>CM026270.1:5349878-5922378 GCA_014851425.1 Senna tora | reverse complement strand
ATGAAAGTTTCAATTTTGTTACATTAGTTTAGAAATAGGCAATCTAATATCTTTTAAGTATTTTATAAAATGATTCAATTGTCTTTAACTGTTACATTAGATCGAACACTAATTACTATTAGGCCAAAAGCTATAACTGTTAGTTAGGAAGAAACTCTTTCTACTTAACTCAGTTTAGTCCAAGTGCCAAACAGTCTGACTATAACTTGGTCCTTACTTTGGGACAGTTATTATTAGCCAACAATCTCACTCTTAGCTCTAATATCAATTGTTGGTTCAAATGCTTAATTACCACTAGGCCAAAAGCTATATAGTTATTAGTCAGGGCGATACTCTTTTCTATTAACTCGGCCTAATCCAAACGCCATCGGTTTGACTATAACTTAGCTTCTACCTAAAGCCTCTGTCATAGGATAATTGTTGTCACACCTTGACCTACATGTTATTTATTAACAAATTATTAATTTATACTTAAGATTTAACATCTAACTCGGCTAATTATTGAGTTTGACATCAAATATTTCGTAAGAAAATGTGATAAAGAGGGAAGGATTGGATTATTTAACAAAATAAGCTTATCAAATTAAATTGTCTATTTTTAAATAGGAGGACCAATTCAAATTTTGTATAAAACTAGCTAGGCAAAGGGACCAAAAGTGCAATATTTAAGCTTTTTTAAAAACAAAAACAAAATTGACTCATATATATCGTCAATCATATCACCTAATAATTTTAATTACTGCAAACTTGTCATACCATCTAAACTAATTAATTAGATGCAAAAGTTTGACTTATGAATTCCAAAGTTTCTCTTTTTATAAAAAATGCATGATTAATTTTTTTATTACATTTAATCTATTTTTGCTTTCATAATGGTCTTTCTAATTTCAAACCAACTGTTTATATATATATATATATATATATATATATATATATATATATATAATTGGCATCTGATTTAATAAGGTAAGGGGGCATAAGAGACTTTTCAAATACGGTCTAAGTAAATTATAGAAATAAAAGTATGTTATTATCACACTTTTCATTTATTCATCAATATCACTTGGTAATATTAATAAGAATCCATTTTAAATGAATTAGAAATTAATATTTTTTTATTAATATTAACAAATGGTTATAAGTTTATAATAATTTCTTTTTAATTGCCGTCTTTTGAATTCGATCTTTGGAGAGATGAGAATAAAACATCATTAAGTAAAAAGGATTATTCCCAAAAATAGATTCGTTAGTTGTACCCAAAAGATTCTTTATCAGACCCACTTTAGTAAAAAAAACTAATTAAAAGTAGAAAAAATTAAAACCCTAATAACCATTGGACAAATTTTTTTTTCCGGCAATATCACTTATATAGTGGAATTCAATATATTATTATGGATCTCTACTAAGCTAACCCTTACTATATCACTATTCACTACATGTTTAAAAATGTGTGGTATTGCGGAGCTTTCAAGAATTTAGTACAAAAATATATAGCTTAAAAGGTTGGATTAGAACTACCCAAAAAAAAAAAGTTGGATTAGATTAATAATTAAACCCCTTCCACTTATATTTGATTGAAAATAAATAAATAGTAATTAACTCAATATCAATGTTTTAAATTGTCGTTGTAGCACTTATTGAAGAGAAATATGAAAATATGAACATATGTCCCACTTGAGATCGATAAATTGCTATACATAAATAATTATTCTAGAATATGAATTAATGATTTTTTGTAACTTATGGATTAGCTGGCGGCATTACGGTGTTTTAGTGGCCACTTTTTGTTTTTGCCTTTTTCCTTTGTGGATGGACTAGTCTTTGTCCTCTAACAAACTAAAGAGATTGTGAAAAGTGCTATACTATTATTATTATTATTATTATTATTATTATTATTATTATTATTATTATTATTAATGACTTATATTAAAGGAACTAAATAGTTGTTGATTGGCTAAGACGTGTAAAGTGTAGAGTTTAGAAGTTAGATACTATTTATAAAAGTTAGATAAGAAAAAGTAACACAAAAGGACACGTGGCGGCATCCCAAGAAGTGTACAATAATACGTAGAGAGAGAGGTATTTGCATGGAAGGAGGTGTGACACCTAAAATAGCAATTAGTGGTAATGGTAATGGTTGCTTATTGGTTTAGAGAGGAAAAGCGACAATCGCATCATAATCATAATTAAAGCCTCAAACCTTCAAATCACGAGTCATTTTGTGTGTCTTTTGGATAACTATGTATACTTGTGATATATATATATATATATATATATATATATAGAGTAAATTACACTGTCCTCTCCTGAGAGATGCTGAAATTACACTGTCTTCTCCTCTCAGTTGAAAAATGACACTCCCCTCCCCTCACACATGATAATTGCCTACAATTCAGTGCACTTTTGGTTGACTTTTCCATCCAAATTTATTGATTTATGTGTAGATCATCAATTCAGCTTATTTTTTTTTTACCATTTTGCCCTCACTTTGTGATTGAAATATTATGCTTACCCAAATGCCCCTTAGTGAATTCTCCAACATAATTTTGCTTCCTATTTGTGATTAAATATAATTCATTTGTCAATGTTATTATTTTTTATTGTATTTTACAATAATAATAATTTTATTTCATTAAATTTTATGATAATTCTATATTAATTAACTAATTAGTTAGTCATTTTTTTTATAATACTCTCTATTATTATTTTATTAAATATATTTTCTAGTTTTTTACAAAAACAGTTAAAAAGGTAATTTTTGTAATTAGACAATAATTTTTTATAATTTCATAACAAGTAATTATTTTTACAAATTTGATAACGAAATTAGTAATTTTTTTATAAATTATTTTCTTATAACTAATATACTTTATAAAATATTAACATGTAATTTATGTAATTAATAAATATTTAAAAAAATTGTAACTTGTATTTACGAATTTGTTATAACAAAAATTTACGTAATTAAAATTTTTATAAATTTAAAATAAAAATAAAAATAAAAAGGAATAAATATTTTTGTAAATTTATAAATTTATAAAAATTTTAATTACATAAATTTCTTGTTATAAAAAATTCGTAAATACAAGTTACAGTTTTTTTAAAAATATTTATTAATTACATAAATTACATATTAATAATTTTGTAAAGTATACTAGTTATAATAAAATAATTTAGAGAAAAATTACTAATTACATAAATTACTCATTATCAAATTTGTAAAAATAATTACACGTTATAAAATTATAAAAAATTACTGACTAATTACAAAAATTACCTTTTAACCGTTTAAAAAAAAAAGAGGAAATAGATTTAATAAATAATAATAATAGACAATATTATAAAAAATGACTAACTAATTATTTAGTTAATACAGAATTATCATAAAATATAATGAAATAAAATAATAATAATAATTATTGTAAAAACAATAAAAAATAATAAACAAATGAATTATATTTAATCATAAATAGGAAGCAAAATTATGTTAGAGAGTTCACTAGGGGCATTCGGGTAAGCATAATATTTCAATCACAAAGTGAGGGTAAAATGGTAAAAAAATAAGTTGAATTAATGATTAACACATAAATCAATAAATTTGGATGAAAAAGTCAACTAAAATGCACTTTGGACTGAATTGTATGTCATTATCATGTGTGAGGGGAGGGGAGTGTCATTTTTCAAATGAGAGGGGAGGGCAGTGTAATTTCAGCATCTTTCAGGGGAGGGCAGTGTAATTTACTCTTATATATATATATATCAACATATGATTGGTTATGTTGGAGTGGTAGGTATTTCAAGATCTCGGATTCAAAACTTGTATGTTATGCGTAAAAAAACTTCTGGTGGAAAAAGATATAATTAAGATAAATATTGTAAAAAAATAAGAGGATACATGTGGGAAACCAAATATATATATATATATATAGAAACTACTTGAAAGGAAAAAGCAAGTTTATTAATTAATGATCTCCTCCCAATTATTAATGAGTAATTCAAAACTAATTTAGTTAATTTTTAGTTTTTAGTTCTAGAATCACATAATATAGATTAATTAATATACACTACTAAAAAGAGTTGATGTAGAGATGTAAAATTTTGTCACTGAAAATTTTTTTAATTGTGATTAGAAAAATTAAAAAAGTAAAAAAAAAACAGAGAGAGAGAGAATGGGAGTTAGGATCGAAAAGAATAAGAATTTATTTAATATTTTATTTATATTTAAATATCATATATTTTAATACATGCAAAATTGTTGTAATTGTCATTTTTGATTCAGACAATTCATAATCGAAAATAAAAAGGGGTGTAACTTTGAGGTGAGAATGGATCCTCTACATTATAAGATAAAGTGCTCTCTAAAGTGAAGAGGGAGATAGAAAGAAAAAATTGTGGGTCCTACATTTTCACAATTTCTCTCTCTTAGTTGTTCTCTCTATCTCTCACCTTACTTTAGTGAATACTTCACCTTACAATGTAGAGGATCCACTCTCCTTGTCCTTAGATGATAACCTAAATGTCTACGTACCCCTTCTTGTTAAGGTATTAAAGTTCACGTAGTTCGAAGAGGAAACGTTTATAGGAGCCGTTAGACAAGAAGATTACTTGTATGGTCGCCGTGTACGGCTAGGACGTGTAAGTTGCTCCGGACGGGTGAGCCGCCTGTTTGAGCTATGTTGACGGTGATGGGTGAGAGAACGGGGTCTCTGAATAGTATAACAGAATAAGAAAGTAAGTGAGATCTGAATATCATTGATTAAACTTGCTTGAGTGTCCCAAGTGAGGGGTATTATTGTTGATGAGGGGAGGAACGTGGTCGCCCCACATTCCTATGAGTCGTGCTCGTCCCATGTTCATCATGATTTTCCCCCACGTCTCTCTTGCGAGAGAGTCTTGGAGAATCGTGGGTATAGGACATGTACGAGGCCATCGGATAGTGCCATGTATCACTAATCCGAAGTTCGATCGCACTTCTAGAAGTCTGATCTAGTGCCACTTACATATAGGAAAGGAAATATTATAGAATTACTATTGTAATTAATATATATATATATATATATATATACACACGAGAAAATATATGATTATTAAAGAATTCGAGAAAGAGAAAATAAATATAATGGATAGTTATTAAAAAATAAAAAAACTTATTATTTGATTTAATATTTTAAAATATATTTATGATTTCTTATTATAATTTGTAAAAGATTAAAAAATAAATTACATGCAGATAATTGTAAGTGAAGCCTCTTGTATATATATATACGTGTAATAAGAAAAAATAGTATTTTTAGTAATCTATATTTTGACAGTCATTAATAATTATTGAAAAGAGATATTTTTTCAACAATTAAATTTTGACCTTAGAAATAAATTTTTGAAAAAAAGTAAATGATAATACTTTTAATGGTAAAAAATTATAGATATTTGTCAATAATATTAGTTTCGACAATACATTTGTCGACAACGATGGTAAAAAAAGATATCAATAAAAAAAGGATTGTAAAAAAAATTATTATCAACAATTATTGAGCATAAAAAATATATTATTATTATTATTAATAATAACTTATTTTAACGGGCAAAATTTAATTATTAAAAAAATTATCTTTTTTCAAACCCCTAAAATAAGTTGATAAAAATAATTATTTTTGTTGACGTACTTAATCACAATTTTCAATATTGGATCCCACTGATAATTAAAAGAGAAGAATTAAGTAGTGGAAGAGAGAATGCATGAGATCAAAATCAACGAATAGGACTTATACTATAGAAGAGCCAAGAGTGAGGAGTACGCACTAATAATTAATCAATTAAATGAATAATTAATTAATGTTTTGACCATTAAGTAGCTAGAAACCAAAGCATGCATGGGCCATATATGTATCTATCTATATCTATCGCTTCCAAGTTCCAACTTCTATTGATATATATATATGGAATAGGAGAGACAAATACCTAAACACACATTATAATATATAAGCCAATATAATCTAGTGGTCTACCTTATTCCTTTCAACTAATTATTTAATTTTGAACCATAAAGTTTCACATTCTTCAACTTCATTACCAATGAAAAATCAAATAATCCAGAAGATATATATATATATATATAATTATAAATAGAAGCTAGCTTGTATTTTCACGTACGTAGACGTCATGCATGGTCCCCAAAAGAGCATGCTTATCATCACTATATTTTGGCCTTTAATTTGGAAAAGTGAAACCCTAACAAAATTTGTCAAACATATGTGTTGCACCAACGTAACACCTACGGTCAAATATATGTATTATCATTACAAATAAAATATGTTACCTTAAAAATTGAATTGAACAAATATATGTATTATCATTACAAATGATTTTTCTCTCTTCGTGTAAAAAGTAGTCTCTTCTTTTCTCTCATTTTCCAAGATTTTCATTTTGTTGGTTAAGTTGTCTGAAATTAGAGAGATTAATCAAAATTGTTATGAATGAAAAGTAAAGTGAAGGGAAAATTGATGTTTCTGATATAGAGAGAGAAACTACTTCTACAAAACTTAATTAATTAATTAATCAAGTATATATATTATTTATGGCCAACATTGGTCAAGGGTGATCAATCACAATTCACAATATTTTTCTATTTTTTTTAATTGATTCTCAATTAATTTCTCATGAGTAGTAGTGACGTGTTAGGCTGAGAAAAAGCCACATCGGCATGCATGCACTACCAAAACCGAGTCATCATGGCCTATAAATAGAGCTCTTCTTTCCTTATTCATTCATAAGCAATCAAAACATACACATTCCATTCTCCTATTACTCCAATCTCTAGCTCTTGCTAGCATCTTAATTAGCCTCCCATTTTCCCACCAAATTAATTAAACATACATATATATAACAATATGGGCATTGCTTACACCTTTCTTATTATTTGCTCTCTCATTATTCTCATTCATGGTGGTGAAGCTGCATCATTATCATGCCTCCATACTCCATACCCTCATGTGTGCAACCACTACATGGCCACCAATACACTCTCAACTTCTTCTTCTTCTTCTTCCTCTTTCTCCTTCCATGAAATGGCCCTTCAGGTCACCATGGACCAAGCCATTGAGGCTCACAAGCTTGTCTCCACCATGAAAATAATGGACAACAATGACTTCAATGGCGGCGACAACCGTGCCAAGTTAGCCTGGTCAGACTGCTTGAAACTCTACGAAGATACAGTTTTTCAGTTGAACCGGTCGGTCAGTAAGTCAAAAAATCCCGACGATAGGCTCACGTGGCTCAGTGCGGCCACAGCCAACCATCAGACTTGCCAAAATGGGTTCCTTGACTTGAACCTCCATTCTCAACTCAACTACTTCCCAAACATGCTCGGAAACTTCTCCAAATTGCTTAGTAATTCCTTGGCCATTACTAAGGCCATGTCAATATCATCATCACCATCATTATCATCTTCCTTCAAGAGAGTCAATAATAATAATAATAATAATGGTGGTGGTGGGAGAAAGTTGTTAGGCAGTTATCCTGAGTGGGTTTTGGAGTCGGATCGGAAGTTAATCGAGGCAGCGCCTGGGACACCGGGGCCAGATGTGGTGGTGGCGAAGGACGGGAGTGGGAACTACAAGAGTATAGCGGAAGGGGTGGCGGCGGCAGCGAAGATGGGTGGTGGTGGAGGGAGGAGAGTGGTGGTGCATGTGAAGGGTGGTGTGTATGCAGAGAACGTAGAGATTAAAAGGACAATGAAGAATTTGATGATAGTTGGAGATGGAATTGGTGTTACCATTGTTACGGGTAGCAAAAGTGCTGCACAAACCACCACTTTCTCTTCTGCTACATTTGGTCAGTGCCATTCATTTTAGTGCATTTATATATCTATACTAAGAATTTTCATTCATACAAAACATTAAAAGCATTTTCATAAAATAATTTCAATGGAATAGTAACTGCTTATGTTATAATAGTTAGTAATTAAGTAGTTATAACAGTAATAATAATAAAAAGATTAATTTGTTAAATGAAAAAGTATGATTGTATAAATGTTAGTATCATGCCAAAGTATACTATATATAATTATTTTGCTAAAAAGGCTTAATTTTTTTTATTTTATGACCAGGGTATCTATTAAAGCGGATATAATAATTAATCTCTTAAATACTGTAAGGCTTATTAAAGGCTTAATTATTAAATAAAATAAAAGCACAAAATTGATTTTTTTTCTTTAATGATGAAAGCACATAATTAATTTTTTTTGGTAAAAACTACAAAGTTGACTTTTGCTAAAAAAAAATTTATTTGTCATGTTGTGTGTTATATTATTCTGAGTTTTACAAAGCCTTATTCTTATTCATGGGTAAAACATTTAATAATTTACTGCAAAAAGTTAATAAACGTAATAATTTTTACTATTAGAAAATTTCATTAACTAATTACTATTATAAAATCAATCAAATGTATTAATCATCAAGACCTTATTATTATATATATATATAGTTAATTATTCAAAACTTTTTTACCTCATACATTTCTATTAAAAGTAAAACAAGGAATTAATTAAATATGATTAATGACTATCATATCACTTCACTTGGTCCTACAGATTGGAGGTTGGGACAAGAAGTACTACTACTTCTGTACAAAATATTTTTTCTAAAACTCATCAAACAACTGGCTAACATATCAAAACTTCATAATTCATATATAGGAATTAATGAAACTAACTAACAACAAAAGAAAAAAAGACTAAATAAATATCCCAAAAAAAAGGTTCAATTAATTTTCAAGAACTCACATAAATGATTAATTCTCCTGTCAATCATATACAGCTGTTTCCGGCGACAACTTCATCGCCCGCGACATAACCTTCGAGAACACCGCCGGGCCGGCGAAGCACCAGGCGGTGGCTCTCCGCTGCGGCGCCGACCACGCCGTATTCCACCGCTGCAGCTTCCTTGGCTACCAAGACACCTTGTACGTCTACTCCCAGCGCCAATTCTACCGCGACTGCGACATCCACGGCACCGTCGACTTCATCTTCGGCGATGCGGCCGCGATCTTCCAGAACTGCAACATCAACGCCAGGAAGCCCATGGGCGGGCAACAGAACTCGGTGACGGCGCATGGGAGGTCCGACCCGAATGAGAACACGGGTATCATCATCCAAAACTGCCGGGTTAACGGGGCGCCCGGCACCAACAACTTCCTGGGGCGGCCGTGGAGGGAGTACGCGAGGACGGTGGTGATGGCGAGCGAGCTCGGGGGCATCCATCCGGCCGGGTGGTTGGAGTGGAGCGGAAGCTTTGCTCTGAAGACTCTGTACTACGCGGAGTATATGAATACCGGAGGCGGTGCTGCGACCGGAGGGAGGGTGAAGTGGCCGGGGTTCCATGTGCTGAGGAGCCCGGCCGAGGTGAGCGAGTTCTCGGTGGGGAATTTCTTGGGTGGGGAGTCGTGGATCCCCGGCGCCAACGTGCCGTTCGACGCCGGGTTGTGAGGAGATACGATGCGGTGATAGTGGTGGTGGGTGGTGAAAAAAGAGGAGGAGGAGTTTAGTGAATGTTATATGTGGAAAAAGAAATTAGGATAGTGACTTTATGAAGATAAGATGGGAAAATTGTCACGTAGTTTATGTTGGGTTTTGGTTGTATATTGTTGGTACATAAGATGCTCTACTTCCTTTTTGTGTTAGCTTTTGTGGTTTTGGTTGTATATCTTATAGATAGATAGGGTTATAGGGACACATATTACATATATATCCTTTAACTTAATAAGGTTGTAAATGAAAATATTCAGCTTTAAGTTGTAATAAATTAAATTGTATATGAATTTCAGTAAAAGTCTCTCTATGTGAACACTAACATATATTTGCCTTTTATTTTCAGTAAAAAGAACTAATATCTATTATATTATAATAGTAGATATTCTAATGATTGATCTCTAAAATTATATGTTTATATGATAAAAAATATAGAATAAAATATTTATTGTTGTAAAATAATTAATACTTAGAGTTCTCTGATACACATGAAAAACTAAAGTATAAAATGAATTGTGAAGTGGTTTAAAAGTTAAATTAAAATTTTTAAGTATAAACTAAACACTATCTTTCCTTTGTTTTTAGAGTAAATTAATATTTTAATCTCTGAAAGATATAATTTATCTCAATTTATTTTATAAAAATAGATAAAAATATTAAATTTAGTCTCTAATGTAATACTTCTCAATTTAATTAGTCTACAAAAAATTACACAAGGACTAAATTGACACAAAAATTAAAATTTTAAGGACAAAATTTAGCATTTTTATATCTTAAGAATTAAATTATGACAAACTACGTAACGAATTTATAAATTTGATGTTTTTATTTTTTAGGGACTAAATTGAAATAAATTACATTTTTTACGGCTAAAATGTCAATTTACTCTTATTTTTATGGTGATATCATATATTCACCTATGTATGTAGTAGGTATGTATATAGGCATATGAAGTAAGTTGATAAAATGAGTTAAAGATTGATTAGAAAGTATGAGGCAAATATTAATACATGTTAGAGAAGGGTCACATGGGATGTTAAATGGAAGTATAATAATGTGGTGGTCCTTTAATTTGGATGATGTTAACCAAATGAAATTGCTAAGTCAAGTCCCCTCTCTCTCGTTTGCACTTGGGCTCCTCCTGCAAGCAACTTGCAAATACAATGGATTTGAATTCAGTAAAGTGCAAGTGTATAAAGTGTAAGATTTAGACTGTTAAATAAAAATTAAGATTCGTGCATATCTGCATTATAACAGTCTCATCCAATAACTAAAATAGTTTATACATTTTATCGAATTTGTACTTTAACAAATCTGAATACCGAATACAACTTCCCTCCCTTCATATTATAGTACAATTTTAGTCAAGCGTGTGTACTTTTCTCATGCTAAAAAAGCTTTGAGTTGTGGATCCCACGATAAATTGGTTTGTATGCAAAGTAAGTCTACGGAGAGAACGAGCTTTTGATTTGTTGCTTTCTTTTTAATTTTTAAGAAAATACTTAGAAAATTTTTATCTCTCTTTAAAAGAGGAGAGAGACAGAAATGAGAGAGAGGTCGTCTTTTCTATATTCAATTTCTTGTATATATAAATTATTAGTATAACTGTGATTATTAATCAATTAATCATGATTATAATCGTAATTAATCGAATAACATGAATGGACAATAACAGAAGATTCGGATTATAACTTATAAGTCACCAAGCCGAATCAACCGATTTTGTGTGTGATGTGGGACCCATTTGGAATGTAAAAGTGAATCTGTGAATGAATAATGACTTGTTTGGTTCAAGGTAGGGAATTAGTCATTTTAATGGTTAGATTAGGCAACCCAAAAAATGAAACTCTTACTCATTTGAGGGTTTCAAACTTTCAATCTCAAATTTAGGAATTTGTTTTCAAAAGACCGAAATACCGCCATTTTCTTACTCATGTGATTGCTGAATGTTGGATGGTGCGTTAATTTTTTTTTTTGGTTGAGATAGATTGGCCTTAATTTTGATGATAAAAGGTCTAAATAAATAATTATATTTAATCTTTATAACTTTCATGATTATGAGATATAAATGATAAATAATTGAAATTCGACAAATCTTTTAATTTTTTTAATGTCTTCTCTTAGGAAATATATTTTATATTAAATTTTAATTGAATATTGTTTCCTTTAAAATAAATAATATTATTATAAAATATTAAATTTATTAAAAAAATTATCAGAAAATGAGATTTTTCTAATCATGATGAAAATTTTATTTAAATGAATATAGTCATTTTATATTATTATTTCTCATTTTTTATTGTTTTTCTATCAATCAAACATAACAATAATATTTTTTTACTTTCTTTTCTATGTTTAATCAAATATGATAATAACAGTTTCATTCTTACTCTCATTCCTTTAACATTCTTTCATGCAACCAAATGGACTAGAAATTGTTTTATTTATAAGTCATATAGTGCATCAATTATATGTAAGAACGAGAATTGCTTACGTATGGATCTTCTGTCATATGAGTATACGACAGAATTCATTCTTCCTTTCTCTCTCTAAAAGTCCTCGATCTACCATTATGGCAAAAGATCTAAACCCGTGGTTAGATACGGTCCACGTCATCCATAGAGGCACGTAGGATACACCATCGGGCCAGCCCGCTTTCGTTCGTCCAAGCCCAATAGGATGCAAGGCTGGGTCTCGATATTTCTAAGTCCAAGCCCAAACCCCCAATGTGTTGTTGGATGGAGAGGTCATATGGGCAGGCCCAATGTTACCGATGCATTCCCTGATTCCAGGCCTTACTTTCAGAAGTCTGAGCCCACAATGAACATCAATCCTCCACCAGCGGGCCTGCTTGGTTTCTTTTCAGCCCACTATTGATTTTCACAATGTGATATTATGGTGATTTATGAAAGGGTTTGTGTAGTTAATGGATTTAAAAGTAAAATTGGAATTTATATATAGAACAAAGGGTATGTTTTATTAATTTTCCTTTTATATATAAAACACTGAGAAATTTTGATAACATGAGATTCATAATTTTTTTTTCTCTTTCTCTTCCTTCATTTTACTCAGCACTTACCAGTATAGAGGATTCAATACGAGGCATTTTGGTAATACTTTTTGTTGAAGGGGGTTTTTATGATATTTTTTGCGACGGTCGAACGAAAATTTTCCATCCATCTCACTCATCCTTCCATTATATTTTTTTCTTCTATGTTTTAGTTACAACATAATTATTTTGTAATATCAATGACACCTAACAATCATATTAATATAAATATATTGTATTTAGATTTTTGTTCTTTCATTTTGTTTTTCCATAAAATTGGTCCACCTTTCAATTGTGGATTATTTATCATTCCCAATAATAATCAAAGCACTAACATTTGCCATTTTTGTTAGTCTTTTGATATTCCGTATTCCTTTTTCCTTTCTCCAAAAAGGAAAAAACCATTTCAATTTCTTTTAGGCATTAATTAATTAGATATTTCACATATATATGTAGCCCAAATATGCTTTAAAAAATCATTATCTTTTTATTTCTTGCTGTGAGTTGTGACTTGTGAGCATGAATAAAATTATGAATAAAAAAGGAATGATGTTAAATTGTGGTCCATATATAATTCAAATCTTTTACTTCATTTGATCACTATTTGAAAATCATTTTAATCAAATTCAAAAACACAAACGTATATACATTTAATACCAACGGTTATTGGGCAAAAAAAAATAACAACAGTTGACTTATTCATATAATGTAATCAATATATATTTAAAGCTAATTAATTACTCTTAGGAAATATTTTTAATTAACTTTCCATATAAAAACTTCACATAGGTAAGTATCTCTGTATCTCTGGTGTTGTTATTTTATCAAATAATATTTTTATTTATTTAACTTATATAAATAATTAATTAGGAGAACCTTGAATCTCTCCCGAAAATTATTTGAATTTTTTTTATAATTAAACTTTATCAAACCTTTTTTTGTAACCAAATGTTTGAATCCCCACCGTGTACTGGTAAGCGATTTGGTATCACTTAACTAAAGTTTTAAGTTCAAGACGATTAATTGTAATTATTTTTGTTGAAAAACTCTCTCATTATAATTAACTAGGTGCGTGACACGAGTCGAGTTCAGATTAATCGAAGTAATAAGTGAACACATTTTTTTTTTAATTTCTGTTGAGATCCGCCAGATTGCCATTCTATTCTAAGTAAAATCAGCTTTAATTTGCCTTGCATATACAGAAATTCTTTTTATTTCATCCTTTATTATTTTTGGCTTAGCCAGTCCATATACAGTTGTACTATGATGTCAATTTCATTCCTAATATTGCAAATTAACACAGCGTGCATTATTTCAACTTCTTATACTATAAATATAAATATATATATATATATATATAAATATATATGTATATATGGTTTCTTCTAGTCTCTTAAGCTAGCTAGGGTGTGTAACTATTCATTTATTCTTAACTAAGTGTTCTGTATTACTCTTCGAGATACTGGGAAAAGATGAGTGGAGGTAATTTGAGAGAAGAGGAGGGAGAAGATGCGTTGAAGGGAGAGGAGGCATTCAAGAAGACGAAGGTGCTGCCATGGACGAAGCAGATAACGGTGAGGTCCGTGGTGACGAGTTTCGTGCTGAGCATTGTCTTCAATTTCATCGTGTGCAAGCTCAACCTCACCACCGGCGTCATTCCGTCGCTGAACGTGGCGGCGGGCCTATTGGGCTTCGCCGTCTTGAAGTCCTACACCGCGATGCTCCGGAAGTTGGGCCTCGCCCACCTTCCCTTCACTCGCCAAGAGAACACTGTCATCCAGACCTGCGTCGTCGCCTCCTCGGGAATCGCATTTAGCAGTATCCATCTTTTTTAAATCTATATATATTTTAATCCTTAAAAGATTCACTCGCAACAAATCCTTTTGAAGCCGATGAATACACAGGAACTAATGTGTCTAACAATTAGATTTTTCTTCGAGGATTATTTTGTATAGTTATAACCTTTCAAATACTAAAGTGTGAGCGAGTAAATCTTTTTAGGGACCAAAATGGCTTAATATTATTCTATTTAATTTGATGTTTTGGTTGTAAATAAATATTTATATATATAGGTGGTACTGCAAGTTATCTACTTGGGATGAGTCCATATATTGCTGCTCAAGGAGGTGGAGGAGGAGGAGGGGACACACCAATCAATACAAAAACTCTCAACCTTAAGTGGATGTTTGGTTTCCTCTTTGCCGTTAGCTTTGTTGGCTTGTTCTCTATTCTCCCTCTCCGGAAGGTTTGTCAGAATCACAGAAATTAGATCCGTGCAATTTGTGAAGTAATAATATTTTTTTAATAGGAACTCACACATATAGAGGCATATCATGAATGTATTAGGAACAAAATTAATTAATAAATTGGTTATACAATTATTCATAATTTGGATGAGTTGTCGCACTAGAATAGATAGGATTAGGAATGATTATATTAGAGAGAAAGTGGGGATAGCACCTATTGTCGAAAAATTAGTTGAAACACGCCTTAGGTGGTTTGGTCATCTACAAAGACGACCGGAGAAACGATTAGGAGGGATCTAGCCGTAAATAACCTAACTATAGAAATGTGCAAAGACAGAACGTGTTGGCGTCGCTTGATCCATAACCGACTCCACCTAGTGAAAAAAGACTTTGATTGTTATTGTATACAATTGCTCATAATTAATTAATTAATTTGTTTGAGTGGTCCTTAGATGATGATTTTGAAGTATAAGTTGACATATCCCAGTGGAACTGCCACAGCTCATCTCATCAATAGCTTCCACACTCCAAAGGGAGCAAAGTTAGCAAAGTAAGTGTTCTCAATAAAATTAAGAGTTTATTCATATTCAATTATATATTCTGAATCCTTAATTAATTAATTAATTTGATTTTGATTATTATTTAACCCTTAATTACCCTTATGGATGCAGGAAACAAGTGTCTTTGCTCTTCAAGAGTTTCTGTGGAAGCTTTCTTTTTGCTTTATTCCAATGGTTTTTTGCTGCAGCTGATGAATGTGGGTTTAGCAGTTTTCCTACATTTGGTCTTCAAGCCTTTAAGCAAAGGTATGTCTATATATATATATATATTCTCTCCAAACTGATTTGAAATATAACAATTTAAATTCCTATATATTTTGTTAGGATAGACCAACAAGTAGTAATTTAAAATTCTTTATACAGCTAATTTATAACATTTCACATTTAAATTCATTTCTTCACATATTTATTAATTGTTATCAGAATTTTTATTTTAATTTAATTCCATTAAAAAATAAATTAAAAGGTGAATTATTATTATAAAGAATTGAAGTTTTCATTCAAAATGTTTTTTTTGTTTAAAATAATAATTAATAGTTTATGTATTATTTTAAATTAAAATTCCACCAGTTGTTTTTTTAAAAAATATATTAAATTTTGGAAACCAATTTGTGGAGTCACAATCTTTCAAGTAAAGTATAAGCAAGTAAATTCAGGGATCAAAATAAGTATAACTCATATTCTATTTTATTAATATTCAATTAGATAACTGAGTTTAACCATATTCACTCACTCTTACTTTGGTTCCAATCTATCTTCTTCTCATTGAATTATTCTGGTTTTGGCCAAATTACTCTTTTGGTCTTCAACGTTTGCACGAAGTTTAATATTGGTCCTCAACGTTTCAAAAAGTTATTTTTGGTTCTCAACGTTTTTATTTTGGTCAAAATTGGTCCTCCAGCATAACTCCGTTTGATTTTTTTGTTAAATGTTGACGTAGAAGGCTTATGTGGCACACCCTCTCTCCTACGTATCATATTTGGATGATATGACACCTTCTTTTACTCCAACTCAGCAAAACGACGTCGTTTTACTGAGTTGGAGTGAGAGAGAGTGATGCAAAATGGCGTCGTTTTGCTGAATTGGAGTGAGAGATGGTGTCATATCATCCAAATATGACACGTAGGAGAGAGGGTGTGCCACATAAGCCTTCCACTCAGCATTTAACAAAAAAAACCAGACGGAATTATGCTGGAGGACCAATTTTGATCAAAATAAAAACGTTGAGGACCAAAAATAACTTTTTGAAACGTTGAGGACCAATATTAAACTTAGTGCAAACGTTGAGGACCAAAAGAGTCATTTGACCTTCTGATTTTTGATAGGTTCTACTTTGATTTCTCATCTACATATGTGGGAGTTGGAATGATTTGCCCTTACATCATAAATGTGTCTTTGCTAATTGGAGCCATAATCTCATGGGGTGGTCTATGGCCATGGATTGCAAAGAAGAAAGGCATTTGGTATAGTGCAGATCTCATTGATAGCAGTCTCCATGGCCTCCAAGGATACAAGGTAAATATATAAATGGACTACGATGTCATTTGGTATACCATTATCTTCATCCTCATGTCTTTTAGATGTCATAAACTGTATAAGATCTTGGGTATCAGTATTTTAAATGGCATTACATATCACCCAAAAGTCATGATGATCTCATAGCAAGTCCTTGAAGTTGTAGAGATAGGATCCCTCTAAATAATTCTCTACATTTTTTGGTGGAGTTATGAGAGAGATAGAGATAAGGAAAATATTTGTTTTCTTGATTTTTTTTATCTCCCAATTTTTCTTTTCTTTATCTCTCTCGTAACTCTACCAAAAATGTAAAGGATTACTTTAGAGGATTCACTATCGAAGTTGTGGTTTCATAAACTTTTTTTGTCAACTGCTATTTGGTTCCTTCTTCATACCTAGATATTCTATTTAAGTGTACCAATTGCAATGAAGCACAAATACTTTAATGTCTAGGCGTGTCCGGCACGGGTTCTTACGTGTCCAATTTAAGAACATTTTTTTTACTCGGACATGCATCGGACAAGGTTTGGACACGTCATGGACACTGTTCGGACATAATTTGACGCAACAAAATGAATTTTTTTTTCCAAAAAAAAAAGGGTCAAATGTGCCAGCTTTCATTATTTTTGGAGATTTGACATTTTTTTCCTGTTTGCTAAAAGAAAACATGTGTTTCATCTCTGTATGCGTATCTTTGACCCTGCTCTTCTCATCACTCTTTCATCTTATTCAACTCTCTTCTCTCTTTTGACTCACTTCTTCCTTCATTTTCATTCACTCTTTTTAAAATTCTACTCTTCTATTTTATTGGAATTACATTATACATATATATATATATGATATGTCGTGTTATGTCATATAATTTTAAGAATTTAGTGTTTTGTCGTGTCTGTGCCATGTCTGCTTCATATCCAATTTTGTTTACTGAGATATATCTCTTTGCATCTTCACAGGTATTTATAGCAATCGCCATGATACTTGGCGACGGCGTTTACCATTGTGTCTACATGCTAACCAAAACAGGTCTCAGTCTTGTCCAGCAATACTCACACAAGAAACCAAAGTCCGAACAAGATGACGACGATGAGCCTAATGAGATTAACCAATACGACGACAAGATTCGAACCGATTTCTTCTTGAAAGACCAGATCCCCATGTGGGTTGCCTGCACTGGCTACACAGTCCTAGCCATTGTCTCCATCCTATCAGTATCCCACATCTTCCCCCAACTCAAATGGTACCACATCCTCGTGGCCTACCTCATCGCCCCGGTCCTAGCCTTCTGCAACTCCTACGGCTGCGGCCTCACCGACTGGTCCCTCGCCTCCAACTACGGCAAGATCGCCATCCTCATCTTCAGCGGCTGGGTCGGCCTCGACAGCGGCGGCGTGGTCGCCGGCCTCGCCTCTTGCGGCGTCATGATGAGCATCGTCTCCACGGCTTCCGACCTCATGCAGGACTTCAAGACCGGCTACCTCACCCTCGCCTCGCCCCGCTCCATGTTCTTCAGCCAGATCCTCGGCACGGCCATGGGCTGCGTCATCACCCCTCCGGTTTTCTGGTTCTTCTACAAGGCTTATACCATCGGCGACCCCGACGGTTCCTACCCGGCGCCTTTCGGGCAGGTCTACCGCGGGATCTCGCTCCTCGGAGTGGAAGGTTTCTCTTCCCTTCCCAAGAATTGTCTCGAGTTGGCTATCCTTTTCTTCTTTCTAGCGATCCTTATTAACGTCGTGCATGATTTGCTGAGGCGGTATGAGACCAGGTATGGGGTGCATAGGTTTGTTCCTAATGCCATGTGCTTGGCCATACCTTTTTATCTGGGCGGCTACTTTGCTATTGATATGTGTGTTGGGAGCTTAATCTTGTATGTGTGGGAGAGGAGGAATAAGAGGAAGGCGGAGGATTTTTGTCCCGCCTTGGCTTCTGGACTCATCTGTGGTGAATCGTTGTGGGGTATTCCCGCTGCTATACTGGCGCTTGCGGGACTCAAGGCTCCTCTTTGTATGAAGTTTCTATCCGCCCCTGTCAATGACCGAGTTCAAGCTTTCTTGGATGGTGCTCGGTAGAGCATTTTGTGTTCGGCTCTTTTCTGCTTTGGTATGTTAAGTTATTTTTTTTATGTAGTTTTCTTATTTTTTTTTTATTTAAATTTGAGAAATTGTAAATTTTTCTAAACAATCAGAGATATAGACACAAAAATAAAATTAAAAATTCGATACAAATCGGGAATCATCATGTCCCTAATTTATTCATGATAAATCTCGATTTACGTGAAATTTTTAATTTTGTTTGTGTTTAGATTTTTGATAGTTTGGATGTTCTTTAGAAAAATTCACAATTTCTTAAAGTTAATTAAAAAAAAGTGAAGAATATGATGTGAAAAAGAGGGTCTAGTATACTAAATCTATGTTCTTATTATCCATACTGGCTTAGTTTGATTTTTAGTTAACTTGGTGTATTGGAGATTGTTTTAATTCTCATTAGCTACCCTGTTTTACTTACCAAAAAATTTATGTTCTTATGAATGTTAAAATTTGTAGAATCCTATATTTGTTAATGTCAGTCTTTTATATATATATATATATATATATATAATGTTCCTGTCCAAGTTGACTAACGAAAATAAAAACAGTAGTGAAGTACGAATTCATGTATTGTTAATGTAATGAAAAATAAGCAAAGTGATATATCTCAAAAGAATAGAGAAGAAAATAAGCAAATGGCAAGATCAGAATATGAAAAAATGTGGATGAATAGGTATCAATTCCCAGTAAAATTGGGAAGTATACACAAAGATGTCTCCTATTCAAACTAGAAGAAAGCTTCAAGCAAAAGCTTAACAAAATACTCAACGTCCCCAAATTAAGCATAACAATTCTTTATATATGATAATACCAAGACCCCAGTAGCTGCCTCTTGCACATTCTGACTTCTCTAGTTGTTTTGGGCTCATTGTAGTACAATAGATGGCCCATTCATCTTGAGCCGTGGCCTTCCTTCCCTTGGGCTCAATTGGGCAGCTCCTTTTCTTTTGATTCATATCACAAAGGCTCTTTAATGATGGGTCAAGTTTCTTTAAAGCTAAAATTTCATTTTAGTCTTTTATTATTATTTTTTGTTTGTTTTATATTGATTCTTTATTTTTTTAAAATTTTAATTAGTTGTCTATTTTTATAACTTATTTTAAATAAATTAGCCTTTTTGTGTAATACTGTTAATTTGGTCTATTAACTAATGATGTGGCCTGACGAAAACATTTCAGAAATTATACTTTCAAACATGTTTCAACCTTAGAACTTTCATTTCAATCTTTTCATTCTCTCTATCTCTCAACCAAAGGAAAAAAAGTCTTCGATTGTTTATAATTATTATTCTTGTTAACATTTTCTCAAAGTTCAAATTACTAATTAAATTACATCTCAATTATTGAAAAAAAAAACCTTAAAGAATGTCTTTTAGGGTTCTGATTTGCAGAACCCAATTTTTAATTATACACCATTTATGACAAAGCTAAAAATAAAAAATTAATTATTAATTATTTCATGTAAACTCCTTCGAACTCCCCCAATTTTGGGGAATTAAAATTAATCAAAGAGAATGATTAAAAAGGTTAACACAAAATACTTTAATTCTTTTTCCTTCCAAAATTTTAACAACACAGCAAGGAGAATGATAGTTAATTTCATTCTTTACCTTCATTTTCCCACTCCCTTAATATACACTCTTAATCAACAAAGTCTTCTTTCTCATTAAATCTACTACAAAATATATTACACATACATATTTTATATGAGTTTTTTTTTCCAATAATTATAAGTTGTAATTATATTAAGAACAAAGAAGGAACAAATTAAAGAATAATATACAAAGGCCAAAACACTACTTTTAGATGAACCAGCTGAAGCAAAAATTTACTTCAATCTCATAATAATGTAAATTCTTGATTTTGAAATTCTTCTAACCCTTTATCTCCAATAGAATCAACTTGATTATTTTAATTTTTAGTTATTAGAAACAAATATAATAATGTAAATAAAAAATATGTACATATTAAGAATTAAAAAAAAAACTAGAAGTAAATTATACCCGAGTTAGATCTTGACCAAACGTAGTTGTAAGGTTTAGTTCTAAATTTTTTGGGGTCTTTCTATAAATATTTTTAAAAAAATTGGATAATTCTAAAATCTTATAACTTTTGAGAAAATTTTTATGTATTTTAAACAAAAAGTATAATTTATTTAATTTGTTAGAGTGATGTGCCATGAAATCCTCACTCTTTGAAACATTAATTATGGGATTTTAATTACCTATACTATATATAATTATGAGATTTTTAAAGATCCTATTAAAAGATAACCTGTGGCAGATTCATATAAAATTTATATAAACGTGAGCCCATGTGATCATCACTAAAAAAAATACAAGAAGATACCTTGAGTTAACCAAAAAAAGATACTTGTAAAAAAAACTTTATTATGCCCATATTTTTGGAGAATCTTCCTCCAATATTCCATGCAATTTCCTGCCATTACTAAAATATAATTTTGAAAAAAAAAACGACCAAATCATGAAAATGAGAATTGAAGTCTATTGGAGATATTTTTAGTCCACTAGGCACTAGCTAGTTTTAAAGTTCATGTGTATGAAATATGATATGACCCAACAGCTGCATGTTTCTACAACAATAAAGACCATGGGACCAAGGGAAATCAATGGCTTTTTATCTATTTCGGTTTCCCGACCTATTTTTCAACTCGACAGGTTAAGGATTAATCCTCCGCGGATCTGAGCTCCATTTAAGAGTTTGTCGCTGGCCAATTGATTGTTGCATACACAAGGTGGGATTCGAGTACCCCCAACACTTGCTTAAGCGACCTAGTGAACTAACCACTAGACCAACCAAACTTGATTTTTATCTATTTCCATTGACTTCATTTTTTAGCATAAAAATAAGTGAAATAATGTTTTTTTAAAAAGCTAGCCAAAATTAATTAATTGTAGATATTGATCTCAACAATATGTTTTTCAAAGCCAAGCTAGCTTGTTTTTATTCCAGTAACTATTATTAGTATTAAAAAATTTACTACTTTGATTTTAAATTTGGTTTAAGAAGAATAAATAAATCAAGAAGGTAGAGTTCTCTCTAAGTCTCAAGAAAAATATTGTCATACATAAACACTTGAATTTGAAGAACCAAAGAATAGAGAAATGTAATAGTGGTCCAACAATCTAATGTGGAAAGTGGAAACCACTTATCTCTTCCACTATGAAGACTATGGACCTGTTTGGTAGGTAGAATTTAGTTGACATAATAAGAATGAAATGAGAATCGAAATTAGGTAGAGTTCGAAAAGTCAAATGCTCCTCCTTTTTAACTAATTTTACATTTCATTTAAAGATTGTTAATATTTAAAAGAGATGACAAAATTGATTTTTTAGACTCCCAATTCTCATTCCCTCCCGTTTTCTTATTTGAATTCTACAGAGATAGAATCCTCTAAAGTAATTCTCTACATTTTTTTAGTGGAGTTATGAGAGAGATAGAGATAAGGAAAATATTTGTTTTCTTGATTTTTTTCTCTTCTAATTTTTCTTCTCTCTATCTCTCTCATAACTCCACCAAAAAATATAAAAAATTACTTTAGAGGGTCAGACTCTCAGTTCTACACCCTAATCTGTACCTACTGAAAAGTCTTTTATAATATATATATATATATATATATATATATTAAATGTTTTAGTATTGACTGAGTTTGTTGTACACATATATTTAAATGCAAGATTCATCTAATATGTGTTATATGTTAAATTTCTCCGTATTACTTAATAAGAATTTCAAATAGTAAAAATTATTTGTTTAGTTGAGTTTTTTTTCTATAGATTTTAAATCAATAATTATTTTATTAAATAATTAAAAAAAACTTTAACTTATACTCTAAACACATGTTATGAATATGAAGCTCTTGCTAAGGAGGTTGAAATTGCCTTCCCACAAACAAAAAGAAAAACATATCCACAAGAAAAGACAAAACAGAGAAGAGAAAGAAGGAAAATAGGGGGGAAACGAAATTGGATCGTGCAATTTTTTTTCCTATAATTCTTATGATTTTTTTAAATATATAATATTATCTTATTTATGAAGTAGGTTTTCTGAGCATTTCGATTAAATTTTTATTTTTTAAACATATTTTTTAATCTCCTAATTATTAAAATAATTAATTTTTAAAACAATTGTACAGATCTAAAAATAATTATCTGAACACTTTTTATATTTTTTTTAAACAAAAGTTCAACTTTATCCTCTCTTTTACAGTTAAAAACATTTCTTTACAAAAATTTATCAAACACAAATATTTGAGTTACTGATAAAAATATTTACTTCTCTCTCACACTACTTCTTTTTAAAGTTTATTTTTTAAAAAAATTATATTTAAAAATAAACACTTTAAAATAGAGAGATGCCAAACGAGTCATTAATCACAATGACTTAATTATAAATGATATGCAAGTATATAGACTATAGAGTCAATTACAAAATTTAAAATTACATGAACTTGACTAAAGTTTGGACTAAATTAAAATATCTATACTCCAGACCAAAAAAAAATATCTATACTCAATTGGTATTTTAAAATTTTATTTTGTGATCAGTCTGGGTATAAGTTCAAATCTGAGAACAAAAAATATTATCTTACACAAATTTTATTTATGATCATCCTTAGACTAAACTATCGTAGACCTGATTAATTTAACCAAAATACAAAATAAGATACTCCGAATTAGCAAAAAAATAAATAAAAAAAATAAAAAAGAAGAAGAAGATACTTGGAATTTTCTTTGGCAATTTCATGGAATTTGCTGGCCATTTTAACTCACGTGCTATGGCCACCCTGTCTTCTCTCGCCACGTTACCATAATTTATTAGTTTTTGGGTGAAAACGTTACCATATTTAATTATTTTATTTCATTTCATTTTCATCCCTCCTTTTTTTCTATTCATTTGTATTTCTATCACCACGCGCTTGCCGATTTATAATTCATCTATCCAACCTCGAGTTGACCTTGACCTGCTTTTTGGTATAATCGACCAATTTTGAACCCTTCTATTATTTATACTCAATAATTAATTAATTATCTTCTTCTTTCTCTCTCACACACACACACACACATATATATATATATATATACACACCATTACAATCATCGATCTATAAGCTTTTCTTCAAAATTGAATCAATCACTATGTATCCACAAAACCCAAATGCTTATGAGAAGCACTACGGCGCGCAGCCGCCGCCGTACGCGCAGCACGCGACCACCGGTTTCCCGGTGAGCTCCGGCTCCAGCTACGTCGCTTCCACCACCACCGACAGCGATTCCCTGTTTCAGACTTCGTCGCTCCCTCCTCCCTACCGTGTTCAGCCCAAGCCCAGAGTCGACTGGTCCACCGGCCTCTGCGACTGCACCTCCGACGTCCGCAACTGTACGTAAAAAAAGCTAAATCCACCCTCCCTGCGGCCGCGCGTGCACTCACGCGCCGCCGTTTCTGGGAATTTTTTTGTTTCGGAAAAACACTCCCCCTTTTTTCTATAGAAATTGCAAATAAGCCCAGTAAATAAGGATATTGGGGATTGGGGTAACATTATTTTTCATGTTGATAAAATTGGAGATATTTTCAAATTTGAAACTAATTATGTTGTGAATAGTTTTAATTATATTAAAGTCTGCCTAGTAAAATAGGGGTTTTTTGATGATGAGACAATTACTACTTCAATCAATATCTTATTTATATATGCAGAAATTGAATTTTTGATGCAGAAGTTAAATTGAGAAAGATTAAGAAAGATCTTTAATCTTAACTTTCTCTGTTCTGGTTCCTATCTCTTTTTCTTCCTCATCCTCAATATTTAGGAGCTTTTGGACCTTTGTTCTTGTAGCGTTTTCTTTTACGTTGTTGCTTCTTTGTTTGGACTCTGATTTTGACCCACTGGGGGCCGGCCCTTTATGTTTTCGTAAGGAGGAAAACTATTTTTGAATAAAAGTTTAATAACACCGTACAATTAAAGTTCGGTACATTTCTCTAATCATGTAGAGTTATTTGTTAATATTAATATAAATTCACGTTAATAAGAAATCTCCTTGATTGGTTTATGAACCAACCGATTGGAGGGATGTACTAAAACTCATTACTACTGTACCACTGAATATCTCCTCACTATTTTTTTATAGTGAAACTACTATTTAGTTATTGAATTTTGAATATAGATTATTTGGTTTTTAAATTTACACTCTCATCAACTATTTAATCCTTGTGAACATTATGTGGTAATGTGATGCTGTTAACTTGTCACTATGTTGCCTTTACACCTTGCCACATATCTAAATATTGAAAAGTAATACTAAATAAATAGTCACTGTATTTGTCACTATGTTGCTAATTTTTAATTAATATAGAGACAATTTAGTATTACTATTAAATATTTAGATGATGTGGCAAGGTGAGGTAGCAAATAACTGTGCCATGTCAACAAATAACAGCCACATCACGTTGTGGCATGTCACAGGGACTAAATAGTTGACGAGATTGTAAATTCAGCGATCAAATAGTCTATTTTCAAAATTCAGTGATTAAACAGTAGTTTGACCAATAATTCAGAACCATAAAATAATTTAACTATTTAATCTAATTGCACTTTCCTCACACAAAAAAAAAAAAAAGAAATTGAGGAAGATATTAGTAAATGAAATGAAATTAATCTTAGGATTGGTGATTGATGATGGGTATGTATATAATTATATATGGTGAATGTGCAGGTTGCATAACATGCTGGTGTCCTTGTATCACATTTGGGCAAATTGCAGAGATAGTGGACAAAGGGTCAACATGTAAGTTGAATTGAGTTGTGAATTTGACAATCCACTATATTAGGATGTATATTCTTCCTACTAAGGATATCTTATTTTCTGTAATGCGATGAAATTTTATTTTTGTCCTTATTTTTTTATCCATTTTTATTTCATTCCCACTTTAAATTCGCATCACATCACATTGACATGACATATCTATTCCCTCCAACATTCACATTCCTTCACTCATTCCACCTATCAAACACACCCTTATTGTTCTACTAACGCCATGTTTAGTAGCAAGAATCAACTAGGTAATTTCGAAAGTAATCCAACGTTCTTCCTACCAAACAAACTATACTTTTTGCAATCTGATGAAACCATGTTTTTGCCCTTACTTTTTCGCCCGCTCTCATTCCATTTCCACTTTTAATACGAGGGTAAAATAGTCATTTTGTCCAGTTTTATTTCATTCCATTCACATCAAATGCATTGACATGAGATTCCTATTCCTTCCAAACATTCTCATTTCCATTCCCTCTCTACCAAACAAAGATATCGACCCACCTATGTGTCACTCTTTCTCCTTACTTTCCTATGCTGTACAGTACAGTAACTAATTGAGATTGTGAATGGCAGCATGTGGGGCAAGTGGAGCACTGTACACACTAGTGGCGTGCGTGACAGGATGTGCATGCCTATATTCATGCTTCTACAGATCAAAGATGAGGCAGCAATACTTGCTGAAGGAACAACCTTGTTGTGATTGCTTGATTCATTGCTGCTGTGAGTCCTGCGCTCTCTGCCAGGAGTACCGCGAGCTTCAAAACCGTGGATTTGACTTGCGAATTGGTATACTTCTCACAATACCTTCTTTCTTTCCCTTTCTTTATCTTTCTTTCTTTGCACTTTCTTTAGTCTAACATTTGAGTATGAATTAGCGTCACAAATTCGAGGATTAAATAGTATTTTTGTCAAGTTTGGAGACTAAATAGTTGACATAGTTACAAATTCATGGACTAAATAGTTAACATAGTTACAAATTTCAAGGACTAAATAGTATTTTTAATAAATTCAGAGATTAAATAATAATTTCACCAACTTCTTTATTAATCTAACATTTGAGCATGAATTGGTGTTGAATTTTCCAAGGTGTCAAATTTCTGTTTTGGGTCAAAGTTTTTTTTTCCTTTGAAAAGTTGGGACAAAAGTATTTTTGATGTTTTTGAATTTTAAGTATTTTAGTACAATTATGTCTCTAAATTTTATTTGCTTTCTATGTTGCAAACAACCTTTTCATTTACTCAAATTTTTTTAAATAATTGGTGGCATTGCAAATGTGATTTGTCAATTTAGCCATTATTATTATTGTGTCACTGCAAATTATGGTGACGTTTGGTTGTAAGAAAGTTGTTTTGGTAAGAAAGGGAAGTAGAAGTATGTGAGAAAAAATGAAATAAGATTTAAAAAAAGTATGTTTGAAATGTAGGGAAATGAAATTAGATTATATCGAAGATAAAATTGAAAAATATCACTTTTGATCACTTGTCAACGATAAAATAGGCATTTTCTTTTTTACTTCCCTACACTTCACTCACATTCCTTGTCTCACCACAACCAACAAAACTTTCCTATCCATAAGCCACAAACACTTTTCTATCTCCCTTCCCCCTCCAACCAAACACAATAGCATAGGCAACTAATTTTCACTCTCTCAAAGTTCCCTCCAACCAAACATGATATAAGGGTGTTATCATGGTTAACTTAACGAAAAATTAGTTAAATATATTATTTATTTGACGTCATAATTAGCAAGGAAAGCTATGGGAACAATTATATTTGCATATATTGTTAATTATTTATTCGAAATTTGGATAAAAGACAAAATTGATTTCAATTTAAAAGTTTAAGTCTTAAAGGATAGAATTGATAACAATTAAAGTTTAATTGTATATGATTGACTAAAACCTTAAAATTTAGAGGCACAGATGATACTTTTTAACTTTTACCTTTTTAAAAAAATATTTAATTATTTTGTAAAAAAAATCATATTTCTTTTATTCTTTTTATGGTTTAAATGTTTTTAAAGTTTTGTATGAAAGATTTAATTTAGTTTTTTGGTTTAAAAAGATAACAATGCTCTCCAATTTTATGAAATGATTCAATCTTGTCATCTCTATAGTATTATCATATGTCAAATTCAACAGTTAGCTGAATTATATATATATATATATATATATATATATATATATATATATATATATATATATATATATATATATATATATGCTAAATCTGAGTGTGAAGAACTAATTTTGAGTAAAATTTTATATGTTATTATTATCTGAGTGTGAACAACAAAAGTTGAAGCTTTTATGAAATCATAAGAACTTTCATTTCAGTATTTTTTTTTATTAAAAGTTTTGATATCTTTTTTGAGTGTTTGAAAGCTATTCCTCAAATTAATTTTTAAATTCTGATTTCTCAAAACAAAGAAAATTATTAAATTAGATATTTTCATTAATGGCATATACATAAATACATAAAAATAATACTAACTTAATTCTTGAAACCAATTTTAAAAAGAGAACAAAAAAATTATTTATATATATTATAATAAAAAATTTAAATAATTAAATAATATTTTATTTTTGTGTGAATTGGAATAGGGTGGCATGGAAATGTTGAGCAACGGAACCGGGAGTTGGCTATGACTGCAGCCACGGCTCCACCAACCGAGCAAGGCATGAGCCGCTGAACTCAACTATTTTTTGCAATTATATGTCGAAAAAAAGACGTATTTGTAATAATTAATTAAAAATTATGTATTTATTTCTTTTCCATTTTTCTCATATATCCATTATGTCAGGTGAAAATATACTACTAGAACAGTTGTTCTAATTAATGTTTCCTCTATGCGAACTCGCCAAGTTATCATAAAACGAGCTGGGTTAATTTATTATTGACTCGTTTGATAATAGAAAATATTTTTACGAATTTGAGTCCGTCTAATTTTATATGAATTCGTCACATATTAGTAATTAAGTTGATGAAAATAAAAATAATATTATTCAAAATTTATATTGAATTTATTTTTACATTGTAGGTAATCTTAAAAATTAGTAGAAAAGCTTAAAAAAAAATAATGAAGTTGAAGACATCACCCAAGGCTAAATATTCAAGCTCTATGACCCAAGTCCAAGATCCAAGCACCATGACCCATGATCCAAACCAACTTATCCAATTGCCCATTATGTATTTATGTTTCATTCCATTTCTCATTCTCACCCATTCAAATTTTCAATCCAATACATCATTTCACCGCATCCTTCACACTTCCATATTTCTTGTTCATCACATTTCTACCTCCTTAACCATGATTGAAAGTGAAGGACATTCTTTTATCTCTCTAGAGTTGTAATTATGGTTTAAATTGGTGGTTGTATTTTGATTAATGTATAAAAATATTACATCCTCTGTAATGTAATTAGAGAGTATTTTCTATCATATTTATGATTAGATGGTATAATCTTTTACACATGTATTTAATTGTCTCGGTTGAGCAATTTTTAAAAAAAGAACAACATGTTGTATATTTTAATTTTATTCACACATCAAGTGATTCTTAATTCTGCCCTTTGAAGTAATTATTGCTAGCTATAGAGCAGGAAAGATTACTAAAAAGAATATTAGACTCAAGTTATAACTTAAAGTTTTTTTAACATATTAATTTGAATTAAAATAGTTATTCAGGTTAAAAAAAATAGGATAGTTATGATTCTATTTCAAAGAGCATTTTTCATATAAATTTCAATTTATTTTCATTTAGTCTTCAAAGAAAAAAAAAAAAAAAAAGTGTTTAGTTACATATAAATTCACTTTCATTGCATTCACATTTAGTGGGCAACTAAAAGATTTCAATACATAATCTTTGTTAGTTGTATGTTTTTTATACTTAATCTAATTTAAAACATTAAATAAATACTCCTTGAATGAATATAACCCATATTATCCTGCTATATTATATTTAATTCCAATTTATTTATTTATAACACGTCATCAACAACAAATCCAATATAAGAGAAGGATTTGCCCTTTCTCAAATATGCACTCTTCTCTCTTAAGTTCCATTGCTTACATTCTTGCTCGATTTCTTTCTCAAGGAGCTTGTTTCGCCATAAAATTTGCACAAGCATTACCTTCTTTAAGACCATGTTTGGTATCACTTGCAAAGGGAATGTGAGAGGGAAGTTAATGGTGAAGTATGTTTGGTATGCTTTGAGAAGTGGAGAGGTGAGGTTGAGTTTCCTAGTTGAGAGGGAAGCTTGTTGCCATGAAAATTGAGAGGAAAGTTTGTTGCCATGAAAATTGAGAGGGGAGGTGAGGTGAGGTTTGGTTTAAAGACTAAAATGCCCTTAAAAATTTGTGGCTTTATAAAAAAGTAAGGGCGAAAAAGGTATTTCATACTTTTATATTCTATTTCCCTATCTTCTTCCCACCCTACCAAACAATATTACTTTTACATTCTACTTCCATTTCCCTGCATACCAAACATACTTTTTATCACTTCGACTTTCACTTCGACTTCCACTTCTATTTCCATTTTTACTCTACACTAAAACACTTATCGGATACCAAACGCCACCTAAGAGAAATCCGAAAGAATAGATCTGGATGTAAACCAAGGTACTAAAGTGATGTAAATCTCCACAGGTATTATCATTAATCAGATTAACAAGAGATAGTGAGTGAGTTTCTACAACTAATTTATTGTACTAAAGATGATGGGCCAACTTTAAGCACAAAATAGTGGGCCACATTTCAGCAATTAAACTAACAAGGATCGGGCTAGAGGATCCTAATAGCCCTATTATTCATATTTAAATGAAACAACACTTTATCGTCTTTTCAACAGTTTGACCATATCCGGTAACAGCAATTTTGTTGGTCAAAATTGCCATTATTGATTTAGTACCAATATTAAGGCTATATTCTTTACGCAGAAATGGAAATAGAAACGGAATGTGTTTTTTGTGTTTGTTAGTAAAAGTTTGGGAATGGAAATGTATTAAAATTACTAATTTACCCCTTATATTAAAATAATAAAAAGAAAAGAAGGTTATGATTGCGTCAAATCAAAGGGTATAATAGACATTTTGTATTTTCTTTTTGCTTTTTTTTTAAAAAAAAAGTTGATGGAAATAAAAAAATAAAAAATAGGTGGGACCCAGTAGGCCCCACTCATTCCTTGCTCATTTCTATGGTCATTTTTTGTTAAAGAACAAGGCCTATAGGTTCCTGGACTTTTTATATAGAGGAGTTGTACACATCCTAAAAAATAGAATGATAATGGAGAAAACTTAAATTAAGTTACTTATATCTTTATTATTAAATTCTATCAAGCTTATGTAGGGATGAGTAAATTTGCGAATTGGTTCAGTTTGGACGATTTAGATAACTGAAACAATCTAATTCGCTCTTTAGACATCAACCAAATCGATCATAGTCGGTTTGGTTCGGTTCGATTTGATCATTTTTTGAAATTTGTTTTTTTAAAATTTACTATTTTTTCTCTTCAATCTAAACCCTACAAAATAAAAATAGATATCAACAAATTAAAGTTATTAGTATAATATTCCAACATTATAAACTTAAAATTACAATCCAACATCATAAAACCATAAAAATCAACATCATAAAAGATTTCTAAAATATTATAATCGGTTGGTTTGGTTCGGTTGGGATTGGACCTCATTCATCAACCGAACCGAACCAAATCAGTTTTCAAAAAAATAAACTAATCCATCTGATTATGTAATCGGTTTTGGTCAATTTGGTTTGGATCGAATCAGTTGGTTCGGTTTGGATCGATTTTGCACACCCCTAAGCATATGTTGCATTTACATTCTCTTTCTTTTATGATTGGTCATATAAAAGGTGGTATTCTACTTTTAGCCCGTTTGGATAAGCTTGTGAAAAGGGCTTTGTTTATCAAACTTTTAAAAAAAGATCTTTTAGCTAAAGGACTTCTATTTTATGTTTGGATATTATAATATAAAAGTACTTTTAAATTATAAATGTTATTTGGATATAAAATAACAAAAGTACTTTTAATTAATCAAATTGACAAAAAAGGACATGGTAAACGAAAGTCCTCATAAGTCATAACATAATGCATTAAAAAGAATTTGTAATGCATCTATAAATAAGGGTAAGGGAATGGGCAAAACCCTAACATGCGACCAAAACTCTAGCATGCGCTCAATTCCTCACAAAACTACAATCAAATACTCAATGGAAGGCTTTGGCGTAGTAGAGACGTAGGGTTTTGATAGCAATAATAATATTTAGAGAGAGGAAACCGTGCAAAGGTTTGGCGCCAATTATCTTCATTTTGACGCGGTAGAGGAATTGAGCGTAGGGTTTTAATAGCAATAGTAGTAAATATGTCATTTTATAATTTCATTGAGGATAAAATAGTCAATAATATTTAAAATAAATAACTTTTACAAGTGCTTTAAATTGAAGCTCCATTCTTCAACTTCTTAAAAAAGGCATATTTTAACCTTTTTTTGAACTTCTACTTTTTCTAAAAAATTTACCCAAACAAGAGTTTATGATTATAAAAAGTTTTTTTAATTAAAAAAGTCATTTTAAGATAAAAAATCATATCCAAACGGGCTCTTTCTCACTTATGTGAATGGTCATTTAAACACTTTTTATCGTATGTCATATATATTTATATTGAGAAATCTAATGACAAAGATATAAGAAACTTTACCTAAATTTTTTTTCTTATATTATCTTTTATTTTATTTTTTGTCTTTTCATATTAAATTGTCTCTACTCTTCTTCACCTCTTTACTTTTTTTTAACACTGTGATATGAGATGACATAGTTTTTAAGTTGTCATCAGATCACACCCTTTTGGTTGTGATGTGATAACATGGTGTTATCTCAGATGTCGTCATGTAATGAGATCACAGCATACCAAACGCGACATCTAACCCTGACATCTAAGATACTATAGTATGTAAGATGACAGACATAGGATTACAGCGTACCAAACGCCACCTAGATATTATTTTACCACAGGAAGGATGATTTCAAAATAATTTTTCCAACGTAACTTTGGATGCAAGAAAGGGAAATTAATCCAATAAATTATTATTATTAGATAAATTTGATTTACAAAATAGTAATATATATACCCAAAAGGCCAAATTACTCTTTTGGTCCTCAACGTTTGCACGAAGTTTAATATTGGTCCTCAACGTTTCAAAAAGTTATTTTAGGTCCTCAACGTTTTATTTTTTGTCAAAATTGGTCCTCTAGTGTAACTCCGTCTGGTTTTTTTGTTAAATCCTGATGTGGAAGGCTTATGTGGCACACCCTCTCTCCTACATGTCATATTTGAATGACATGACACCCTCTCTCACTTCAACTCAGCAAAACGACGTCGTTTTGTTGAGTTGGAGTGAGAGAGAAGTGATGCAAAACGGCGTCATTTTGCTGAGTTTGAGTGAGAGAGGGTGCCATGTCATTTAAATATGACACGTATGAGAGAGGATGTGCCACATAAGCCTTCTACGTCAGCATTTAACAAAAAAAACCATACGGAGTTATGCTAGAGGACCAATTTTGACAAAAAAATAAAACGCTGAGGACCTAAAATAACTTTTTGAAATGTTGAGGATCAATATTAAATTTCGTGCAAACGTTTAAGACCAAAAGAATAATTTGACCTACCCAAAACTAATGATAGATATACATGAAAGCAAGTTAAAAGTCTTCTCATACGCTTAGTTACAAGTCTTCCAAGATTTGTTTAATCTACCAATTTTCGGTAATTAAAGCTTAATATTTTTTTCCTTAAGCCAAAGCAAGGATGAAAATTGGGAGAGGATGTTAATAATTACGGGCTTACAGTAATACTGAATTTCAATAAATATTTCTAATTTATTTAAGATGATTCTTTATTAACTTGAGTTCTTACTAATATTAAAAAATTATACTAAATGATTAAAAAATATACTGAAATTCAATACTCTTATAATAGTGAACTTTTATTCGAAAATTGTAAAATAAAATTAAGTTATATATATATATATATATATAACATGAAAAACAACTTAATTATAATTAAAAAAATTTAATTATATTAAATATTTCGAATAGAATTATATTTAATAAAGAATATATATGTAAAAAAGCTGAAAAATATTATAGTGTAAGTACATTATTGATTATATTAGCATTATAAAAGACTAACAAAACTTTGCTGCATTTGCCGAATAAAAAATATTAAATTATATCAAAATATAATTATAAAATTTTAAAATATAAAAACTAAATAAGAAAAATGAGGACAATTAATAATTTGTCTAGGGTCCGAAGATTACTTTTGTCCCGCAATTAGCGTTCCATTATTGTCCGATAAAGTTTGAAAGTCCACTTTGGAAAATGGTACGAATGACAATAGTACTCTAAAAAATATTTAGGCCTTTTGGAATTTTAAGTGAGGGAATGAAAATAGAAGAGGCAAAATACTATTTAGTTTTTAAATTGTTGGTCAAATTACTATTTAGTCCTTGAATTGTTCAAAAATACTATTTAATCCCCGAATTGTTCACTCTGTCAACTATTTAGTCCCTGAATTTGATAAAAATACTATTTAGTCTCCAAACTTGGCAAAAATACTATTTAATCATCGAATTTACAACTCTGTCAACTATTTAGTTTACTGACTGTTACCCATTATAGTTGACAGAGTTGTAAATTCGATAATTAAATAGTATTTTTGTCAAGTTTGGGGATTAAATAGTTGACATAGTTACAAATTCGGGGATTAAATAGTTGACAGAGTGAACAATTCGGGGACTAAATAGTGTTTTTGAACAATTCGGGGACTAAATAGTAGTTTGACCAACAATTCAGGGACTAAATAGTATTTTGCCTCAAAATAGAATGAGAATTGGAATTAAATTTTTTTAAAATATTAATAATTTTTAAATAAAAGATAAAACTATTTAAAAGAGAAAGTAAAATTGATTTTTGGTAAAAGTACCTTTCCTACCCCCAACGTTTGGGGGTCCTGTCAGTTCTGCCCTTAATTTTTTCGCTGTCAATTGTACCCCTAACGTTTTACGTTTCTGCCAATATCACCCTTTTCACTAACACCGTCAAACAGTTTTTGCTGACGTGGCATCTTATGTGGCAACGCGTTTTTTTTGTCAATTGTACCCTTAACGTTTTACATTTCTACCAATGTCACCCTTTTCACTAGCACCATCAAATATTTAATAATTTTTATTTACGTGGCATCCTATGTGGCAAAAATATCTGTCTTGGTATATTTTTTTCCACATCAGATTTCCTACTCATCTTTTCCCCATCAAAGTTGTGTCGTTTTGACATCGGCCTATTCATCCTAAAATATAACTCAAATGCACGCGCTATTTTGCTCATAAAAACATCGGAGACGTTATCCATTCTCTATTTTAGGGTAACGTCTCCGACAAAGTAAGAATGGGTAACATCTCCGACAAAGTAAGAATGGGTAACGTCTCCGATGTTTTTGTCTGCAAAATGGCACGTGCATTTGAGTTATATTTTAAAAGGAATATGGTGAGGCTAAAACGACACAATTTTGATGGGAAAAAGATGAGTAAAAAATCTGGTGTGAAAAAATATGCCAAGTCAGATTTTTTGTTACAAAGGATACCACGTAAGCAAAAACTATTAAATATTTGATGGTGCTAGTGAAAAGGGTGACATTGGTAGAAATGTAAAACGTTAGGGGTACAACTGACAGAAAAAAAAAACATTTTGCCATATCGGATGCCACGTCAGCAAAAGCGGTTAAATATTTGACGGTGTTAGTAAAAAGGGTGACATTGACAGAAACGTAAAACGTTAGGGGACAATTGACAGCGAATAAACGTTAGGGACGAAACTGACAGGACCCCCAAACATTGAGGGTAAAAAAGATACTTTTGCCTTGATTTTTTATACAATCTTTAAATTTTGATTCTCATTTCTTCCCTTCATTTCTCTAAACCAAAGATGGCCTTAATTCCAATAGTACACTTTCAGTCTTTCTTTTCTTTGTCTCAAAAATTGTAAAATTTGATTTTCTGAATACATACTTATTATAGAGTCTTCTCATTTTGTAATAAAATTATATTAAAATTTGTGTGTATATATATAAAGTACTTTTGTATCTTAACGTTTGAGCATTCCATTAAATATGTTCTTAAAGTCTGATTACAGTAAATTATATCCGCAACGTTTTATTTTTTTATCAATCTTACCATTTTTACTATTACCATTAAAATAGATTACGGTTGTAACTTGAGTGGCGTGATACCGCTAGAGAGAAATTTCTTTTGTTGTCGAAGATACATTATTCGCCAATTTTCAAAACAAAAGATGAGAAAAATGGTGTACCTAACCTTTCATCTCTCAAATTTTGCAAGAGTCACTTTAAGGGTATGTTTGGTATGAATTGCAAATAGTAGAATCATGGATTCTCACATTTTTCAAAAAAAAATTTACATCATATTTATACATACCAAACACACTTTTCATCATACTTTTTCTCTCTATCTCTCTCATTAGTTTTTTCTACAGTACTTTCCTTTATTCTACAATACTTTACGCTATAGTACTTTATTTACAGTAGTTTAAATTTCAAACCCTAAATTGCAAATTCTAAAGCCTAACCCCTAAACTCTAACCCTAAATCTTAAACTCCAAATATGTCTCTTATTGGGTAAAGTATTTTAATTAGTATCCCTAACGTTTAAGATTTTTGCTAAATATGTCTCTGAAATTTGATTGCGGTCAGTTATACCCCCAATTTTATTTTTTGAATAATATTGTCATTTTCACTAATTAACACCGTTAAATTAAAATATATAATAGTTGAGCTTATCTGACGCAATATATGACAAGCAAATCTAACTGAATTCATATATGTCATATCATATTTTTTTTTCCATTCTCCATGTCACTCGAAATACTACCCTTTGAACCTTATAATCTTTCATCTCTCAAATATTCACTCTGAAACACGTCAGGCATGCCATTTGGAGCGCTCTATATTTTTGCCCTCACATTTTTTACCTCAAACAATCACTTGGAAGTTCGTGGAGCCTGTTGCTGTGATATATATTCAAATTTTCTTGCAATGCGTTACATTATAAGTTATAACTCTTATCTATTTTAATAGTTTTTATAAAAATGACAAGATTACTCAAAAAATAAAAGTTTAAAAGCATAATTAATCACAATAAAATATTAAGGATTTTGCTAACCAGCGCCCAGGGCACTGGTTAAGAATGCATTTAATGTAGTGAGGTAGTGAAAATAATGCATAAATGCCCTTCACCTATTTTCTCCATCTCTTTCTTTTTTCATTTATTACAATGATTTTTTTTTATTTTACATTCATATTTATTATTCTAATTATTCTTTATTTATATTTTTTATTTCTAATTCATCATTATTGTAATTTTCCTCAATTTTTTTTGTAGGTGACGTAATGGTATTATTAATGTGATTTCTTTTTTTAATAATATTAATGTAAAGATAATTGCAATAATGATAAATAGAAAATAAAAAAAATATAAATAAAGAATAATTAGAATCATAAATATAAATATAAAATAAAAAAAATCACTGTAATAAGTGAAAAAGAGAGAGATAGAGAAAATAGGTGAAGGGCATTTATATCTTTTAAAAAAATAAAATAACATATTTATTACAAGTTATGATTTTTATACATTATTTTTACTATCTCACCTCATTAAATGCATTTTTAATCAGTGTCCAAATATTAAAGATATATTTAATTGAAAGACGAAAAGTCATACCACAAATAATTTACCTATCTTAATTTTATGAAACTCCCAAAATTCCCTATAATTGCACAGTTGATTTAAGCTTGCGTCAAAGACAGCTAACGCCAAAGAACCGACTATATACTGTTATCCACATGAGTCTATATACTGTCGGACTCTTTTAACGTTAGGTCAATTTTTTTTCATAATTTTTTTTATTAAGATTTGAGAAATTATAAATTTTTTTAAAAGAATATCTAAAGTATGAAAGATATAGATACGACAAAAATTAAAAACTCTACATAAATTGAGATTTACTATGAATTGACGAGGGACTAACTTTTTAATCCCTAATAAAGTTGATCCCTAAATCATTCACGGTAGGTTTTTATTTGTGTGGAATTTTTTATTTATTTTTTTGTATCTATAACTCTTATTCTTTAAAAAAAATTTATAATTTTTTAAATTTAAATAAAAAAGTAAAGAAAACTATGAAAAAAATTGACCTAACATACTAATACATAAAAGAGTCAAGCACTGAATCATTCTCAGCACTTAACATGCCTTTCTTCGGATAAAATTTCAATGGTACCGTACCACTGAACTTCAGTGTATCCCTTCAATCATATAGTGCCATTTGTTAATATTAATAAAAACTCACATTAATTAGGGTCCACCTTGATGGTTTAGGGACCAACTGATTGGAGGGATGTACTAAAATTCAGTACTACCGTACCACTGAACATCTACTCCCTCTCTTCAACGAAATAAAAGTAGAAATTCTCTACTTTGACCAAATAATCACTAAATCACACATGTGTGTAATATAGTCTCTCTTTTTATTTTTGGCCAAGTATTTTTTGAGTCCTTAAATTTTAGAGTCTTTGTAAATCATACTTCAAAACTTTTTTTATAGGTATACTTCAAAACTTTGTTTGTGATTAATTAGATTTCTAAATTTTTAATTTATAAGTAATTTTATTTTTTATTTAAATTTCATGTGTAAACAATTGACAACATATATAAATGTGACTCTCATAGTGTCGTGGCCTTTAATGTTAATTATAATATTAAATCATATATTTATTAATGATATTTTGTCAATTTAGTCACAATTTTTACCGTGTTACTATAAAATATTATGTCATTTCATTTTATATTTGATCCCCAATTTAAAGGATACAAAATATGGTGATTTGAATAGTTAATAAAAATTTTGGAGGCTCTCCATTTCTATTCAATTTCATCCCTGTAAAAATATTAAAATACATTGTCTAACCTATTTGGATATTTTACTTTTGTCCTTGGCCTTCTATTCCAATATTTCCTCAAAAAATCCCCTAAATATTTTATAATTTTTTGAACGAAAGGGGACCAAATATAAAAATTATGTATACATTTACATGCGAGAGTTTAGTAGGGCCTTATGACCACCCCAACCCCCTTCCCTCCGTCTGAAAATATATACATAGAAAATAAGCTAAAAAAACAAAAATATAAAATGCACTAAGCTTGTGATGTAAAGAACTTTTAGAAATTAAGTTGAGATGACCATTTTTTTTTAATAATTTAGATGAGGAGATGATTATCTATATAGAAATTGGATCCAGTGCAATTCCGGTGCAATTCCTATAAAATACACATTTTTACTTTATTTTTGAAGTACTAATACGGACTCACAATAATAATAATCCACTATGAATAGATTAGAGACCAAATTAATATCAATATTGACAAATATCATCACCTTAAATAGATTAGGGATCAAATTGTTATTAATATTAAAAAATAGTCTCACGAGGCTATTTAATGATGATATTTATCAAAATTGATAATAATTTCATTCCTAATCTATTCATAGTGAGTTATTGTTAGAGTAAATCCGTATTAGTACTTCAAAAATGATGTAAAAATGTGTATTTTATAGAAATTACACCGGAATTGCACGGAAGGGAATTGCACTGAATCTAAACTCATAAATAAGTCATCTAATAAGAAATAAATGAAATAAATAATTTACTGAAAAAATGTATTTGGTGTAGTATTTAAAAAAAGGCGATATAATAATTAAACGGGACAACTCGTGAGAAGGATGGGCCAGGATTTGCGGTATGCGTTTGAAAGCTCTTGCGAAGTGTGTCTACGCTTTACCCAACGACCTTGTCTATACGCAAACACACTTAACGCATTGAAACTATCAAACCAAAACCAATGAACCCATACACACACACACAACACATTGCTCCATCAATGCTCATTACTCATCATCATTATTATTATTTTTTTCACATATATCTTTTAATTAAAAGTAATTTTATTCAAGCTAGTTGAGGTCGGATAAAACTCTCCCAATAAAATTGGTGACTCCTTTATAAAGTGGGAGCGTCTTAGGTCGTAGATGAGCCAGAGAACTCTGTGAATAGCAAAGTCCTGTGGAACCCTTGTTGGGTTAGGGTTTATATAGAGGTGCCTGAGGAGGCCAAAGTGGCGGTGATAGACGTTGGTGATGGACGTGTGGGGCTACAAGCCACCAAGTGTACAGTGTAATCGAATGGTGTACAATGTCACGTGAGCACTGCGATGCGGCATATATAGATGGTACTGTGACGACACTGCGATGGTACTGTGACGACACCGATGGTACTATGATAGGATGGGCGAAGGTATTGTGACGGGGCGAAGGCCGAACTAGCGTCGTGGTAGGTGGACTGCGTTATGGCTATTCAATGATATTGATATCCCATCAAAAAAAAATTTCATACGCAATATTAACATATTTTATTTTTACAATTAGATTATGAACGATTAAATTTATTATAACAATTTCTCTTATTGTGTTATTTAATCTTCTCTTGCTTCTAATCATTAAGATATTTTTCATATCATCCGTAACGAACTTATTTGTACTCACCAAATCAATATATACATTAGCTAGCAACGTAGGGTAACTTAAATAGTAAAAGTTTATGTCTTTTCAATTATCATTTCTCAGGTTTCACTGATGAACTTTGCAGTACTCAAAAAATTAATCACGAGGCCCGCTCTACTGGATTCTTGGTCATAAATAGAAAAATCAATATGTACATTTTGCAAAATTCTTGCTCCCACTCATTAGATACATATGTACATACATACAATCCAATATATACAACCTTTTGTTTCTTTCTCTCTCTCTCTACTTTTTTTTTTTTCTTGCTTTCCTTGTCTCTTCTTTTTCTTTCTCTTTTCTCTTTCTGTGAGGCCTTTTTACAAACTCATGGAGTGCACAGCATAGTTCCTTCTTTCCTTTGCCATTGCTTTAAGCTCAAATTTCAATTCCCGGTCGGAATCTGAAAGCTACGGACGGCTTACGGAGTCGAAGCAGAAAAAGCGGTTTCCTCTGCGAGTGATGAGAGAATGATGGAAGGAGCGGAAGAGGAGCTAGAGAGGAGGAGCAAGTTCCTGAGCAGTCTCATACAGAAGAAGAAAGCCGTCGAGCAAGAAGAACATCATGATCGCCTCAACGTTCGCGTCAGAGCTTGTGATATGCCTCTCCCTCTCCAGAACCGCGCCTTTCGCTGCGCACGTGACCTCCTCGATTCCATGCCTCCCAAGAAGCTTGACAGCAAACGCCTCGCCCTAGCGCTCAAGAAGGTAATAAATACCCCTTCTTCTTCTTTCGGAATCTGTTTCTGGATTGGTTCTGATTGTGTATACGCTCGAAGTCTTAATAATGGCTCGCTTGGAATTGGAAGCTTCTGGATTTTGTGGATTGTGGAAAAACATGTTTATCAATATGTTGTCACTCTTTGCTATTCCTGAATTTAAGCTTCAATATGGGTGATGCAACAATCTGAAGCTACCATCATTTCTAAGGATAGAAATTTGTAATATGTAGATTCAACCTGGTGAACCTATATGAAAGGTGTCTATTTGACTATTTTCTTGCTAGTTTCAATCTGGGAGATGGAACTATGCTTCCTTCGGTTTCTTTGTCTTTCTTGGTGGTATGATTTTTCTTAATATATATCTATGGTCTAACTCTAATTGTTTGTTTGTGTTTGGTTGAGTAATGTATTTTTCCTGCTTTTTGGTTAGTAATTAGGACACTGCACATTTCTGGTGCAAGAGAAATTACGTTTAGGGATACATCATAAGTAATTAGGACACGGGACAATCTTGGCAATTGGTTTGATCAGGCATGGATTTGTGTTGTGTGCAATATGAGCTTGACAGCTTGAAAACAGAGCTTGGATTAGAAATGAGAGATTGCAGAAGGAAAGTTATGAGTTTGGCCCTTTGTTATCGCTTAATGCCTATGGATTGTAAAGCACGACATGTAGTTTATGAGCAAGTATATGTTGTAGAATGCATACTTCAAACTCCTTCATTTCACTTAGAGCATGTCCCTTCCATACAAATGCCCTTTTGAGCTTGCAGTGTGGACAAAGCACAACCATACATGCTTTGAATTTGAAATATTTTTGAATGTAGAGAATGGGATGTGGAAAAAATTGAACTCAAGACCACTTGATCATAGAAATTCTAATACCATTTCACCCAAAAGCTTAAATTGTTGAGTGAAGGCTCATTATAATTTCTAACAGTAGTTATATACACTTATACTATTTGAGACTTGAGACTATTAATATAAGTGGCTTGGTAGAAACTGTAATATTGAGAATGTTATTTGGTCCTAATCTCATTTAATGAGCCACAAGGATTGCTAGATGAATAGTGGTTATAATTCTTAGTTGCCAATTAGTCCATTACATTACACCCACATCATGCATATCTTGTGGTGTCTTTGTTACAATTTCTATGATGACAGTTTCTTGGTGGATATGACTGCTCTTTCTATTTCTAAGAACTGTCCATATAGTTAAACAGCTACAATAGTAAGCATTGAATTCAAATATGCGCCTTTTCTGTCTTATACCAAAATATTTTTTTTTTTCAAAACAACCATGATATTGATGATGTTGATTAATGTAAAATTTATTAACTTTAGTTTAGTTTTCCTTTGAACCCAGCCAAGGAACGTGTCTTAACATAATGGTAGTGATGAGAATGTAGTTTCACTAGGAACTGCCAATCATTTTATGCATTTCACAGGTATATCATATATGATTTACACGTCTGTCCACTGCACTAATGATATAATCAGATGGTATGAGAATTTGACTGTGCATATGTGCATTAATGCATATTACTTCTATGATATGTTTTATATAAAGTTTCAACTACTGTTACATGGTTTTTTGGGTCCTAGTTGCTTTCTGAGAAACCAATCTTTCGCTATATCTTCGTTGCTGTCACTGATCATAAGGATTAATGGCAGCCTAAAATGGTGTACTGTATAGAAATTAGTGGCAAGGAAAAGATTCACCTATGCTTTTTGTCAAGAAACACTTCAACTCAAGCTTAAATTTCAAAGTAAAGGTTAATAAACAGTTTTTATTATATCTCTTGCATTTTCAACCATAAAAATGAGCTAAGATAGAAATATTGGTATCGCTTGATCTATGTAGCCGACTTCATCTAGTGAGAAAAGCCGAAAAGGCTTTGTTTATGTATATCTAATGCTCAATTCTCACTATTCTCTATTCATTTGTAAATGAAAAATGACTTAGTATTAACTATAGTTCATGATGTGGACATACTGATCTTTCCAGGAATTTGATTCTTCATATGGCCCAGCTTGGCACTGCATTGTGGGCACTAGCTTTGGCTCTTATGTTACACATTCTCTTGGTGGTTTCTTGTATTTTTCCATCGACAAGGTTTATATCCTTCTCTTCAAGACAGCTGTTGAACCATTAGATCATTGATGGATTCTACTTTTTTTTTTTGGAGTCATAATCTTGTCTCTTTTTGCAAGATTAAAATTTTTAAATATTCACCAATATGTAAAATTACAAAAAATTGGAAATTTTCAAGAGTTCTCTATTCTGTGATGTATTTAATTTGGTGCACTAAATTTGTAATTTTTTTGTTTATGGTCAGGTGTTGAGTCATGAGTGTAAAATTTGGTGTCACAAGTCACAGGACATTTGTTCATCTCAAACGATATTTTACAGAATTGTTTTTGGACAATTGTTGGCAAAATATTCTTGATAGTAGGTCTAGATGTACAATAGTTTGTGTTTTATGAAGCATTTGTAATCATCAATATCGTTAAACGTGAACTTTAAAGATGACATGAATTAACATCACTCATTTCTGAAGTCAATGAAATACAAAGTCTAGCCAATCTTTAGGGTGTGTTTGGGAGTAGGAAAATAGAGGGGTAGGGAAGGAAATTGACTAACATATTACTTATTTGGTTTTAAAATTTTGGGGGAGAAGGAATCGAAGGATTTTGTATTAATCCTCCTTGACTCTCCTCATTTGTTAATTTTAATACTGCCACGTTAGCCTTAGGACACATGATAGAGCACTCACTATAGTGTTGGTCTTTTGTATAAATATCTAAAGGCACCTTTGTAAACATTGACTTGAGCAATATACAACAATATCTTTTATGCATTTGATTTTCATCTCTACACTTGAGAGTGGATCCTCTAAAGTAATTCTTTATATTTTTTTAGTAGAGTTATGAGAGAGATAGAAAGAAGAAAAATTAGAGAGTGGATCCTCTAAAAATAATTCTCTATCTTTTTTGGTGGAGTCATGAGAGAGATAAAGAGAAAAAAAAATTCAAAAAAAAAATATTTTCTTTCTGGGTCACACGTCCAGCATACAAAATCCATCATCAACTTTGGTCCTCGCCAAGGAAACTACAGTGTCCTTTGAGATTTGGGGTTTTGGGATTTAGTATTTGGAATCTATAGTTTAGGGTTTGAATTTGGGGTTTGAGTTTGAGGTTGAAGGTTTAGGATTTTTTTTTGCTTTAGATTTTGATTAATAAAATATAATAATTATTTTTTAAACTCTAAGCCTCAAACTCTAAATCTTAAACCCAAACTCCACACTCAAATTTTAAACCTTAAATTCTGAAGTAAACTCTAAAAACTTAATAATAAAATACTAAAAAATATTAATAAAATAATATAAAAGCTTTTTTTTATATATAAAAAATTATTTTATTTAGGAATAAAGTGTAAAAACAAAATATTTGGGAGACAAAATATGAAATTTCAAAAGGACTAAAATGCAAATACCAAAAATCAAAAGTGCAACATGATACAATGTGAACCATCCATTCTTGAGGGTATGACTTATGAGTGCCCTCAAAATAAGTGATTGCAAAATAGAATCTCCCGTAATATTATACACATGTATGAACTTGAGATAAAAGATTATCCTTCACACACTAAATTAAAAATTCTTATAGAGATCCACCAGGATTAAGTTTATTAAAAATGATAGTCTCTCAGATTATAATAAAAGAATCTCCATTAAAGAAATATTTAAATTTAGTTGTGCCTCTAACAAAATTGCTTCTTACAAAAAAATTATTGTCAAAAAAAAATATTTTTTAAACTAAAACGATCTTCTAACTAGAAGAATCAATTGCTTTTTTATTTTTTTTAAAAAATAACTAAAAATAAAATCAATCCCGTTACAAAATCGAATTTGTTAAAATACAGATATAGTAAAATGCATAAATTATACTTTTTAAGCCATCAAATAAAAATTATTATAATGTGAATACGAATTTATTTTTTATTTGACGGTTTGGATTTTATTCTTTAAGCATTTGGAGAATCCAAATCCTTCCAAAGTCCCTATAGATCAGCCATGTCGGCAGAACAAGACAGAAAAAGAACCATAGTAGAAAACGCAAACACCATCTTCATCATCCATTTCATTCAAATCAAAACCCTTCATATTTTCAATTTCCATATATATATAATTCCTTTCCTTTCCTTCCACAAAACCTGGAGATATCTCAAGCTTGCATTTTTCCACCAAAACAAAAACTTTAATAGCGAAGACAACCATGGACGGGGAGGAGGAGGATTGTTCTTGTTCAAAGCCCTCATCTCCTCCTCACGAAGCCCTCTTCCTCGTCCTACCTTACCTTCCTGTCTGTGAGCTTCTTGCCATTTCTCAGGTCTGTCTCTCACTCAGAGATGCAGTGAACAAAGATGTGCTTCCATGGCTGAACCTCCTCGTTCAATCCCCTCTTTCTTCCCATCTCTCCGATGATGTTCTCTTCAAGCTCTCTTCTAGGGCCAATGGTGGGCTCAAGACTCTTGCCCTCATGAATTGTTCAAAGGTCACAGATTCTGGGCTTCTTAGGGTGGTCCAAGAAAACCCTTTCTTAAACAAGGTGTGGATTCCAATACCCATGTTTTTTTTTTTTTTGAAATCCCAATACCCATGTTTTAGATTTAGAAATTTTGGTCTTGGCTTCGATTATTTTCTGTGATTGATTGGAGGTGTGGAATTGAATGGATAAGAAATTTGTGGCTGTCTTTGTTTTGTTTGTTTGTGTGGATTGTTGGATAACATAGTACTAGAATACTAAGTTGATGTCTTCTTACTGCTGAAGGGATGATAATATTGCATTAATGGTGTTTATTGCATTATATTTCATTGAAATTTTGATTCCTTTACTTTGAATTTGTTCTGTTAGTCTTTTTTAACAAAGGAAATGAGGAAGAAAACATCCACTCTAGTTATTGAAATGCAAAAGTTAGGAATAAAAGTTTAGTTTTATAGAGTTATGAGTCTTCAATACTTTTCAATACTCCCTTTGCTTATTCGGTGCTAATTATAAATATTAATAGGAACCCACACTGGCATAGCGATTAGGGATTAAATTTTTATTAATGTTGACAAATGAAAGTAACGAATAGAGTTCTCGTAGTACTAAACTTTTTAGTTTTGTACAAATGTCTTAGGAATACTTGGATACTTCATTTATTTATAGTTTCTCAAAATTGCATTTAACATGAAAAGAAAATTGGATCCCTCGTAATTCGCCCATTTATAGCCATTGACTTAGTTATCAATCAATCAGAATCAAACTACTGTTAAAAATGTCAAAAAACGAACGACGAGGAGAATTTCGGGGGGAAAATCAGGTTCCCATAAAAAACTACACTTCATCAAGGCATATTTTTTAGTTGTATCAATTTGGTTGAATGATTTTAGAGAATTCTGCTTCCTTTTTGGTGTAGCTCTACATACCATCATGCACAAACATAACCCCAGAAGGAGTTCTAAGAGCAGTGAAGCTTCTATCCCAAGGAAGCCCCTCTCTAAGCACCATAAGGATAAATGGGATCCACAACCTCAACAAACAACACCTTGACACCCTCACCTCTTACCTTAAAAGCAACCACCAACCACTACAACAACCCATGTACTACCACCGACGTAGTAACATGTCAGCATTCAAACACGGGGAGGATGAAACTCCAGCGCGAACCATCGACCTGGAAATGTGTCCCAAGTGCCTCGAGCCGAGAATGGTGTACGATTGTCCGAGAGAAACATGCAAGATGAAGAAGAAGAAGAAGAAGGGAGAAACTGAGATGGGTGAAGAATGGTGTAGGGCATGCCATTTTTGCATCCCAAGGTGTGAAGATTGTGGGATATGTGTGGGATATGGAGAGATGGAAGAGAGTGCTTGTGAGGATAGCTTGTGTGGTGAGTGTTGGCTGAAGCTTCCAAAGTGCAATTTCTGCAATAAGCCATACTGCAAGCAACACACAGATTGGTGGTGTAGGTTTTCAGAATCTAGATTCATTTGTAGAGTGTGCAATGAGGAATATCTTGGATATATGCCAAGTAATGATGTTTTCTGAGGATCAAAGTGTAAGAAGTGGTATCTTCCTGCCTGTGTCTAATGAGTAATGAACTTATGTAAGTACTTGTACTATATACTTTCTATAGTGATGGAACTATAATTGAAAAAAACCTACTTCTCATATTATGTTTTAGTATGCCTGCTCATAAAAGGTTGGATATTGTAGTACTGTGAAAAGGGCTGGCCTATACCAATAATAAACAAGTTCAGACAGATTGATGTCCAAACAATAGAACTTGTGTGAATTTATAGTCCTCAACTTTGTTGGATGTCAATTATACTCTCTTAAATTTTTAATATGCAAGCAGTTTCGTTTTTTACTCTAACTCTGATTAAATAATCAATGGTAGATACAATCATACAAATATGACTGCCCACATGACCTTCAATGCTAATGTGATGTTGAATCGTATATTTAGTTATAATGGTTTATCAATTTAGTCCTTTTATTTTATTTTTGTAGTGTCTTAAATTTTTAATATGCAAGCAGTTTCGTCTTTTACTCTGATTAAATAATCAATGGTAGATACAATCATACAAATATGACTGCCCACATGACCTTCAATGCTAATGTGATGTTGAATCATATATTTAGTTATAATGGTTTATCAATTTAGTCCTTTTATTTTATTTTTGTAGTGTCACAATTAATAAATGTGATTAAATTGACGAACCATTGGAGCAAAATATATAGGGTTTTGCTACAAGCCACTCATTTAAGTTAAACAAGGTAGTCCTCAAGCTATGGCTTGTTTTTTGTGTATAAATAAAATTTCATTCAAATTTTTTTTAAAGAAACAATCATTAAAAATTAACATTTTTCTATCTTAAAAAAATACAAAAAAAAAGAAAAAGAAATGAAGTGTTCAATTTATAATTAATATAGTCTTTTTTTTTATAACGAAGACATACTGTCCATATCTCCATATGAAAGAATACAAACTTGTGAAATAATTCCTCCATTTTGTTTGTACAAATTCCAGATCAAATGGACCCCACTCACATCACATTACAATTGCAAAATATACATTTTGATCAACTTTTGCCATTTCTACCCTCAAACAAACCCTCTAAAGAACCAAAGCAAAATTGGGTTTGCAAGCAAATCTTTCCCAAATCATATTCCAAAATGTGCCTTGTGTTACAAGACAAGTGCACTCAAAAGTAAAGCACTTAAAAGAATCACACAGCTTGAGAAACTCCCATCATTCTTCAAGTATTGGGACAAGCAGCCTGAACTCGTCATGTTAGACGCCGGAGCCAACACGGTGTCGTTCATGCCGGTGATTTTTTTGCCACCGCTGTTGTTTGCCACGAGTATTTTTTTTTTCCGAAAAAGAAAATGAAGAGAAAAGGAAAATTAGCATACATGTATGTATAGTCATTTGATTCATTGCTTTGAAGGCTACCTACTATTTTGGTTCCTTGAAACATTTTGTTTACAATATCAAATTAATAAGGCTTAAATGCACTTTTGGTCCTTTTAGTTTCATAAAAGTTTCAATTAGGTCCCCCAACAGGAAAGGTATAGTCGAGTACTAAATATGAGCACCTCTCCCAGCAAAAATTTGAAGCCGAGTTGGTCACGTTGTGAGGGTTTAATCCCTTCCACTAGACCCAATCCCCATTGGTTAGGTCCCCCTAGTTTAAAAATAAACAGTTTGGTCCTCATAATTTGTAAAATGATCCAATCTTGTTTGCCCTCATGTTTTATCTAAAATTTGATGTCAAATTTAACAACTGACTGAATTAGATGCTAAACTTGAGTGTAAATTAACAGTTCTTTGTTAATAAATAACCACTCAATATTTGGCCAAAAAAAAAACCACTCAATTAACAAATTGTCAAAATTGATACTAAATTTTAGATCAATTCTATGATAAAAGGACAAAATTGAATCATTTTATAAAATAAGAATACTCAATTGTCTATTTTTGAACTAGAGGGACCAAATTGAAACTTTTATGAAATTAGAGTGACCAAAAGTGTACTTAAGCCAATTAATAATCACACCGTTTTATAAAAACCCTTCCTAAAACGAAGCTTGAGATCATACCTTCCTGGAAATATACATGAACCATGACCTGTATCAATCAAAACATACACATTTTTTGTAAGCCATGAATACAAGTATTAACACAACATAATATATATATATATATATAACATAAATATGCATATGCAAACATACTTGGGTCTGTGGTGGTGACAGAAGCAACCCCTTTGAAATCACAAGTCCCAGTAGATTTGGCCATCATCTGATAATATGCATTGAAAGCATACGTAGCATGCGCCACCACGTTATCCGGTACGTTACACGGTTGACCCTCGAGCAAGGAAGAACAATCGACTTTCCCTGGCCCACAAGCCCAATCAAGCGCTGCCTGAAGCATCTTAGGGTCAGCATTATTCTTGGCAACACAAAATGTCTGGTTCGTCGTATCATTTGCCAACACGGCACCGGCGCCGGTCAGGTGCAACGTGTAAACCGGCGCTCCATTAGCATAAAACAACCCCCAGTTCTTCTCTGATACCGGGCCGGATCTCAAGTCTTCGTTAAAAAGCTCGTAGATGTAGGTACTAACCGCGACTTTCGGATGCTTCGGAGTGCCTGTATTGTTGTGGACATGCCTGATCAAGTTGCTATTGTAAGTGTTGGCATTGTCAATCGTGGCGTCCGGCTCGGACGAATCGCCCTTTGAGGGCCATCCGGTTTCGGTCACTACAATAGGGATGTTGGTGAAGTTCAAATAGGACATTGCGAAATACGCAGCATCAACCACGGCATCAAAGACATTGGTGTAATGCAGGAGGGTGTTGGCATCAACAGCTTCCTTATTTGGAGGCAACGGGCGAAATAGCGCATAATCGAGAGGGATTACGCCGTTTGATTGCATGTAATCATAATAAGGGTAGACATTGAGCATGAGATACGAATTTGTTGATTGCAAAAATGAAAACAAGGGTATTAAGACTGGTTTCCATGTGTGGTTAAAAAATGCTTGAGAAGGAGGGAAAGAGTCAATGATGATGGAAGAAGAGTGTGGGGTAGAGACCTTAATTTGGCGGTCAAGATTCGCAGCGACGAGGGCTGAATGAATGTATTTAAGGGCAGAGACTAGGACAGGGGCTGCATTTGGGAGGGTAGTTAGGACTTCTGATCCTACAGCTATGGCAGTTATGTTGGTTGAAGGGTAGTAAGCTATGACGTTACGGGCGACCCAATTGGCTGCCGTGGCATTGGATTGTCCGATACCGAGGATTTGGTCGTTCGGGACAGAAACCGTCACACGAATTCCCGTGTTGGCGAATGCGAGGAGCATGGCTCGGTCGGCGTCGTACAGCCGGACATGTTGGATGTTCTGAGACTTAAGAAGGGTTACAATTTGTGTTGGATTTGGCATGTCAGAAACATCTGTACCAATGTTGGCTCCAATATAAGCATCTGCAAGAAATAAGTGATCAGCAAGACAAGAGGGACCAAACTGCACTAAATACTGATCACAAGGGACATAAAAGAAATAATGCAAATACAAATCATTTTTCTGTTGTTACTCTTTACAGACATTAATTATACCAAAAACACAAACCCTTGGAAATAAAATAAAATGACTACTAATTTGGACATTACACAAAGGGAATGAACTAAAGATTTTAAAATTAATTTTTCTTTTCTGTGATGTACATACCCTTTTTTATTTCTGTTTTATACCCAAAAGAATTTCTCTTTTAAAAAAAGAAAAACTCATAGTAGTTTTTCTCATTGTTCCATCAGTGGGATACTAAGTATTCACCAATAAAAAGTAGTGGAAGTGAATTTCACAGTAGGATTTTAATGATTTTTTATTTATTATTTGAAAGTCTTAATATGGAATTTTAAATAAGAGTGATACTAAGTATTAATAAAATTTTGCTTAAGATGCTTCACCTGGGCGGTTCTTATTTGGGTATGATTTATGAACCATGACAAAATTCAAGGTCACTTTACCTGTCACTCCATGTGAGCTTATTGTGTCCTTTTATGTAGTGCAGGAGATATATTTGGCTCATTGGTTTTTTTTTTTAAAAAAATAAATAATAAAAGAAATTTATTTATAGTGAAGATGAAAAAGATAAAAGAATTGAGCTACTATTAGGTAAACATAATAAAATAATGAGTAAATTACCATTTTACTCCCTCAAAAATGCAATTTGTGACATTTTAGTTCTTAAAAGATGGAAATATCAAATTTAGTCCTGCAAGCCTGAAAGTTGCAGTTTATCTCAATTGAGTGCTTGAAACTCTCCATTAACAAAACTAAGGGAAAATTTTTTTAAGTATTAAATTTGAGACAAACTGCATCTTTTAAGGAATAAATTGAGACAAAATTCATATTTCAAGGACGAAATTTGATATTTTTATCTTTTAGGAACTAGATTGAGATAAAATATATCTTTGAGGGACCAAAATAAAAATGGCAAGGACATGGACTTTTTCATCAATACACCATGTTTTAGGCAGCTAAATCCCAAAATACTAAGGGCACGTTTGGTATACTTACCAAACAATGCATTACATGTAATCTCACAATTCTCAAAAAAAATTACATCATATTTTATACATACCAAACACACTTTTTATCATACTTTTTCTCTCTCCTAATTTTTCTCTCTATCTCTCTCCTCACTTTTTTCTACCGTATTTATAGTACTTTACACTTGTGCATTTAGATCAAGCGTGTCCTAAGTTAGATACACATTTTAGTTTAATCTACTAATTTTTATTTTTTTATTTTTTATTTTTTGAAAACTAGATGTACCTAAAAACTTGTGTAATGGCTTACACATAAAAGGAGATTGTTGGTTCGTCCATTAGTGTTGTGGGCCAACTCTGCATTTATATCTACAATGCTACCAACTTAGTAAGATTTCAGACCTGACAGACACCCTTCTTTCCATGACATTTTAATTATAAGTTAAAATTTTTTTTCTATGATTGGGATATCCACCAGACCAAACCTGATGACTAATTTCTCGGGTTCTACAGGGCCCATTTTTGGATGCGACCCTCCTGATGGATGATGCTCCATTCCCATCCCTACAGGGATCGAATCCACGGAGAACGACAGTTAAGAAAACACAAATTCCTTACCATCTATACCTCACCATGTTTGTAACTATAAAGTTTAAATTCAAACCAAATAACCTAAAATGAGGGTATTTTAGTGCTCACCTACAAGCTGAATATAAAATTAATACACTCATAAAGAGGGAATTAATAGGGACTGAAACATTAATAGTCTTATTACATGTCTCTTAGTATAAATTTTTATGTGCCTATCTTTTTGTAAAACTTGAAGAATCTCTCAAGTAGCTATGTGCAATGGAAGTGTCAGATGAGCTGGGACGCAATAAGATTGTTAATTTGCACTAAAGAATGGAAAGGACAGATCAGAGATTCTCTATAAAATAAATGATTTTCTCACAGAAAGAAAACCCCCCTCCACTTTAATCAGGACAAAAAAGATATACAGAGTAAATTACATTGTTATTCCTAAAATTTGTTGAAATTACACTTTTTTCCCAAATTTTTCAAAAGATTAAAAATACAGTCTCTTCACTTAAAAGATTAATAAAAAATATAATTTTTCATAAAAAAATTTATTGAAAATCATTGTTTCAATATTATTTATTTTGAGTAAAAAAATAATTGTTTTATTAATTTTAAAAATAATTATTATAATTTACTCTTTTCAAAAACTAATTTATAATTTCATTTATTTTTATCATAACACTCTATTACTCTTAAGGTTATTATTAAAAATAATAGTTCAGTGAAAAATGAGTAAACTTTGAAGTTTTTACTCTTGGGGAGAGTAGAGTGTAAATTTTAAAAATAAAAGAGGGTGGAGTGTAATTTACACATTTGCAGTCAAAACCTAAACTACCTATTGAGACCATTCAAAATGTGAGCAATCTCATTATGAAGCTCTTTTAGCAAGATAGTGACTTAAATTAGAACTTATAAATAAGGTTTTGTCGAGACTCTTCCATTATAATTAAGTACGCCACACACAGGTTGAGTTGGATTAGTCGGTCGTAAATCGAACAAACAACCAATGAAAAAGTTTTGAACTCAACATTGGTGCATCTCCTTTTATTTGAACATAAACATATTCAGAAATCAAATAAAACATACAGATTTTACCGAAAGAAATCAAATAGAAAGCCCCAAACTTTCACAAGAGAAAATGCAGTAAACATATAATGAGAGAAGGAAACAGAGTAGAAGCATAAATGAAACCCATTAAGCAAAAAAAAAAAGAAAAAACAGAGAAAATGGAAAAATGAGAAGAAGAAGAAGAAGAAGAAGAAGGGAACATACCTCCATCAGCAGAAACAGAAACTGCGAGGAAGAGAAGGAGAAGAAGCAGAGAAGCCATTAAAGCTCAGAGAGAAATTAAAGGCAGTGTTTGCCAGTAATATTATTATACAAAGAGCTTCTCAGAATCCCAGAAAAGAAAAGAAAAGGGGCCCAAAGGAAATAAAATAATCTGTGAATTTTCGAGGGAGAGAGAAGGAGAATGAGAGAAAGTTCGCTCCTTTAGAGGCTCTTTTAAGAAGAGAGAGAGAGAGATATTTGTAGTTTTCTTTTGTGCAAAACCTCATATCAAAATCTGTGTTTCTCAGAGAACGGACGGCCCAGATTGAATTTAACTTGGTTCTTGTTTAGTGTCTAACGCACTTCTTAAGGTTTTTTTTATTGGTAGAGAAGGAATTAATGTTTTTAAAGTCGGTGAAAAGTCAACCATCATATGTTTTAATACCTTCTCATCGGTTAAAGGGAAACCTTAAAGAGAATCATTACCTAAGGGCACTTGTTAGTAAAACCGTTATAAATTTTACTTAGCTCTCTCCTTAAACATATTGAAATTACAATCTAACGTCAAGTACTTTTGGTACCCCTAATACTTGAGATTTCAATCAAATGTGCTCTTAACATTTGATTTCAGTCAATTATGTCCTCCAATTTTTTCAAATAATCTTATTATTTTCACTAGCAGAATTAAAATAGATAACCGTTATGGCTTATGTGACAAAGAAATCTGATTGGGTTCATTTATATTACGTTATATTTTCTTCCATCCTCTACGTCATCATAAAAAGCTACCGATTACCCTAACCCTTCATCTCTCAATTTTTTTAGAAAATCACCTTAGGTGCATTATTCTTACATTCACTTTCCTCTAAGAGCACGTTCTTTACGTATAAATGAAAATGGAAACAGAAACGGAATGCGTTTCTTGTGTTTGTTAGTAAAAGTTTGGAAATGGGAATGTATTAAAATTACTACTTTACCCCTTATATTAAAATAATATAAAGAAAAAAATTTATGATTGTATCAAATCAAAGGATATAAAAAACATTTTGTATTTTTTTTGTTTTTTTTTTAAAAAGTTGATGGAAATGAAAAATAAAAAATAGGTGGGACCCACCCATTCCTTGCTCATTTCCATGACCATTTCTTGTTAAAGAACAAGGCCTAAAACTTGACGAATCGATGTATCTCCAACAACGAAAAAAGTTTTTTCTCTAATATTATTACGCCACATAAGTCATCACAGTTGTTATCTAGTTTAATGATGTTACTGAAAATAAAAGGAACATATTTAACTTTAAATGTTAAGGTAAGAAAACCAAATAGTAAAATCGTGTTGTTTCACGATTCTCAACAAAAACTTTACATTATATTTTATACATACATACATACTAAACATATTTTTATCATACTTTTTCTCTCTCCTAATTTTTCTCTCTATCTCTCTCCTCACTTTTCTCTACAGTACTTTCTTTTATTTTATAGTATTTTACTCTACAGTATTTTCTTTACAGAGCGTACCCTAAGAATATAAAAATATTTTCTCCTAATTTTTTTTTTTGGGAGCCTAGAATGTAAATAAGCATGAGCCATGAGGAAAGGGGAAAGGAGAAGACAGTGGAAGCAGGCTTTAATAATGAACAAGTGTTTGATTCAGTGTTCGTATTTGTAAATCTGTCTTTGCTTCAGTGGCCCTCGCTGTTTGGTGCAGAACAGCATTGGATGGTGGGGCTCCATCTACCAGATAAACACCCCCCCGAGATGCTCACATAGCATCCTCTCGTGTCCAGTAGTACAGTAGTATTGAATTTCGATATATCTCTTTATTAGTCTCTAATCCATTTAAAGTAGGTCCTAATTAATATGCGCTTTTATTAATATTTAAAAAATTGACATTATATGATACTATTGAACTTTTATCCCCTTCCTTGCCTTCGTAACTTCATTTTTTTTTTGGTGAAACCGTAACTTCATATTCAATTCATTTTTTTTGTGTTTGTTTTTGTCTTCTACGAGCATCAGTGTTGGAAGCAGATCCATGACTCTTCTGGTGAAGTGTTTTATTAGGAGTATTATTAGGGCTGTCAAAATGATGAATTTTCACTAATATGGTTGGGTCAGATTTGATTCGCTTTAAGAGGGTGGAGTTAAAATGTATTTTATTTTATATATTATTATATTAGAAATGAATATTACATATTACCATATGTTATAATATTTATATAACATAAAATATTTGTAATATATTAAAAAAAAAAATAAGACAAAAAAAGAATAAAAAGACCATGTGGGCCAGTTCGGCCCAACCCTTAAAAGCTCACTAAACATGCTTTTTATCTTATTCGAAGTAGGGAAGAATTCATAGGCAACACATTATTTGAAAAAATATATAATTTTTTAAAAGTCTTAGTATGTTATGTTATTATTAAGAAAAATAAACAGTGTTACACAAAAGAACTAATTTAGAATAAATTGCAAAAAGATAGAGTAATTTGAATTTTTTTTTAAAAAAAAATTTATGAATATAAAACTAATGAAAAATACAAAGATTCAAATTGAGTAGGTATTTGGCCCTTCTAGTTAATTGGTTTGAAACATAAAGTATGTATAAACCTTTTTTTATATGATGATATTCACCAGCGAACTTCAGGCACTGTAAAATTTATTATTGAGGACGATCCTTCCAACAGATAATATTTTATTCTCATTCTTTTAGAGATCAAATACGAGAGACGATAATTAAAAAAAATACAAACCTCTTATCATCTGTATTACACCATATTAATAAGTATGTATAAACTATAAACTCAAGAAATGTACCCTAAGCACAAAAACTGCCAACCCCTGCCATGTCACTTTTTCGTTTAAAACAATAACAATAATCTATATAACAAAACAAACTCTTGATAAAATATTATATTACTAATATTATTTTAAATAAATACAACAAATATTTTATTAAATTTTTTTCTGAAGAAATAAAACAAATTATATATGATATAACGTAATTAGTCAAGACCTTGGAAATGTATAAATTATTTATTTTTTTCACAGAGAAAATTATCAATTTGATCCTTGAAAGATATAGATTGTTCTAATTTAGTCTCTGAAAAATGAAAATGTCTAATTTAATCCCTAAAATATACTTTTTTGTCTCAATTTGATCTTTTTAATTTATTTCGTCAGTATGTGTGTGGCTTATTTCAGGGACTAGAAGGACCAAATTAAGACAAAAATATCTTTTAAGGACTAAATTAGACATTTTCATCTTTTAGAGATTAAATTGAAACAATTTACATCTTTAAGGGACCAAATTGGTAATTCTCTCTTTTTCAAAAGGATTTATTTGAAAAAATGAGTTGTTTGACCAAATTACATTTCAAAAGTAAGTTACTTCTATTCTAAATAGTGATATAGATCAAGGTTGTCAAAGTCTAGATTTTAAGTAAAATCGTAGACGGGGGTGCAAAATCGTATCGTAAAATCGTAAGATTTTACCTATGATAAAATCATAAGAATTTTTTATATTATATATATATATATATATATATATATATATATATAACATAAGTACCTAATTAATATAGTAAATCACATACAAAATTAAATATGAAATATAGTGATGCCGCCATGTAATACTCCTTGTTCATTTGCAACATATATATGCATGTTAGTTAAAACTTAAAACAATTCATTTATTGTAGAATGAATCAATTAAATTAGTAGTATAATGTAAGTAATTAATATACTTGAGCAACAATAGTAACGTCTAGAGTGGAATTCCCAAAGGACAAAAAGCTGATACTTTGACGTAATGACATCCAATTGTTATGGTAATGACATCAAAAAAATGGGTAGTGTTTGTGATTGGGCTGGGGCATGGGCTGTAGATTATTTTTTTTAACATCAAACAGGTTTTTTTTTGGGCTGAGGTAAAATCGTAAAATCGGAGGTAAAATCGCTGATTCCACCGATTTCACCCGATTTCACCCGATTCTACCCGATTCCACTGCGATTTTACTCCAGCACGATTTTACCTACGATTCAATTCGATTTTAGTAGGTAGAATCGTCACGATTTTACAATTTAAATCGCTATTTTAACAACCTTGATATAGACAATTCCTCAATCATGGAGAATAAGTTAGAACATTAGAATTTTTATTTTTAGGGAAAGTGAAAAATTGGTCTCCTATCTTTTTCACTTGTTGATCTTTTATCTTCTAAAAGTTCTAAATCAGTCATCTATCTTTGCAACTTGTTCCAAATTAACCATTTTGTGTAACACCGTTGTTTTGGTCTGTCAACTGATGACATGGCATTATGAAAACTTTTTAGAATTTATACTTTCACCTCTTCTTCAACCTTTGAACATTGAAGAATGAAAAGAAAACCTTGAAGAGGATCTTGTAATAACAACGAGAATGAAATGTAATGGGCTCAAACTCACCTATAAGTATGAGATTCCAATATTCATTATAACTCAAGAATCGTGATTTGAGAATAGTAAACACTTCTCGACGATCATGTTTCATCGTCTACTCCTATGAAGGAAAATAAAAAATTAGAAGAGAAGATTCCATTTACAATGTCTTTGTCAAGTCCTTTAGGAGATATCTTCTACCTTTCTAACTTCGGAAGAGCCAAGAGAAGAGAGTTGAAGCTCGGGTACCATGGTGATGAAACATTTGGTGCGTACAAATGGTTCGGAGGAGGCAGCGTCAGATTTGGTTGACGATAGAAGAATATACCAATGACCAAAACATTATGGTCAAAACTCCAAATTAGTCCTTTATGTTTGCACGAAGTTTTATATTGGTCCTTTATGTTTCAAAAAGTCCAAATTGGTCCTTTATATTTGCAAGAAGTTTCAAATTGGTCCTTCCGTCAATTTTTCAAGTTCAGTGCTGACGTGTTCATCTAAGCTGACGTGTCATGCCACGTCAGCGCCACGTCACTGCCACATCATCACATATGCTATTGGATGATGACGTGGCAGTGATGTGGCGATGACGTGGTATGCCACGTCAGCTTCAACTGACACGTAGGAGAGATGGTGTGTTCATGTCAGCACTTAACTTAAAAAATAAACGGACTTGGACGGTAGGACCAATTTGGAACTTCTTGCAAACATAAAGGACCAATTTGGACTTTTTGAAACATAAAAGACCAATATAAAACTTCGTGCAAACATAAAGGACCAATTTGGTGTTTTGACCAAAAAATTATCCATCAGATCTATTTTTTCCTCCTATATTCTCCCATTATATATTTTTAATTAAAAAATAATTATTTGTGGCAGCAATAACTAGAGAACCAATAGTCATATATAGATTAATATAATATACAATTATTATTATAATTTAAAATAGTAAATTAATATATGTTTCATTCATTGCTTTTTTTTATAGGATAAAACTTATGTCCATTTCCTTATGTCTATTTCATTCAATTCTCCAATATAATTATGACACGTGGCAAAAAGTGTTTAAATGACCAATCACAGTAGAGAGAGAATATAGAAGATCACCTTTTATATAACCAATCATAGAAGAAAGAGAGTGTAAATACAATATATGATTGGTGGAATTGGAGAAAATGGATCTAAGGAAATGGACATAAGTTTTTTCCTTCTTTATAGTTATTTCTTCACTTATTTAATAACTACCTATTATATTTATTTATTTTTCTCTCACATCTTCTCACTATATTTTTGTATTTTTTGTTTAAGAAATAATTATTTTGTAAGATCAATGACCAAAAAAACCAACAACCATGTATAGATTAATATAGATATATATTACAATTATGATTTACTGAAGAAGGGTTGACCAAAAAAATAATAATGTTTAATGAATGTATTTCTATAAAAAATAAAATTTCAACTTCTATTTATGTTTAAAAGTAAAAATTTCGAGTATTGCATATAGAAAAATTTTTGTTGGGAGAGTTCTATCTTGTTATAGGACTTCAGTTAGCTCAAACAGAATTGGAGGATACCTGTAAAAAAAAAGTAAAAACCCTAATTTTCAATTTTGATCTATATAATTTTTTTAAAAAAATTATTTTTACTATTATTAAAAAACAAATAAAAAGTTTAACCCAAACACTTTCATTTTTTAAAAAATAAATACTTCAAAAGAAAAAAAAAAAAAACCTTCCTCAGACCAAAAATGCCATAAGTCTTGCTTCTAGCTTCTGTACACAGAAGTCTTCGTTCATATTACATTACAAGTCGATATGTGAAGCAGCCACTTCTTGAAAAAGCAAGAAATGGATCAAATTCAGAGATCACCAGCAGGAACAACCTCACGGGCTTATCAGCTCCATCCTGCCCGAACCGCCATTCTCGATCTCTTCAACCTTTACTTAGGAGTAATCTCTTCTTTCCCATTACACTCTTCTCTTTTTCTCCCTTTTCTCACCTCCCTTTTACTCCTTTTCTAATTTTTTTTTTCCTTTCGTTTTTCTAGAGAAACAGCCGCCAGAAACCCGAAGATACTATCCGAGAACCGCCGTAAGTGCATATACTTGTATATACTGCAATTTTCGTTCCTTTTTTTTTGTTAAGTTTTTTTTTTGAGCATTCCTCGGTTTTGGGTATTTGTGTTTTTGTGATTGTCAAGTTTTGCAGACTGTAGAATCCGGTATGTTTTATTACACATATTCAATTTGGAGCTTGTGTGATCTTCTGCTAGTCTTAAGTCTTAACAACCTCCATTAATGCCAAAACCCAAAAGCTCTGTGTTGTGATATTTTATAGGTCTTAATTTCCTGCTGGTACTGTGGCGTACTGCCCTTTTGCTTGTCCTGCGAAATTGAAGTTACTAGTTCCTTTCTACCTCCCTTCTTTTAATAATCAAGCTGGCTTACTTCAATTTTATGACATCATTCAATTTCTGAGTCACTTATTCTTGTTGATTTCAGATAACATTTTCTATATGATGAAGTTCCAACATTTGTTTTTTGATTTACCCAGTTTAGTTAATCTCTTCAGGTGTGTCTAAATTCACGTGAGTTATAAAATATGTGGCCTTTAATATCATTCCCAAGCCTTCTTTCTGCTAGATCATTTCCCAATATGTTGTGCATCTTGTTGTTTTATTCACCTTTTCTTTGTCCTTACTTCTGGTATTATTGGTTTACTGGCTCTGGTTTTTTAAATTTGTTTTGTATTAAGCAAGAAATTCCCATAACCATAACACTGTTGTTACTTCTTGTATCTGTTAACTTCTTACTTGTTCCATGCTTTAAATTCTTTCAGGAACAAATCACAAAAGCGTGTGCTTGCTCTGAACAGAGAGCTTCCTCCACCAAATGAGCAGTTCCTTCTAGATTTTGAGCAACTTCAGAGCCAGTTTCCTGTGAGCTTGAAATTACACTCTGCAGCACTATTCGTGTTCTTATGTTGTTTCTGTGTATCTTTTATGTTAATTGAAAATAGCATGCGACACTTTCTTTTGTTAATGCTGTGTTTTATTTCAGGACCAAGATCAGTTACGTTCTGTTACCGAAGCTATTCTCATATCTCTAGTTGTGCAGTGCAGCAGTCATGCACCAAGAGCAGAATTTATTCTCTTTGCTTTGCGGAGCTTGTGCACTATTAGATACATCAACTGGGATACCTTCTTACCGTCCCTTCTTTCTTCAGTTTCTTCAGTGGAACTGCCTGGCCAAGGGAGTCAAACAATGCCTGCTGTTTCCTCTTCTAGCTTACTGCAGTCAGGGATGTTACCACCTTCAAGCACAATCACCAATGTGTCTAATTTTCAATCTTCAAATCCTGCATCTCCATTACCTTCTGTTCACCCTATTGGCTCCCCTCCACAATCATCTGTTGAACCATCATCTTGTGCAGCTTTATCTCCGGTCAAATCTTCTGATATTTCCAGCACTGGACAACAATCTAAAACAAGAGGCATTCCATCCATTCGAAATAGTGATATTAGTAGCCTTCGTCAGCTATGTTGCAAAATTATTTTAATTGGTCTTGAGTTTGATTTAAAACCAGTGACTCATGCTGAAATCTTCCACCATATGCTAAATTGGCTGATAAATTGGGACCAAAGGCACCAGGGAGTTGATGAACCTGATACATTAAAATCATGGAGACCTGACAAAGCTTTAATTGCATGGTTACATAGTTGTTTGGATGTGATCTGGCTTTTAGTTGATGAGGGAAAATGTCGAGTTCCCTTTTATGAATTACTACGGAGTGGCTTGCAATTTATAGAAAACATACCTGATGATGAAGCCTTATTTACACTTATTTTGGAGATCCACAGGAGGCGAGATATGATGGCTATGCACATGCAAATGTTAGACCAGCATCTTCATTGCCCTACATTTGGTACTGGCCGAGTTCTTGCCCAAACTCCTAATATTTCAGGTGAAGCAGTAGTGCAACTGAGACTTTCACCAATCACATATTTAAGTGTACTTGGAGAACCACTGCACGGAGAGGTGATAACTTTTCAAGAAACTCATGTTATTAGAATGTAATAAAACAAATTACTGATAGTTTATCTGCATATACTTGAGCTATTTTTCTTTTGCATTGTTGTCCTAAGTAAACTAGAGTTATCTGTAGGATCTTGCAAATTCTATCCAGAAGGGAAGTTTGGACTGGGAGAGAGCTTTACGTTGTATAAGGCATGCTCTCCGCACTACACCATCACCTGAATGGTGGAGACGTGTGCTGCTAGTAGCCGCTTGCTATAAGCCTTTATCCCAAGGGCCTACTCCTGGTGCTGTTTTTTCTTCAGAAATGATCTGCGAGGCAACAATTGATAGAATTGTTGAACTATTGAAATTGACAAATTCAGGCAATTATCATTTCTCTTTATTACATATTAACATTTATTCAGTTTAATGTAATTATACAAAAAAGATGCATTGTGTTAGGTTCTGATTTTCTTGGGAGGTTCTTAGAAGGTTCTAGTGGCATTAGAGGATAGTTTTGTGTAGCAGAGTCTGGCTAATGGTTATTAGTTACCTTTGGACATTTAGAGGAGTATTCAGAGAATGGATAGTGGCTAGAATCTGATTTCTGAGTAATACTTGTGTCAGGTTGGGCTTCTTAGAGAGTTTAGTTTGGGATTTATATTTTTTATGGTACTGATGTCTTGAAGACCATTTACTTTATTGGCAGGATGGTAGAAACATAATGGTTTCTACAAACATTGACTTTATTTCAATAGTAAATCTATTCTCTTCATTTATAAGCAAAGCATAAAAGGTTGGGATATTTTTAGAGAATTATGATCAGTTATTTGCACTTTTAAGATAATTTTAGTGTGTTTGCTTGTTTAAACATCAATAGCATATTGGAGTCACAGATACTTTTATTGGAATAATATTTGACATGCTTTTGCATCTTCCATGTTTGTATTTCTTAAATTCAATTGCGTTTTAGTGGATGGGGGTTACGTACACATTAATTATCCTGATAATAAGGTTACTTTAGCTAGCTTCTGGAGAGAATTTTTAATGTTGATGGAAACTTTTGTTTCAGTGGATGCTGGTTCATCCACCATTTTCTTCAAAGTGATCCTTTGGAGTTTATTGATCTTATTTTAAATTTTGTGGTGGTTCTTTGCTTTGACTTGTCTCAGCTGTTAATTATTGAATCCTCGCTCACCAAAGAAGGAAAATTATCTTTGTGCCTCTCTTGTTGGATCTGACTACTTTATTTATTGGCTTCGTTTACAGAAAGGTTGAAAGTTATGGGATTTATTTACTTGTATACTTATTGCATACAGCTTGTGTCTTTCTAATTCATTTGTAAATAGTTAGCTTTATTATCAACATGATATATGTTGTGAGTTCTGAGTTGCTCATTCATCATGGAATTATGAAATGCTACATCTATTATGTGCTGGATAGTGCAAATACCGGTTATATTATATTTAAAACTTGGGAATGCTGTGGCTGCGCATATATTGCTAGGGTGATTTATGGAACTTCATTTGTAGTGATATATTTGACAGCCATTCCTAGGGGTTTCTCTTAATAGCTTAAGATTTTGGATGAATAATTCTTACATAGTATAAGAGCCCCTTTGACAATGTGGTAAAGAGTCTTCCTTACCACCCAAACTCATTAAAATAAATTAAATCGTAGCACAATTGAAAATATTGCTTTCTCCATGCTTGAAATCTAAAGGAATTTCAACTTGGAGAGAGCATGAGAGCCATAAATCACGCTGTTAGCTTTTTTTTTTTTTTTGGGATAGAAAATCATGCTGTTAGCTTAAGCTTCAGGTATGGTTGGATCATAACAAAAATTAGTTTCTTACATATAAAATGGTCAACAACCTGCTACCACCTTCAGCCATACATCAGGACTTCTGTAGCTGCACTGGAACTGAGCTGAAAGATAAAACATTGCTAGTGTTGCCAGTTAAACATCTTTGTAGTTTATGATTAATTAATGTGGAAAAATGATTGATTCTAGGAAATGTTTTGGTTGTAATCTTCAAACATCTAATACTGTCTAAATAATATCATTCTTGCAGAGATAAATTGCTGGCAGGAGTGGCTTGTCTTTGCTGATATTTTCTATTTTCTTATGAAAAGTGGGTGCATTGATTTTGTTGAATTTGTGGACAAGCTGGTTTCACGCTTTACAGAGGATGATCACCTTCTAAAGACGAATCATGTTACTTGGGTTCTTGCACAAATAATTCGGGTTGAGCTGGTCATGAATGCTTTGAATACAGATCCTAGAAAGGTAAAATAAGCAATAGTTTCATTATTTTCTCTTGCCTTCATCTAGACATGCATGTTTATTATCCTTCAACTTGTTAACCATTGATAAATTCTTTTGACAGTGAAGAGTCAATTCTGAAAAATGTATAATTTTCATTTCTTGATTTTCTAGTTTGGCTACAGTTTAATGAAAATACTTTGGGTTGGTACTAATACTAGAATTTTATGCAATATTACGATGGCATTGCCTACAGGTGGAAACAACCAGAAAGATTCTGTCATTTCATAGAGAAGAGCGGAACTCTAATCCTAATAACCCACAAACTATCTTGCTTGATTTTGTTAGCAGTTGCCAAAATTTACGTATTTGGACATTGAACACATCAACCAGAGAATATTTGAACAATGAGCAGCTTCAAAAAGGAAAGCAAATAGATGAATGGTGGAGACAAGCAAGCAAAGGTACATTGAAACATGACATTTATTGTTGGCGACATTGTGAAATCAAGATAAAGTGGTTTACTGTTGGTTGGTTGATAAGGTCTTATTTGCTCAATAAGTTCTCCTGTCTTACTGGAATTTAACAATCTTAAATGCCAATTAGTTAATGAATATTCTTTTTTTCCCTTGAAAGCGAGTATCTCTTCTTAAGAGCTAAATACAACAACATTAAACTTCACTCTTAAGAAATTACATTCAATTTGTGTTTTCGATTATGCGTTGCATTTTATACAATTAGGATTCTCACATGACAAACAGGTGTATGATCACTTGTTTTAGTGTGGCTTCATTCTTAGGATGGATTTAGCTATTAATAACCTAACCAGATGGAAGATAGCCCAAGAACTAGAGGTAGGGGAAGACCAAAGAAAACAATAGGGAAAACTATTAGTATTGATTTAGTTATTAATAACCTAGCCATAGAAATGAGTAAAGACCATAGTTATTTACGGCACACGGCGCACTGTTGTGAAAAGGGCTCCTGGAGCCATGGCGCATTGCGCATTGCGTTGCGCATGGCAACATTAAAGTGCGGCACACATACATGCACACATACACATATAGTCATATCTATATATATATATATATATATATATATATATATATATGAAAATTTTAATTTTAACTCATCCACACAGAACTTCTAATACATTCAAATTTCAAAAATATATTGAGCATTATCATAAATTCTCCAAAATCCATCAAGTATGATGACAAACTCTATAAATTGCAAAAACTCACAAGAGTATAAACCATGTAAAAAAAGAACTCTAGTCATCAATAAAGGTAACGTTAATGTTACAAAAGAAAAAAAAAAACCCTGAGATGAAGAGCAGGGAAAAGACGGTTGAGACTTGAGAAGAAAGAAGCTAGGTTACGTAGAAAAGGAGTAGAGAAGGAATAAAGAGACATGAATAAGAATATATTTTATAATCTTAAAACCTATTTTTTAATGGGCTTTGGACTTAGGGTTGTCAATAAGACAAAGAAGCCCTTTTAAACATTTCTTTTTTAATGAGTTATGGCTGCATGAAGGTGGCGAACGTTGCGCGCGCAACACACGGGCAACAGCTGTGGCGTTGCCCAAAAGGCCATGGCGCGTGCAACAGGGCAATGGCGCGCGCCATGGTGCGCAATCAATAACTATGGTAAAGACAGAACACGTTGGCGTCGCTTGATCCATATAGCCGACTCCACCTAGTAGGAAAAGGCTTGATTGTTGTTGCTTTCCTTAAATAGCTGCTTGCTATGCATCTTGTTCAATTTTATATGATATTCTATCCTACGTGCTTATTGCCAAGCATTTATGACTTTTCAGGGGATCGCATGATGGATTATATGAATATGGATGAACGCTCAATAGGGATGTTTTGGGTTGTCTCTTACACAATGGCACAACCTGCTTGTGAAACAGTAATGAATTGGTTAACTTCTGCTGGAGTTGCTGATTTGCTGCCAGCACCAAATCTACAGCCAGCCGAGAGATTAGTAGCTACTCGAGAAGTGAGCCCGTTGCCTATGTCATTGTTGTCTGGATTTGCAATGAACTTATGTATGAAGCTATCTTATCAAATGGAAGAATCTTTGTTTTCTGGGCAGGTTATTCCTAATTTTCTATCACGTGTGTTATACTTGTGATTCATTTACTAGCATGGTTCTTTCTCAGCAATAGCTTTTTTCTATGGGAATGACTTTGAGGAGCCTGGACATGAATAGTCTCAGTCAGTTCTTGTGGTTCAGAGAAATCATTAATTACCTTTTCATATTTTTGCCCAGGTCATACCCAGCATTGCAATGGTTGAAACATATACTAGATTGTTGCTCCTTGCACCTCATTCACTATTTCGCTCACATTTCAATGTAAGTCATTTGCTTATAGTTTCTAAATACAAAAAAAAAGTATTATTCTGCATCATTGGTATGTTTAGTATAGAATTGAGCCAAGATAGAACATGTTGGCATCATTTGGTCCATATATATAGCTGATCTCACCTAGTGGGAAAAGGCTTTCTTTATTGTTGTTGTAACTTGTAATGGTGCGTTTAGTAGGAACTTGTTCCTGTTTTTTTCCTTAATCTTTAGTTGGAGGGTGAAATTGAATACTAAAGTGAAGTCCTGTGGTAGAATCCTATTTTTAGTGGAAAATTAGTTGGCATCTTTAACTGCATATATCTATACGGAAAATAGTCATATAGAGACATGTAGCTGGTTGGTACTCAGTCTGAAATGTTAATTTATTCTTTTCCTTCGGTGAATTACAAGACGGACTTTGAAAGTCTTTGAGTTCATTGATCTCTTACCTTATCTGATTCTTTTCATCATGTTGACCAATGACCTAATGCTTATGCTTCTTATGGAATTATTAAGTATATATCTTCCCTTTCAATCTAGTGTTTTCAGTCCTTCATAATTTATATTGTACATAATCTGCATTTTATATGTAATTAAATATTCATTCTTGAGCTTGCTTGCCATTGTTATGGTAACATGTCTTGATAATGCTGCTTATTACAGCATTTGGTGCAAAGAAATCCTTCTTTACTGACCAAGCCTGGAGTGACACTTTTGGTGCTTGAGATATTGAACTATCGATTACTTCCACTTTACAGGTGATTATTACTTTGTCCAATAATAGCATAATACTTTCCTTCTGATGAAAATAAGCATGGTTGGGGATTTTCTGGATTCTGTTTTAAGTAGCAGGCTCAAAACTGTATGATCTTTTACCATCATGTTTGGACTGTTGCTCAAAAATCAAATCTGTCCCTAGCTTGCTGTTCTTTTTACTTTTATTCTGAAATTAAACATTGGTACAAGTTATTGGGGTGTTTATTGGGTCAGGTTGAAAATTGCAACCCATTGTGTTGGCATTTCGGTTAACTAGCTTCACTTCGGCCAGCCCAAACCGAACTGCCAACCCACCCATATATATTTTTATATATTTAAAAAAAGTGTCATACCTTTTTATTTGAATATGGTATACAATTAATTTTTCTAGAATTATACATTTCAATGTAATTAAATTATAGCTACCCCCTTTTACTTGGTTTGGTTCCATTGATCCTATCAACCAGACCTGACCCGACCATACCCCTACAAGTTATATCCTTAATATATTTATTTTTATTTTTTGTAGGTACCAGGGAAAAAGCAAAGCCTTGATGTATGATGTTACAAAGATTATTTCTGCTTTAAAAGGGAAAAGAGGAGATCATCGAGTATTCAGATTAGCTGAAAATCTGTGCCTGAATCTTATTTTCTCATTGAGAGATTTCTTCTTGGTTAAAAGGGAAGGAAAGGTGTTTGCCTTGCTCTCCAAGCTGTAACTTTTTTTTTCCCCCTTTTCTTCTCAGTTACTTTTCTATATATATATATATATATTTTGTTGCTTACTTGTCCTTTTGATCTAGACTGATGCCTTATTTATTTTTTATTCCTTCTGACATTTACAGGGTCCAACTGAATTTACTGAAACTTTGAATCGAGTAACTGTAGTAACACTTGCTGTCCTTATTAAAACACGTGGGATTGCAGAAGCTGATCACATGCTTTATCTCCCAACTATGTTGGAGCAAATAATGGCAACTAGCCAGCATACATGGTCTGAGAAAACACTTCGCTACTTCCCTTCTGTTCTGCGGGAAGCTTTGGGTGGTCGAATGGATAAAAGGAGCCTTGCAATACAAACATGGCAGCAGGTTTGTTCTACAAGTTTGTTTAACCATGTTTTTATGTTCACTGGATGCCTATTACCTTGGCAAAGAATACAAATAAATGTTTACCCAGAAAAGCAATAGAAGTACATAATCCAGTGAATTTTTGTTTCAGCCTGTATATTTATGCTAGAAAATTAATTACTAAAAGTAGAATCTAAATTATAAAGGAAATATTCCATGCATGCAATTAAGTTCTACTGAACCAAAAGATGGGAAGATGCAACAAGAGATACTGAATAAGCTGTCCAGCAACTTGAGCCACTCAATTTTGGATCACTAGAAGAGGAGATAGGCTAAAACAATTTTGTTTAGCTCAAAATTCCCACTTTTCTAGATGTCATAGCTTAGAACTCTTATTTGGAAGGCTTCTGTGTCATGTTGTGTTAATTCTGTAGTTTTGGTTTGGTCTGTGGGGGATAAGTTGCAGGCCAAAGTTTTACTGTTGAGGATTGAGCAGTTGCTTTGAGGGGCAAATCTCCAAATTTTGACATCCAAAAGAAGAAAATGTTGCAGAGAGTATTAAATAAGCTTTTAAGGATATTAGCCAAAAAAATAAAAAGCTTTTAAGGATGATGGGTTATGGAGGAGCTGACTGCAAGTGGGTCAGTAATTTGTTTCATGAAGAACTTGAGTTGAAAAATTAAGGAATTGATGAATCTAGGATGATTGAGGAAAGTTAAGGACACTATTTCCAAACCTATGCCTGATATATGTCTCAATAGACCAAATTAGAGGACATGGATGGTTCAATGGTTAGTATTATTTTTGGATTCTAGGCTTAAGGACTGGGGAGTGTTTTCCCCAATTGTCGTCTTAGATGGTATGGCAGAGGGACACAAGAATGGCTGGGGCTACCAATATTGACTCTCTTTATGGGACTTTTGCTGTCTTCATATTGCTTGCCATCAGAGGAAAGCTTCAGAGGCATATCACTTTGGTCTATGTCCCATCTATGGATCATTTATGATCATATTAATGATTCCGTACCATAGCTAACTTTCTTTGGCTTTAAAGTATCAAAATTCCCTTATTTTAAAGAGCAGAGAGCCTACAAAATACAGTACTTCTGAAATTAGTTCTTATTATATTTTTCTGCATATGAATGTTAATACTAAAGGCACTTGTGCAGGCAGAAACTACTGTTATACATCAATGCACACAACTTCTTACAGCATCAGCTGATCCTAATTATGTCGTGACCTATATTGGTCACAGTTTCCCTCAACATCGACAATATCTGTGTGCTGGTGCATGGATATTAATGCATGGGCATGGAGAAACCATTAACGGCGGAAGCCTGGTATTCATCTTCTAACTGCTGTCCAAATGCTTATCATTTCACTGCTACCTTCTAGAACTTCTAATGACACAATAATGTAACTAAAACTCTCCATATTATGTCAAGGCACGGGTCCTGAGGGAATTTTCTCCTGAAGAGGTGACGTCTAATATTTACACAATGGTGGATGTTCTGCTTCATCATATTCAAATGGAGGTCCAACAAGGGCATTCCCAACAGGTTGTTAGCTCTGTTGAGGTTCTCTGTTTCTTTTACTTCCGTAGATCAGTAACTTGTTATTGCTATTCCGTATTCTTATAGTTTTCCTTTTCAGGACCTTCTGCTAAAAGCTTGTGCGAGCCTTGTCTTTTTTGTTTGGTCACATGAGTTGCTTCCTTTAGATATCTTGCTTCTGGCACTTATTGATCGTGATGATGATCCCCATGCTTTGCGTATTGTGGTAAGCACATCCTAACTAAACAATGGTATTGTGTATTGTGAACTTATATGCTTGGCCTCCCTCTTTCCTCAATAGAAAAAAGTGGATAAAATTTCTCATAATTAATGGTCCCTTTATCCTATTGCTAAATAGTCAATTTTATATGTCTTTTATAGATATTGTGTTTTCCCTTTTGTTTCAATGTTAGCCAAACTTTATAGTTCCAAATGACTGATATCAGCAGAATTTAAACCTTATCTTTAATATCTTATTCACTCTCCTATTAGGCTTGTTCCTTATTGGAAAGTTTATTAAGAGGTCGAGTCATCTATTTGTACAGTGGTTCCAATAAAGTAAATTTGTAGACCAAAAATAAAATAAATTTTTATGATGTGCGTTATTGTGATAAAACAGTAGTTCATCCTTTTATAGTCCCCTGCTGGTTGTTTCCAAATGGAATAGCTGTTTGGGGTCTTTGGTGAGAATTAGGTGTCCAACTTAAGAAAAATTTCTCTTAACATGGTGAAGATGGCAAAAGGTTGTGAATTGGTGAAGTTTTTCTTGTGCTTTGTTGTATCTGGATGCAGTACAATGCCCAGATTTTCAGGAATGCTTTGTTGCCTTTAGATATCTTAAAGGATAGGTTTTGTTTTGGCTTCTTTCTGTTGTTTTGAATGTTGTCCATGTCAAATATGAAGAGGTATGTCTAAAATCTAATGCCCACATGTCTTATTGTTTTCTCTTCTTTAGGAGGATTTTTCTTTTCTCCAGTTACCATTATACTAGGCCTGGCAAATATAGAGCCATCAATACAAGCCCAATCCGGTGGGTTGACTCGTTTAACCCACCTATTAGGTTAGCCGAGTTGAGGGAGTTTAGGCTCATTTATAAACAAGCCAAAAGCAACCCGGCTCACTTAACTTGTGGGTTAGGTGGGTTGCTTCGTTTATTTATTTTTTTAATTTTTAATTTTTTAATCACTTAACTATTATGAAAGATCCTAGCATTTCTTCAAATGTGGTTCTAAATATTGAAACCTCTAAATTTAGCACAAATGCAACCTCCACTTGAATTTGAAAAAATGCAATTCTGTTATTTATTTAATTTGGGACATGTATTATTTATTATTATTTGGTTGTTTTGATTGTTGGTTTTGTTTTTTGACGCATTGTTTATGTACTTCTAATGTAATGTGTCATGTGTTAACATTAATTACAAAATAAAAATTCAAGTGGAGGTTAGGTGAGCCAACCTGGTCACCACTTTGGTGACCCGGGTTGGCATTTTCTGGCTCACCTTAAATTCCAACTCTCGTGAGCCAACCCGGTTAACCCATGCTCTGACACCTCACAAATGGATGGGTTTGGATTGGGTCAAAAGTTGTTTGAGTCACAATTGACTCATTTGACTTTTTATGACCCAATTTCTACTCCTAAGAGGGTCATTATGTGACCTTAAACACCCACCCATTTTTTCAAAATATATTCTTACTTGACTTGTTCAAATAATATTTAATAAAAAAAATTCTATCAAAAAAATTATTTAATAAAAAAATGACTCGTAAAATTAACAAAAAATAGTAAATTTTTATTTAATTTTTTTCTTATATATTTGATTTTTTATAAATATATATAATTTTAAAATCAACCATAATATAAATAATGATAGTAAATTTCTTATATATTGCAAACAACAACAACAATCAAAGCCTTTTCTCACTAGGTAGGGTCGGCTATATGGATCAAGCGACGCCAACATGTTCTGTCTTTGCACATTTCTATGGTTAAGTTATTTCTTATATATTGCAAAAATGAAATAAAATAAAATTACATAAATTATTTAAGCATATAGAAGAGTTTGAAATTGACACCTCATAAATACTCTTGTCTGACGGAGTAAATTCATCAATTCAAAATTTCAAATCAATGAACACTACCTTGTCTGATGGAGTAATTGCCATATATGAAACATTGGAACTGTGATAACTGCATGTGCCACTAGAATTCAACATCTCTTTATGCTTGTATAATAAAGTTATATATATGCTCATTTACACACATACATGTGTACACTTTCATGTAACTATATAAATAGATTACATATGTATGTGTATGCTTGTACCTATTTCTCTCAATTTATGTGTTTGTACTTTGTATATATACAGTGTGTATATATTTGTGTGCGAGCTTGCATATGCGTCTTTGTATTGGTCTATATATTTGGATGCGTGTCTCTTGTATACATGTATGTCAATATATATGTCTGGCGCATGCTTGTGGTTATATACACATGCCCCAAAGATTAAAAACCCTACAAATTCACCCATTTTGATTAAAATACCCTTAATGACACAATTATATATTTTTTTTAAAAAATCTAATTTATTAGAAAAATATATTCAAAATTTATTATTTCAATATTATTAATTTTGAGCTATGGTCCCAAGCCTGGATCAAAGAGGAGGGTTGCGTTAGGTAATCGACAACCAGCGTAAAACTTTGTTGAATCTTTATGAATATGGATCAACGACGTGAACATGTTAAGACAGAACACGTTGGTGTCATTTGATCCATATAGCCGACTCCACTTAGTGGGAAAAGGCTTTGATTGTTGTTGTATTGTTAATTTTAAACTCAAAACATCATAGTAATAGTAGTCATCATACTTATCTAGTCAACACATACAATACAAAACAGTAAAATAAGATAAGATAAAAGGAATTACATTGGATCAAATGGTTAATTCAGGGTTGTCCCAACCCAAAGTAATCCATGGGTCAAGATAGTTGGCTCTGAGAGAGTCAGAGTGTCAGCCATAATTGGATTGGTTAGCTATTTGAGTCATGGGTCAATATTGCGACCCCTAAATATGTACTTTTGATCTCAGTGTTTTTCTGAGGTTTGTTTATTTTAAGCTGTCTAGATTCTTGCTTTTATTTTTTATTTTCCTTATAATGGTCTTTTGTCGGTATAGAAGTGTGTTAATTTACACAAGTTGCGCTCTATATATGTTTCAATATTTCAAGAAGGCATTTTATTGAACTTTTTCCCCTTTCCTTTATATGGGGATAATGTAATAATGAACATTGCAGATTAGTCTTCTTGATAGGCAAGAGCTTCAGCAAAGAGTAAAACATTTTATGTCTCGTGCACCCCCTGAACATTGGCTATACACTGGATTATTCAAGCGGGTTGAGCTGCAGAAGGCTCTTGGAAATCATCTTTCATGGAAGGACAGGTGGGTTATCTCGAAATAATAACTTTTGTTTGCGGAGATCAAGCTTCTTCAAATTTAATTCATTGTGGATGATCATAATTCTGGTGCTAATGGAACATAAAAACCAATAAGTTGTTTTTGAGTTTGTATGTGAAATGGAGTTAGAATCTTGATTTCTTTTAAAATTTTTAAAACTCTTCTTTTAATGATGAAGTAAATGGATGGATACTGTTGAATACTCATTATGCGGCTGCAACAAGAAGAAGATCAATAACAAAAGTTGTAGAGATTCATTGAGTAATAGTGTCCAACTTATATGTAGAGACGATTTGCCAGAAGGAATATATCCTCATTTGGGAAATAGATGAGGAATTGGAAGGATTTACAAGAATCAATTACGGTAGTGTCCAAAATCCAAATCCTTGTATTCTTGGGAGTTTTGATGGATACAAGTATTTCCAGAAGGAACTACACCTCCCAAGTTTATGAATTTGATGTAATCTGAAAAATGTGGGGTTTCTATACAGTACAGAGTCTGCAAATGGGATGGTGATGCAAGGAGGATAAACTGCTGGCGATGAGAAACTGTAAAGGAAACATACCAACCTATAAATCCTTCCAAAATTAAATTCCAGCATTATCACCAAATCTGAAAAACCAACGAAAAGAGCAATAAATTGTAGAGATGAATTTCCATGGTGGCATGGTCTGATCTGAACCCTGGAGTAAATTGCATTGGTAATGGCCCTTGCTTCCCACCCATTATTTAGAAGCCCATACATGCTTTAAATGACCTGAATATCTGATGCCAAAGAGAACCTGATTCTAGAGGGAATCACTGAACCATCCACTGGCTAAAAACTCATTATATAATCATCAGCCATTATCTCCCCACCCCTGGGACCAACCAAAAACTCATTGTAATGCTTTGCATCTTCTCAGCTGCCCCCAACAGAATTGGTGAAGAGTCAACAAGTAAAGAAGCATGACAAACAACCATACTTGAACAAGTATACTGGGACTTCCTAGGGATAGAAAAGCCTCCTCCATCCCTACAAGCATTGTTGATTGTTTGCACTATTACTCCCATCCCAAAAGGAGAATGAAAAGATAGTGAGTTCTCACCTCGAGGCACTCTGATTAAGAGGATACTTCATATCAAAATGGGTACATTTGTATATGTGAATTGCTTGTATACAAGGCTTATTGGGTATTCATCTGAAACATGTATATTGGATGTCGGTTGTGATGTTTCCTTAATATAAGCTCAGTATAGTTTAGATAGCATTAACTATGGAGCTTGTATGCTTGCTGTCATGTTTTTCCCCACATAAATTTCATATTGATAGTTACAGTCATGTTCTTAGCTCTTTAGCTACTAATTGGTGCAATAAATGTCTGTGTGTGATCCAACACTTTGGAACAAGATCAAATAATTAGGCTTAGACAATTTAGTATGAGTTTGCTCTTGTATTTTCATTGTCACTTGTGTGTAACTTTTGGTTGGGAACCATGCATGTATCTTGGCATCACTTTGAACACTGCACATGAACTGACAGTATCCACAACAAACATTCCAGGTATCCAGTGTTCTTTGATGATATTGCAGCTCGCTTGCTTCCAGTCATCCCCTTAATTATTTATAGACTTATTGAAAATGACTTTATGGATCCAGCAGACAGAGTATTGGCCATGTATAGTCCATTGCTTGCATACTATCCTCTAAGATTTACATTTGTTCGTGATATACTTGCATACTTCTATGGCCATCTTCCTGGAAAGCTCATTGTTCGAATACTCAATGTACTTGATATCAGCAAGGTAATACTTTCTTTTCAGCTTTCCTTACTTTGTTTCCTTCAGGTTTTTTAAAAAGGATTATTCTGCAAATATATAATGGATCTATATTTCTTTCAGACTCCCTTCTTAGAGTCATTTATACACCAAATAAGCTCACCCAATCCAGTCGTGTGCCCTCCAATGGACTACTTTGCAACACTCTTATTGGGAATTGTGAATAATGTTATCCCTCCATTGCATAACAATTCAAAATCCGGATCAACTGGAGATGCTTCAAACAATGCACTGCGTACTCTACATAATAAGCCTCCGGCAGCATCTCAGTCAGGGTCATCAAATGCTTCTGAGGGCCAAAAAGCATTCTACCAAATTCAGGATCCTGGCACATATACTCAACTGGTTCTTGAGACTGCTGTCATTGAAATACTCTCCCTCCCTGTATCTGCATCTCAGATAGTACAGTCACTTGTTCAAATTATTGTTAATATACAGCCAACATTAATTCAGTCCAGCAATGGTCTCCATGGTGGTTCAAATGGTGGCCAAGGTTCAGTATTACCAACATCTCCTTCAGGGGGAAGCACAGATTCCTTAGGTGGTAGCAGATCTACTCCTTCAGTTTCTGGAATAAATACTTCTAACTTTGCTTCTCGAAGTGGTTATTCTTGCCAACAACTTTCTTGCTTGTTAATTCAAGCTTGTGGTCTCCTTCTGGCTCAGCTACCTCCTGATTTTCACATACAGCTTTACGTGGAGACGACGCGGATAATAAAAGAGAACTGGTGGCTTACAGATGGAAAAAGGTCGCTTGGGGAAATAGACTCTGCTGTTGGCTATGCTTTGTTAGATCCAACTTGGGCTGCACAGGACAATACCTCCACAGCTATTGGTATGGTTTTTCAGAGGAATTATTTGCCGCAATACTCGTTACACAAGTCACATTGGAAACCAAATCTTATTCTTTAGTCTGTCTCTGAGATTTAAAATGCAATTCATATTTTCTCATGTTCTATGATGCAATGATATGCTGTGCTGCATGACTGGCATGTCGAAGTGTCAGAAACATTACTAAAAACCCATCATGAATTTACATATAAATTAAAATGGTCTTGATTCCTTTTTCATTTATGTATTTTCTTTTAATAGATGACGATTAGGTTTTTGTACTATTATGTTAGGAAGCATCTACATAGAAATTGAAGTGCTTTATACTTGGTTTATGCTTTCAGAAGGGCATATAGCTTTCCACTTCCAGTAATTAATTGTGATTTTTAGTGCCTGAAAGGTTTCCTTGTATTCACAGGGAATGTGGTGGCCCTACTTCACTCTTTTTTCAGTAACCTACCTCTAGAATGGCTTGAAGGGACCCATCTGATCATCAAGCAACTTCGGCCAGTAACATCAGTTGCAATGTTGAGAATAGCATTCCGTATAATGGGTCCACTTCTTCCAAAACTTGCCAATGCTCATGCACTTTTCAACAAGGTACAGAAAATCACCTATTCTCATGATTGGTTCTTTTTAAAAAAAAAAAATTTGCATTTTTATTTTGATTGGAGAACCTAATAGCAAAAATATAAGGAATTGCATATAAGTTTAGTTCTTGGTCATATTGTATGATGTGTTTGGTATCTGTTATCCAGAGTGTAAATAATATCAGTTGTCAAATCATTAGGACTTTAATATAGGCTACTAGACGTAGGTTGTTTCTGGGTATAGCTCACAGCTCACTAGCTTCTTGGCTGCTTAGATTTTATTCCTTTCTACATTATTCATTAGAATTTTGATATAACTATTGAAATATTATTTCTTATTTTTTTTCTTTCCTCTGATAAATGTCATATGCAGACCCTTTCTTTGCTTTTAAGTATACTTGTGGATGTATTTGGAAAAAACTCCCAGCCACCAGCTGCAGTTGAAGCATCAGAAATAGCAGATATCATTGACTTCATGTAAGTGCTACTCATTTATCCCATATTGTTTCACCTTTAGACAAAATTCTGATCTTTTGCTGCTTCACCATTTTTCATGTTCATGCCGTGTTCAGCCATCATGTCATCCATTATGAAGGGCAGGGAGGGCCCGTCCAGGCTAGCAGCAAACCTCGACCCGAGGTTTTGGCCCTCATTGGAAGGGCGTCGGAAAGTCTCCGTTCGGACGTGCAGCATCTACTTACGCACCTAAAGGCTGATGTAGATTCTTCTATTTACTTTGCATCTCTTCCAAAGGTCCCCAATCCAACTTAGGCAGCATCAATACAAGCATGCATATATATATATATATATAGCTAAATTTTCAGTTCAAAAATGGGGGAGAAATGCTGGGAATCTTGACATTTTTCAAGCTATATTCTTAGGTAACTCTATAGAGCACATGTAAATTGATCTGAATTGTATGGTGACTTGAGATTTTATGGATTTTGATAGTCAAGAGCTGTATATATATAAAATAGGTTTATGAACTATGTGGATATATATTGCACAAAATCAGTCTTCTTTAGAGGTATAGATTATGCACTGTCTAAAAAGGGGGAGGGATGGAAAATTTAAATAAAGAAATTACTTTTCTTCCTTCCCTTTCATACCCCAATATTTTCAACATGATCCCTTGTCATTCCTTTCCTATATTCTCCCTGACATTTATTTTTTTACTTTTTTTTTAATAGTAGTAGGATAATATGTACATGTGAGTTATATATTGAGAATTTTTTTTTTTTGATAAGGAGAATTTTTCTTTTTTTAAAAAAATAGATGATCACAATCGATTGATGAGTGAATATAATAAGAAATTTATACAGAAAATAACAAGGAGATAATTATAGGACATCCAATTCGCAATATTGTGTTCCCCCATATTTGTTGCAAAGAGATGGAATGACTTCCCTTTTTATTTGAAATAATTAATCCAAATGCCAATGTGTACTCTCTTCTTTTTTTCTTTTTTTTTTTTGTCAAAACCCCAAATTGGTCCTTTATGTTTCATCCAAGTTCCATATTGGTCCTTTATGTTTCAAAAAGTCTAAATTGGTCTTTTATGTTTGCAAGAAGTTCCAAATTGGTCCTTTCGTCCAATTTCGTCTATTTTTTTCGTTAAGTGATGGTGTGGCCTGCTGAGGTGGAACACTATCTCTCCTACGTGTACTACTTGGCTGAAGTGGCCCAAGTTACCCTAAAATTAGAGACTAAAATGAAACAAAATAATTTTCACAAGAAAAATATAATTTTCCCTTCTTCCTCGTCGCACAGCAAGATCAGGTAGAGCAAGTAACTAAAATATTCCTCTACATAGTTGCTTTCTCTCTTCCTTTACTTGTTTCATTCAATTCTAACTTGATTTACTCATGTTCGTTCACCTATGGCTACACAAATCGAGAAGCTTCTTCCTCCCTTCCACAATCTCATCAAAGAAATCATCAAGCTGCCCACAATGTTCTCTGCTCCAGATCCAATAATCACAAACACATAGAAAATCTTCTCTTCAATTTCTCATCCTCCTCTGTTTTCGCAGTGTGTGATTTTCCATGAATTAGGCGTGTCGGAGTTCGTTTCCGCCATGGCCGCTGGCTTGAAGGCGCAACTCATCGTCGAGACGTAGTCGTGCGATGGAGCGATCACCACGAGCATCGAAAACAGAGTATTGAGGAAAGTCACAATGTCGATTTGTCTCCTTCCGAGATTGCGTTAATGGTGGAGTCGAATTTTCCAAAGCCGACGGTGGCGCCGTTGAAAGAAGAGGAGTTAAGAGAGCAGGAGCTGGACGAGTCTCTTCCTTCCATCGGCGTTATCCAGGTGCCGTTGACGATGTCAACGCCGCCGGCAACATAAAACAAGCACCAACCAGGACATCAATGGCGTTGATGCACAGCAACGAGGAAGAAGATGAAGATGGGGTGGGGAAATTACATTTTTATTTTGTGAAAATTATTTTGTTTCATTTTAGTCCCTAGTTTTAAGGTGACTTTGGCCACGTCAGCCAAGGGAGAGATAGTGTTCCACCTCAGCTTGTCACATCATCACTTAACGGAAAAACTAAACAGAATTGGACGGAAGGACCAATTTGGAACTTCTTGCAAACTTATAGGACCAATTTAGACTTTTTAAAACATAAAGGACCAATATGGAACTTGGGTGAAACATAAAGGACCAATTTGGGATTTTTTTTTTTGTTAATTAAAACCCACTTTTAAGTTCATTTGCCGATTTGTATCAAAATGACGAGTAATTGGTCAAAATTAATTCTTATGTAAAGCATTTGTTTTGAATGAGATTAAAAGGCTTTGGAATTTTTTTGGTATTCTTAAATTGGGTATTCAAACATCTTAAATTAAGAACTAGAAGTTTCTAAAGTTGTATAATGCATAGGAACTATTTCACAGATAAAAGTTTAGTATTACGTGCATTCCTTTAATCATGTAATGTCATTTGTTAATATTAATAAAAATTCACATTAATTAATATTCACTTTGAATGGATTAGGGACCAACTGATTAGAAGAATGTACTGAAGTTCAATACTACCGTACTACTAAACATCTACTCTTATTTTACACATTGTTTTAGCCTTATTGATGCTATTATACTTTTGGAAACATTAATTTTATACCGATTCTATAAATGGGTGTGAAAGAAATTGTATTAGTAAAAGTAAGCTAATTAATTAAGTTAAAAGAATTAGTTTAAATAAAAAAGATTTTGTTAACTAATGCCCTTAAGGAACTGATTAAGGATTCATTTTTATCAATGAAAAAACTTTTAAAAAAATTTCTTCTATTGACTTTTCATCCATTTTAACATAATAACTTTTCTCAACACAAATATCCTAAAGTACTTATTAGATAAATTCAAATAAAAATAATTGATAAATTAGCAGTTAATGTTTAAAAAGAATCTAAATAATCATATTTACTTTGAAAAAAAAAATTATGTGGCTTCTGTTGAAAAATCTTCCAATATATCTAACATGAACAAGTTAATTGATACTATATCCTAACTTTGATATGGTTGTATGAGTGTAAATTTGAAACAAGAATGCACATTTCAGAATATTGATCATGATGATTATATGTCTACTTACTTTGGTGGCACTAATCACTACATTAAAAACAAATTAACTAATTAAAGTTTGAATTTAGACATTTAAGGAATAATGAAATCAAACATGCGATCCAGTTCATAATCAGGTACATTATGTGATTATTTCCTAATGTTAACCCACTTTGGGTGGATGGGTGGGCCTCTAATAGTAACCCACAATATTGAAATTCGGAGACATTCATGATAATATAGGAAGAAAGAATTGCAATTAATAATTATTAGAGGCTTTATATATATATATATATACACACACGTGCATTTTATTTGTTTTTTTAATTTTTAAATTATAATATAAAATTATTATTATTATTCTATTTTAAAATAATAATTAAATAATAAGAACTTAAGAAATTATTTACTTCTTCACTCTTCTCATAAATCATAAATATTATATCCATTATTCTTACTTTCTCTCTCTCATTTCATCTTATAATATCTTTTATTTTATTTTTAAATGATCCTACTCTTCTTGAGGCTATAAGTTGCAGGTCGAAGGAGATGTTAAAGCGATCTTTGACCAAATTCTTGCTCAAAATAGCCCTCCATCTTATTTAAATTCTTTATGCAGGATTATTCTCTTTTTTTAATAAGTCCTAGCATTTCTTTTTCTTGAATGCCTAGATATTGTAATAAAATAGCTTATGTTTTAGTTTGATTTTGTAAAAGATTCTCCCAATCGAATTTGTTGGATTGACTCTATTCCTTTTTTTTAATATGTATTAAAGTTTAAAAATTAATGAATTTTTTCGGTACCACCTTGGTTCTAAAAAAACAATCATATTAATATATATGGATACTATGTCACTTAAGAAGTGTTTGATAGGTGAAAAAAAATTTGTAAATATTTTATTTTTAACACAATTATTTAAGCTATAAGTATTAAAAGTTTATAGAACTCTAATTAGACCGGCTAAACTTGATTGAGTTCTCAAACTAAAAGTAGAGCTTTTTTTAACAAGAATGTTAATTGTTTTTGTTTGACACATGTCCTTAGAAAATGTTTGATAGGTGATAAACTTTTGTCCATATTTTTAAAAATATTTTTATTTAATTTATCGGTCTTTAAAAGTTGAATGAGTTGGCAAAGTAGAGTGTTACTTGTTTTTTTTTTACTTATAGATATTTTCTATTTTTTTAGTAGATATTTACTTGTATGGTAATATTGAATTTTAATACATCTTTTCAATTAGTTAGTCCCTAATCTATTCTAAGTGAGTCCTTATTAATATGAATTTTTATTAATATTAACAAATAACAATATATAATTAAAAAAATACATCGAAGTTTAATAGTATAATAATACTACATTTTTATCCCTATTTTCTGATAATTATCATGTTTGAAACATTACTGTCCACAACAATACTGTTCACTAGCAAGAATTATCAATCGAAAAGTGTGGGTCCCACTTACTTTTTCACTTTTTCATTTCCATCAACTTAAAAAAAAAGAAGAAAAATATACAAACTATCTATTATACCTTTTTTATTTGATATGATTTGACACAATTATAACATTCTTTTTCTTTTTATTATTTTAATATAAGGGATAAAATGGTCATTTTAATAAATTCTCTTTCTATTTTCATTACCAAACTTTTACTATTAAACATATCAAATGCATTCTGTTTCCATTTTCGTTTCCGTTTCTGCCTAATCAACGTGCCTAAAGTACAAGTTTCAACAAATATTCAAATCAATGAGTTACCATGTTTTGATTGATGTGTCTACCATTCATTAAGAATTTGGATAGAAAAATGAAAGGATGTGATTTTCTGCACAAATTAGTGAATTACAATAGTATTTGAGGGATTCTGGGTTTTTTTTTGGCCATTGTTCTAGGTTTATATTTATAGTTAAGAAAAAGTATATACACATAACCAATAATTTTTTTTTGATAAACACATAACCAATAATTTAAGTGAATTGCATGTGTCGTATATTTAATTTTTAAAGTATTAGTAAATATTAAATAACTAATCCTATTCTCCATTAATTGGGATCTCCATTTTTTAATGAAAATGTTAAATTATGTTTTTTTTCTTATTGTTGAAAGTAATATTGTTTAAAATATTGTCAAAAATTAAATACGAATATTTCTCCTTGCAAAAATTCACACACTAATTTATCACATTATAAAAATTTAATCTCTATTAGACCCAATTGGCAATTTGGTAAATGTTCCCATAAAAAAATTGGTAAATGTTAACTGAATTTAATTTTTTACTCTCTTGGCTAAATTTTTTATTTCTCACAAATAACTTTTTATGAGAATATATTAGCAGTATTGAACTTCATTATATTCCTCCAATCAATTAATTTCTAATCCATTTAAAATGAGTCATTATTAATAGGAAAAAAATTAGGTCAAGTTCTTTATATTCTTGTCATCAAGTTCCACTAATCAAATATTGTATTTACATTATCTTTCTTTTATGATTGGTCTTATAAAAGGTGGTCTTCTATATTCTCTCTCTACTGTGATTGGTCGTTTAAATACTTTTTGTCACGTGTCATATTTATATTGAAGAACTTGATGACAAGAGGTGTGTTTGGTATGTTGTTTTGAGAATATAATGTTGGATATATCCAACATTGCATCAAACATTTTTCTTACTAAACATACTTTTCTTTTTGTAATGTGACGAAATTATATTTTTGCCCTTACTTTTTTATCAACTTTTATTCTATTCTCACTTTTCATTTTATCCACTTTTATTCCATTCACATCACATCATATCACATTGACATAACATTTTCATTACATCCAACATTCCCGTTCTCATTCTCATTCACATTTCCATTCTCATTACATAGGGGTGTACAAGTGACCCGACGACCTGATCCGGTCACATTTGGGACCATCGGGGCGGGTCAGTCGGGCCCGGGTTAGGGTGCTCAAAACCCGACCCGACCCGGAGTAGGCCTATTTTTTTTTGTTATTTTTATTATTTAAATATTTTTATATGTATAATTTTATTTTTTATTAATTATTAATTGAAACATACAAAATATAACCTTAATTTAATTAAATTTATTTTTTAAAATTATTAAATATGTCAAAGTTAAATTAAAATCATTTTTAAAAACAAAAAATCGATCCGACCCGGTTGACCTGGCCAATGCTAAGTCGGATCTCGGGTCCAGGCAAAATTCGATTCGACCAGAGGTTTGTATACTCCTAACCAATGTTTTTAAAACCGGACCGGTCATTGAACCGGTCGAGGCACTGGTTCACGGTTCAATGGTCGAACCGTGGTTGAACAGTGGTCGAACCGGTGGCATTTAAAATATATATTTTTAATTAAATATACTAAAATATATCATAAAAAAATTATATACTTCATAATTATATGTTTCCATCTCGATCTAAGCATGACAAGAAATAGAACAAGTTGCAAATTACTACAATATCATATTAAACTCTTCAAATAAGTTCAAGGATCAACATATTTAAGTCTCAAATCTTACCACAAACCAAACAATAAATACTGAAATAGAACAATCCTTACAACTACAAGTCACAACAAATTTTCAATAAATATTAAATCATAAACAACACAAATTAAAAAAAAAAAAGAACAACCGGTCGAACCGTCTAAATCACCGGTTCTGATCGGTTTGACCGATTTTATACCTGACCGGTTCATTGGTTATTCTGGACCGGACTGACAACCGATTTATCAGTTTTTCGGTTCAACCGACTGGTCCGGTCCGGTTTTTAAAACAATGCTCCTAACATCCTTCTAAATACACCTAAAAATATAAAAAATTTGATTTAATTTTTTTTATTAATATAAATTTTTATTGATATTAATAAATAATACTGTACAATTAAAAAAATATACCAACTGTACTAATAAATTTTTATCTGGTTATGATAGAAAGAATCCTATTTTGAACACATTTAATTTGTTGGCTGAGAAGCATTGATGAGTGGAGCCCAGTTTTAATTATGGAGCCTCAATCCTTATCCCTTTCACTTTGTATAGAAAATGACATTTATACATATTTTATAGAAGCAAGAGAGGGAAAATGAGCTTATCATAAACACTAGAGCCTCACAATACAATGCATATCTTGAGACTTGAGAGGCCCTTTTCAAATTGAAAGTGACCTCACAAGTGGTGACAAGACACAAGAGAAGAGAAATTTTTGTAATTTTTTTTTCATAATCGAGATATTTATTATAGTGAATTTGATGACTAATTAAGGTAGCATTTGATATTCAGTGAATGTTTTAGTAGAAATTGAAAAGAAAAGTGGAAGTGAAAGATTTTTTGTGTGTTTGGTAGGTAGAAAAAGAGAAATTAAAATTAAAATTATTTGGTATAATAAGAATGAGATAGAAAAATAGAAGTTAAAAAATATAAAAAGATTATTTTACTCTTCAAGATACAAATTAAAATTGTTTGATAAGTGGAGAGAAGGGTAAAGTATTAAAGTGGTACTTTCATCCATCATTTTCTTCTCTCGACCTCACTCTTTCTCTCACTTTTCCTCCACATCACAAGGGAAGCAACCTTCCCTCTGGTGCCTGTCAAAGTTTATACCAAACATGTAGTAGGGAAGGTTCAAGCTCACCTTCTCTGTTAAATTCTATACCAAACGGGCTCTTTTAGATACTATAAGACACATTACTAAGAATAACTCTCCAAACATATAATATTTTATTCTCATTGTTATAATTAAAAGAACACATATTCATTATCACTTGGATCACATTACTTTAGTATTTTAGTATTGTATTTGTTAATAATTTTCGGTCATCATTTATTTGTTCTCATCAAATAAAATCCACAGAAGAGAGAGTAAAAAAAAAAATAGTTTAATTAAAAATTATTAATTATTATGTGAATGAGATGGTAAAAAAAATTATTTTTTGAGAAGAGAAATATCACCTCAAACCAAAACTATTCTCTGAATGGTTAAAGGAGTTGAGAAAATTGTACTTTGTGGTCCCATTCAATTCACCCTTCGTTGAAAACGTGACTCTCATACCAGAAGATATTTATTTTAGAGATTCTTAAAGTTAATTAATTAATTAATTAATTGTATATATATTTGATTTGTGGGGACAAAAATGTAAGGAAATAAAACAAGTAAGAGATATTTATGAACTATTTTTTCTTAAAACAAAAAAAAATATACAAGAAATAAATTTTTATTGACAACATGTATATAAATACATAAAAAAACACTAATATGAATTATACATAAAAAAAGACTAGTATGAATTCTCAAAATTAATTTTATAAAATAATTTATTAAAAATAAAAACAAAATCAAAATTAAACAATTCCTAAATCATTTGTGATGAAAATGAATTGATTTGGATATCAATATATTAAAATATTCTTCAAAAAATATGATAAAGTTTGTTAAAAGGTATTTGGTATATATTTTTATAATTAATTTAGTTTATTCATTAATTAAATTATATAATAAAGATATAATATATTGATTCACACTTAAAATTCTAATAGCATACTCAATAACAATAAAGAAATGGGTAAATTTACATTTTAGTGCCCGGTTGTTTTGCATGATTTCAATTAAATGGTATATAATTTTATTTTTGTCAATTAGATGTCTTGAGTTTTATACCGTTAACATTTAGTGCCCTGTGATTTAATTTATTAATTTTTTTAATAGAAGTGTCTCATGTGTCGTGCGCGTGACTATTAAAAAACTCCAAAATCCCTTTTATCTCCTTCATTTTTCAAAGTCTCAACTCACAAAATCTCTCTCCAAACCAAAAATAATTTGAGAAGAACTCACAAATTCTCAAAAAATAAAAGCAAAATAAATAATAAAGTATGGGGCATATGCCAGCACACATAGCACTTATATTAAAAAATTAATAAATTAAATTATGTGACAATAAGTTGTTAACAATGCAAAATTCATGACATTTGATTGACAAAAAATAAAATCACATGACACCTAATTAGAATTGAACCAAATAATAAACCACTAAAATATAATTTAATCCAAAAAAAAAAGTAAAATATGAAATCATGCATAAGAATGCCCCCTCTTAATGAATTGGAAATTGATCTTCTTCTTTTTTTGTAGAACTAGTGGGATTGGGTGAGAAAGCCAAACACAGTATGTCAATTTATAGCCACTCAAATACTTGAAAGGACAACCACTTGTTAATATTATTGGGTTTTCTAAGTAGGATATTTTTTTAAAAGTTTTTTCTCAATTAATAATATAAAATATTTTTAGATATTAAAAATTATTATTTTTATTTACTTTCTACTAAATTTAAATAATTTAATTATTTTTCATTTAATAAGAAAATCTTTAAACAACATTTTTAGGATATTGATTAGCCGATCTAATGTTATTAGATACAATTTATAAGCTATCTACTGAATTTTAGCATATCTCTCTAACTAAATAATATCATTAGTTAATATTAATAAAAAATTTATCTTAAATAAATTAAAGACCAATTGATTAAAAAAATATAATGCAATTCAATATTAATATATCATTTTCTTCTACCTTCTTGTTTCTTTTTTTTTGTTTGGTACTTAAAAATGGTAGTAAGGGAAGCCACGCTCAAGTACTAACGGACAAGGCGCCAGTGACTTGTTGGGGAGACCAACAGAGACCCAACTCAAAGAATTACTACACAGACCTAAACCATAAACAATTTTATCCAATCACAACTGCTCCGTTTATTTGTGTTCCCACGTGAATGAATTGTGTATGGTGCTTGTGAAACCTATTTTCAGACACTCTTGTCTCCTATCCTTTGACTTGTAGTTAAAATATTTGTGATAAAGGTATAACTTAATGGTGGAGGTGGATTCAGTGCTCGGATATTATAAAACTTAAGCAATAAGGAAGTATCAAAATATGTTTTTTTTTTCATTTTTCAATTAGAATGTCTATTACAGAAAATTTGATAACTAATTTTTCAGGTGTTCAAAATTGATCAATTCTTAATCAAATTAAACTGAAACAAACAAAAATCCAATAACAATGTTGGATTTGGTTCAGTATGGTAGTAAAAACACCCAACAATGTTGAATACATGTGGAAAAAAAAAACCCTCTAACTGCCAAATCAAACCGCTGAAAATGAATTATTTATGGTTTGGTTTAGCGCTATAAACTCAAATTAATAGACACATCATTTTTTACTTGAAACCACCCATCAAATCCCTAATTTTCGAGCCCATTGTTGAGGGTGACGCTTTCAACTGGTTATTTTTTATTTTAATCTCTCTAAGAATTGAACCCAAAAGGCAATGATTTTGTTTAAAATTTTATGTATTAATCGGTTTGGTTCTGTTTCATTTATGGTTGTTTCATTTTGTCTATTGGCATATAGTAACTGAAATTCTTACTCTTTTTTTTTTTTTACAATTTATGACGTATAAATAAGGGTTTTGTTAATGGCACTAATTAAGGATTTTTTTTAATCAACGAAAGGGTTTATAAAATTATTTTTATTGATTTTTCACTGAGTCTAAAACAATAAATTTCTCTTAACCAATAGAAAAAAATCTTAATAAGTGTCCTAAGACATTTATTAAAAAATTAATTGTAATATTACATTACAATTAATTTTTTAATATTATGAATATATTAATAAATACTATAAATATTATAACTAATTAATTATATTATCTGATAAAATTATATCAAATATTATTGCATCTTCATGTTTGACGCGTGAAGGAAGATAGACAATGCTATCCTCCAAGCTTATGGCTTAGTTTTCCTTTTATTTTCTTAAAAAATTTTATATGTTAAAATTTTAATTAATATATAATGTATAATACATAAATAAATCTTTTTTCAATAAAAAATTAAAGTACTAAAAATATCATTATTATAAACATTTAAGGTATGTTTGACAAGTAAAAGAGAGGGGAATGTGAGAGATTGGAAGAGAGGGGAAGGATGGAGCGGGGGAGTAGATATTCAGTAGTACAATAGTACTGAACTTTAGTACATTCATCCAATCAATATGTTCTTAAAACCATTTAATGTGGGTCCTTATTAATGTAAATTTCTATTAATATTAATAAATGGCTTTATATGATTGGAGGGATGTACCGAACTTCAGTAGTACAGTACCACTAAACTTTTCTCCAAGCAGGGGAGGCTAAATTATAGGTTATAATTAAGTTTGAATATACTCTAAAAATCTCTTAATTAGTTGTAATTCAAATTAACAAACGAGAAAAATTAAGGAGGGTTAAATATAAAATCCTCCGGTATCTTCCCTTCCAAAATATTTTTCCTTTTGGATTCACCTCGTGGGGGAAGGGAAGAGATTGGAAGGAAGAGGAAGGGGAAAGGAAACGGAAAGGAAACGAGAGATTAATCTTCTTAATCTTTCTCCCTTGTTTGGAATTCTCTAAAATACTCCAAATTGATATATTTACACATTGTAAAGGACCAATGAGGGGTTAGCCCAAAATCCAAATAGTAAGTAGCTTGATATCGCTTAAATAAAGTTATGGGTTTGAGACCTTGTGAATGCAGTTATTCTCGTTGAAAGACTCTCCCAATATAGTCAAATATGAAACACAGATCGAATCTAAATTAGTCAGAACAAAATCTCAAAAATTGGTAAAGCAATTTCTAATTTTCTATCCTACTATAGTCTTTCTTTCCCTCTCCTTCCTCTCAACTTACCCTACAAATATAACAATTTTATAAATTTATAATACAAGTATAATCAAACATGTGGCACATTGTGAATGGTGGATTATTAGTTTTATTTCATGTAAATAATTCACAACTTGCATTATAGAACAATCCAAATTAAAGATTAAAGGTAGGGGTGACAAATGCCAATAACGGATTTTGATGTAAATTAGAATGAGAGTGTGTGGAGAATAATAGCTCCGACTAAGAGAGAAAAGAGACCAACGCATATCCTCTATCGTGATGCAGTTGTACGGTTTGATTAGTTACGATTAAAATTGTGGTTAACCAATCACACAACCGTGACTAAAATATTAGAGGATCTGAACTCAAAAGAAACCATGAAAAAACATCACATGTTAGATTTATTTTATCTCTTTTTTCTTTTCGTTTGATCCAATAATATTAAGTATTAAATTCAAACTCCAAAAAAAGTATGTATTTGTGATTACTTGAGATCCTTTTATAAGAAAATTTTCTTGTAAAAATTTTGGAACCTTCTAAAAATAAGATCAAATTTCCAATTGTGGCAATTGGCATATTCATATATTATCAATTTATTTATTTATTTTATTATAACTAAATATATAACCATGAAAAACAATCATATCTGCAATACTTGCGTTAAAAATAATAATGATGATAATAATAAATGTTCAAAAATTTAAATAAAAATTTATGGTATTGATAACACAATCTCATTATGATAATAAGAAATCGGATTTTTCTATCTAACTGAACCAGACACTTGATCGGTTACCGATTCAACCGGTTGAACCCGTGGAATTCTTAAAACGCTAATTCTAAGCAAACAAAACAAAATTTTAAGTAATATTTTTTTTTTATAATTACTTATATTAATGGGCTCAGCCCGGACTTAGTCCGTAAATTTGAATAAATACTTGACTAATTATAATTGGTATTAAAATATATGTGAAGTTCATGAACTTAAACACAAGCCCGACCCAATCTGATCCATCAACAGGGTTATACCCTTGTTTAAAAAATCATTCCATTAAGTGTTACAACCATGTGACATTTGAAGTTGGTGTCTTTTTGACTTCCCACTTCAAAGCCAACCTAATTGAAATTATTATTAGTTATTATATTTCATCACTTTTTCTTTTTGTGACTATTATTTCATCACTTGGGTTTGTTCAGTTCAATTTTTAAAATAACTTTTTTCTCATTATTTTCTCTTTTTATTTAATAATAGTGAAAACATAATGTGTGAATGGCGGGAAGTCAATAGTTTTCACACTCTCATGTAGTGTGTGGTGGCCAAATAAGCCTAAAGGATACTTGTCCCATTTTAATATAATCAACTTTTATAAAGTGTTTCACTTTTTAAAGTATTTGTTATTCAGTTATTTCTTAGGTGTACCATTCACATACCATTAAAGTGATGAATTGAGGATTATAATCAAACCAAATCCACTTTTCTAAGAGGTCAAAAGATTTTGTGGAATGGCTTCACCACTTCCTTCAAACCACTATATAAAAAATAAGAATAAATTACTATTTTGATTTAGTACTTAAATTATGAAAATATTAAATTATCTCAAAAAAAATATCTTTACTTTTTTTTAACAAAGACTAAATTTAATATTTTCATGGCTTAGATAATAAATTAAAACAAATAAAATCTCTTAAAAATTAAATTTGATATTTTCATAATTTAAATACTAATTTAAAACTAGTGAAATCCTCTAGACAAGAAAACTATAATATACTCAAATAAGAGAGTGAAACATTGAAATGGAAAGACAAACAATTCCTGAAGAGGTCAGACAGAATCTTAATATGAATTTGAATTTTAGTAAAACCCATATCTTAATTTATGTCAAATTATCAATTCATAATTGACTTAAGAACTAAATTAACAGAATTGAAACTGATAGAAAATATATTAAATATCTAAATTGGGATTTAATTCCCTAAAGATAACAATATGTCAAATAGTTACACAGTGAACAACTATATGTTATACTATCGGATTTAATTCCCTACCACAACTTAATTCTCTACTGAACATAGTTTTGATGATACTTAAGAATGTCAGTACTCAGTACTATAAATTTTGATGAAACAAGACAAATGCACCTGCTTCTTACAACAATAATTTTAAAGTTACAACAAATTAAAATGTAGTTTCCAAAATAGTCCCCTTAATTACTTTGGTTGGGGTTTTACTCTATCCTTGCCTGGCTGATAAAATATTAGCAACAGCAGGAGAAGTAGTTGCAGAGAAGTTGGCACCATTGTATTCAGCAGTGGCACACTCCTCAGATTTCTTGTTCAGGTTATATGGTGCTGCATTCATCACTCTGCACCAAGAAATGCCCATGATTATTTCAACCAATCTTGGAGATATTACGAGACACGTTATGATAACTAGATTTATTATATACAGTTCATTATATCTTTCGTATCCAGATTCTCGAATCAAAATAACGGATATGGAGGGAACTTTTAAAAAGAACCAATAATGGGAGAGATGAATTATATAAATCATACACACAGTCAGTTTTTTATTGGAGAACCTCGTGGAAAAGATATAAATAACCGGAGGACGTAATCATGCAGTGTTAAGTTGTATAAAAGGTCTGTGTAATAATTTTAGTGGACAACTTACAGCAATAGTCAAACTTTGCCTAAATCTTATCCTTCGTAAATTAATAGCAAGCAAGAAACCTCAATTTTACAGTTCTTCATGTATCATACAGTTAAGAAGTCCATATAGTGTCGGCGTTCGACCAATGAATAATGTTTCATGGAAAAAGCAATAAAATAATCTTTTTTGTTGAGAAAATAAAAACGCTTGTATGGCAACTAAAAGACTGACCTTTCCTTACGCTTCTCCAAAAACCGGGCCAATGAAGCTTTGCGTGCCTGTGGCACAGCTGCACAAAAGATTGCATGTCAGTTTCATCACGGAAATTCGGGAGGTAAAATCATTAAAAGTAGCTAACTTCAAAATTATCAAACATCTCCATAACTCCACATTACCGATCAACACATCCCTTGTTAACATTAAAATTAGTACACAAATAAACCCAATAATTATTATTATATTAATAAACTATTTAAATTGTGAGCAGTGAAAGAAAATAATAATAATAGCATTGACATACCAGAAGGCAACATAGCAGTTGCATTGACAACTTTTGGAGGCTCCCCTTTGCTAACGGGAGTGGTGGGCACTCCAGTTGTTTTAGCCACCAGAAACTCATCTGTGCTAGTTGTTGAGCCACTCCCTGACTGTGCACCACCAGTCTGAGAGGAAACAGATAAAGGACTCGAAAGTCCAGAGCAGGGTGATGTATTTATGGGTTGACTCACAGGCATAACTTCACCTCCACTCAACTTCAAGTTCGGTGCTTGAACATTTGGCTGCGGCTTGTTAGAAGCCATGGATAATCCATTCCCAGCTAACAACATGATAGCTTGTGCCTGGAAAAAAAATACAAACAAATTTTAGCCTCACCATGATCAGATGTACATTTATGGGTATATCTGTGTGTTTATTAATTTCTTTATGTGAAGAACTCCTCAAAATCCTAAGAAGTTAAGCGAAGATCAAATTTTTTAGACACACAAACGCATACCTTCTCAGGGGTGATATCTTCGAAGACATTCACAGTACCAGCATAGAAGATGGTGAGTTGAGCAGGAGGTGCAGATGGCTTCACACTGTTACTTCAGAGTAACGTATATTAGAGATTACAGACATAAAAGAGAAACAATTCACCCACACAAATCATATCTCTAACTTACCATGATTCAGTCATTGCAGCAACAGAGCCAACAGTGGGAGTGACTGGATGAGGCAAAGTGACAGGTATACCCCCAAGCAGCTGTGGCTTCACATTCACATTAGCAACTGCCATATTCTGACCCGCAGCAATGAAATGGTTCTTCATGATTGGGTGCCCCAATGAAACTGAAATTGCTTGATTGGGAACTGAAAACATCTTCACATCATGAGGACGATTCAGAGAATGCACATCATGTTGTACAGGATACGGAGTCAGGGAAAAATGAAAGCCACCTTGCGCATCGTGATTGAAAGGTTTCTAAATAGTAAGAACAAAAATCAAAGAACGAAAAATTCATAAGCTGATAAACTTATCAAAGGCAAGATCTCAATGATGAAGCCAATCTATAACAGCTAAGTTTGAAAATCGGTATAAGATTTTGCAAAACTGCCAGAAGCTAGGTTCAGATCCGAAGGTTTCATTCAAAATAAATACCATATAGAACAGTATAGCATGAGGTCTTTTTGTACGATCAATCTATTAAACCAGGGTTGACTTCAATCTTAAATACTAATTATAAGTTACACGAATCATCAGATCCAATACATGTGAGCAACAACGTTGTAATCATTTGAGCAACCAGGGATGTTCCTAACACACAAAAGGAGACAAAGAAAGAAAAGGAGAAAGGGTAGTTTCAAACCTGGATTTCACTAGTAGAACGTCTTTGAGTAGCCTCAAATGCATCTGGACTTGAGATAGCCATAAACCCAGAAGATGTCATGGGATCAGACACCATCTTCTTAGTCTTATCATCTTGAGAAACCTTGAAGGACATCAAATGTGGAAGAGCAGAGACTTTATTGGAGAAGGGCCATTGTACAACTGAACCCTTAGCGAAGCCTATACACACCCACAAAGCGCCCAACAACATAAGCTACATAAAACTTCAAACCTAATTTGTTTACTCAATAAACCTTAGAATATAAGAAAACAAAGTGATAGGGAAAGGAAGACAAATAGTAAGGTTTCACAGCTTGGCATCTATCCATATCATATCTACCTATGTATATTAGTCTAGGCACGTCCCTATTGGTAATACCCAAATCAACAAAATTGGTAAGAACAACACAATAAATCTTTCTTCTCCAATTTACTAATTCAACTCAAACACAACTTTATATATCCCAAAACAAGGACCACAAGTTGTCTGGTTAATTTTTTTCCATTATGTAATCAAGAAACACACGAACTTCTAATGAATAGCTACAATAGCAGCAACTCAAGTAAACTAGCATCGGCCAGAAATAAACTTTAATTGAGCAAAACCACTTTAACCAAGCAAATCCAAAACTCGTTCAATTAATAAATTCCCTAGCTCATCTCAGCCTTCCAATTCCATGCAATCTTTTTTTAAAAAAAAAAACAATACGAAAGGCGGCATAAACGTAATTCATAACTTTCAACTCAAAGTTCACAACAGCATATGAAGAAGCATGAAACAAAGAGGATGAGACATACCCGAGTCTTTGCATCCATCATTGTTAATCTCCTCCTTCACCACAGATAGTGATTCCTTCGAGCTTAAACCCATGAAATCTCTCTCCATTTCAGAGCAGGAAGAAAAATCAAAACCAAAACCTACCTCCAATTCACACCGAGAAATCAAGCAAGCAAGTAACGAAACCTTCTTCCTTCGTCACATGAACCTGAAAGAGAAAGAGAGAGAGAGAAACGAAGAAGAAGAAGAAGAAGAAGAAGAAGAAGAAGAAGAGTTCTTCAAACTATAGAGAGAAAAGGCGGAGAGAGAAAAGAGAGAAGAAGAAAGGGTATTTCATAAGGTGGTTCACGAAATCTTGACCGTTAAATATTAATTTATAAAAGTAAGGAAAAGCTGAATTATCAAAGGTGGTTGGGTGACCGGTAAACCGGTAGAGAGACCGGGTGGTCCGGTAAAGAACCACGTGCGTGAGGCCTATGAGTCATATCCTACCACATTGGCTAATGGCGTTGTCGGTGATAATAATGTCATTTGTACTGAATCAAATGCCATATGGTGAGAATTCAAGCACGTGTGTACGACACGTGACGACTTTGGCTTCTTTCTCACTATATAACCACCACCACTACCCAATCAGATATTTGGTGAAGTAGGCAAAATATTATCTAGTTTTGGAATTATTGGTGAAATTACTATTTAGTTTTCGAATTTAATAAAAATATTATTTAGTTCTTAAATTTGTAATTTCGTCAATTATTTAGTTTTTAAATTTGACAAAAATACTACTTAGTCCCCGAACTTGTAACTCTGACAACTATTTAGTCCTCAAATTTGGTAAAAATACTATTTAGTCCCCGAAATTGTAACTCTGTCAATTCTAATGGGTAACAATCAGGAAACTAAATAGTTGATAGAGTTGCAAATTCGAGGACTAGATAATATTTTTGTCAAATTTTAAGACTAAATAGTTGATAGAATTACAAATTTGAGGACTAAATAGTTAAAAAAAATTGTAAATTTAGGAACTAAATAGTAATTTAACTAACAATTCAATGACTAAATGGGATTTTGTCTCTTTGGCAAAGGGATGTTAATTTTTTTTTTAAAAAAATCTAAAATCTAAAATAATTATTATATTTTGAAATAATAAAAATAAAAATTTATCTAACAATTATTTCAAGACGCTTGTTAAGATTATTTTTAATTGGTTGGGATGAAATTTTATTTTCTTGAGATTAATGAAAAGTCAATTAACATAATTTTATATGTACTCTCGTTAGTTGAAGAGAATTCTTAACCAGTGTTCTAAAGATACTAGTTAGTAAAATCGTGAAAATAAATATTAAAAAATTATTGAAATTTTTTAACTTCATAGAGATTAGCATGAGAGAATAGAGTCCATGAATGAATGTATATAAGAGGTGAAAGGGGGATTTATATTGGAGTTGTTGAGGGTAAGATAGTAATTTAATTTATTTTGTCAAGTGAGAGAGCGTTGATGGTAAAAAGGATATCTAGCGCATGTCGAGACAAATATTTATGGGAAACAGTGTTTAGATAACATTAAATGAACGTGTGTCGTCTATTAATATTAACTGGTGGTCAATCGAATAAAGAGTTAAATTTAGTCAACATCAGTTTAACAAATTTGTTAGAGATAGTGGATATTAAATTTTGTAGATATTTTTTCATGAACATTTAGTAGATATCTTGTCAGGTATCTTTAGTACATTTTTTTTAAAAAAAAAAAAATTGAACTCTTAATATTATTCATATATAATTTATCCTTTTCTTATCACTCTTATCATTTGGCCTACTCCCAATCAGTTTTGTTGTTTTTTAAACTAAATTAATGATTTAATTCTTAAAAGATGTATGTTTTGACATTTGAACTTTAAAGATAAATTTCAATTTGATACTAATTCTCAGTCAACTTGGTTATTTTGATTAAAATGATGGATAATTATTTGACAGTATTATTAATAGATGTTAAATTGACTATTAAATAATAAAGTGGATTCTATTCAAAGTAAAAAATGAAAGAAAACACATTATATTTACAAATTAAACATTGTCAAAATACTTGCATTTTTATTAAATACATTCAATTTATTATTTAACAGTTAGTTAATGTCTCTTAATGCTATCTTCAGTTAACTTTATATTAATTCTATTAAATAAATGGTCATAGTGATTGAGAATTGATTTTTTAAAAGACTAAATTGAGACATTTAATCTTTGAAGGATTAAATTAAGATAACATGCATCTTTTAAAGACTAAATCATTATTTTTTTTAAATATTAAAGAGTAAATCGTAAACAACATTGTTGAACTAGAAAAACAAATTAAAAGTTCAGATGTTCTCATTTGTAAGACAAATTTGAGATAATAAATTTCACTGCTTTTGGTGCCGCCAACAAAGTTGTTACTTTTGTACCTTCTGCATCTTAGATCTGAAGTGATCTTCACGGTTAAAAGTGTCACAGTTTCTTCTAATAATTAATGAAACAGTGAAAGTTTTTTTACAAAAGATCCACAAATTGTAACACTAGATGTCACAGATCTTGGATCTTGAATCACCTGCGTGTCAAGAAAATTCCACAAGAAAAGAAACACGCAAACACAATAAATAAAATCTAATTATTAAATCTAAAGCGATTTAGTAATTAAAGATTAAATTTTCCCAGAAAAAGACAAGAATAACTAGAATAAAATCTAAAAGATAACCATCACAAAGTTGGGGGACAAAATAGATGAAGGAAAACTACAATAACACAATAAATTAAAATTAGGGAGGGTTTTCATTTTATCAAATCCAACAATCCCTCCTACTCTTTAATCTAACAAATAATTTCCGAAAACTTATATATATATATATATATATATATAAAATTCTTACAATAAAATTATTCTCATTTTAATATAAATAAAATTATCACAAATTAATTTAAATAGTAATAAAATAAATCCATAAATATGAAAATATAAAGAATGACTTAAAGAATATTGAAATGGTTTTTGTTTGTTTTCTCTATCTTACAATTCATGTTGAGACCACTTAGCTGGAGTGTAGCAAATTATAGTTTATTTTCTTGTTGGTTTGATTTAAAATTAGTATGCATATTGATTTTGTGGTTATAATGTCTAAGTGTATAGTTTTGTTCTCTCATAGTTTATTCTATTGACCTAATTATTTATTTTAATCTAAGAACTAGTCAAACTAAGTTAAGATTAATACTTTTATATAATTCAGATAGTTAGTATTTTTTATAAGCATAACACCACTTTTCTTACAATATTTGGATAGTTTTGACATTCAATCTTAATTAATTTAGTGTTAAGTTTGAATAATGATTTTTAAATTACAATGTTCTAAACTAATTTTAGCTAACGGTACTTATATATTTAATTATTACATTTTATATAAAAAATTATTACGAAGTAGTTAAATGATAATGTAAAAAACTACACATATATAATCCTAGGATGCAAATTCTTAGCTTGTTAGACCAAATCACAAAAAATAACTATAATTTACTCTTTGGATTATATTACTTAAAATTTTTGCATTACATATCCATAATATTATTTGTTGATTTTCCTCATAAAACTTTTTTGTTGGAGATAATTTTATTAGAGACATTACCAAACACTAAATAAACATTTCCAACGAAGATTTAAATTTTAATAATACATCGCATTGTGAGTTGCGACAACTAATAAATCTCCTTAAGTATTAATTTATTAACATCACTATGGAAAAAATAGTATTATCAATCATCTATATATTTGTGAGTATTTTATAATAATTAAATTTTGATCATTAAATAAATTATTGAAAAAATAATATTTTTTTATAATAAATAATTACTGATTATATTATTTTCAGCAATAATTTTTTTTATAACAACCCTAGAAAAAAAATACCATTGAAAGAACTATTGTTAAAAGAAATAGAAAAAAGTACACTTTACCCCACTAAACTATACTTATATAACAAATTACCCGTATGAACTATATTTTGTAACAAATCACCCCTAAAACTTTTTTTAAAAAATGAAATAGTTAAGGGTTCATTTGGTAAGAATGCACCACAGTACAATTATGGTGTTTCACGATTTTTTTTAAAAAAATTACATCATATTTTATACATACTTAACATATTTTTTATCATACTTTTCGATCTCTCTCTTAATTTTTCTCTCTATCTCTTTCCTCACTTTTCTCTACGGTACTTTCCTTTATTCAACAGTATTTTACTCTACAGTACTTTACATCCGTATATTTATACCAAGCATACTCTAAATTTGGGATTAAATTTAACGGACCAAAGCCACGTATACTTCATATAATCATTTTTTCCTATCTTTTTTTCTTATCTACATTCACCTCCTTCTCTAGCTAGATTCTATGCAACCCAACACACAAGTTCTTGTACTATGAAAACAACGTAATATTGGTTATTAATTTTGTGGGAAAAGGGAAGGATTTAACTTTAATAAGGTTCTTATTCTTGTTTTGTTTCTTAATTTTAGATGTAGTGTTTTTTATCTGAAAATTATCTCTTACTCATTTTCTCATACCATCTCTACTCCTTTTGCATATTTCCAATTTCATATTTTAAATGTTGAAGAGTACAAAAAAAAGTAGGGCTGCACACGGTTTGGGTTGGTTCGGGTTGGAGAAAAATATCAGCGAGTTGAGTTGATTCGGGCTTACTAAAAATGCATCAACCAACCCAAACCATTCACTGACGGTTCGGGTTGGCGGGCCAGCTCTTTTTAATCATAAATGTAAATAAAAAATAAAAAAGTAAATTTTGGCAGATTGGCGGGTTGGTTCAGTTCCGGCCGATCCAATATTAATAAAACCGCAACTTGAACTGCCATGGTTCGGGCTAAAAATTTTTAACCCGAACTAACCCGCCAACTCGAACCAAGTCAACCCAACATAACGGATTGACGGGCCAGCCCGAACCGGTGTTCACCGCTGCAAAAAAGAGAAGGAAATGTGTTTCTTTGAAATGTTTTCATTTTACTTTTTAAATCAAAGCATATTTCTTCTGTATTCATTTATTATAGTTTTAATTTTGAATTAGAAAAATTGAAACTAAAGGTGATGAACCTATGGGTAGCACGCAATGTATTGAATAGAGACAATAAAATTACAAGCTTGAATAAAGGGCCATTATGCTGTATTAAAGTAATTTTGGACAAATGGCAACATCTTTTGGTGGCGGTTTTTTTTTCAGAGAAATTAAATTCGAGAGAAAAGTAAAAAGTAAACATGTGAATGTGAAGTGTACATGGTCTTCATTTGTTAAATTTAATAGTTTTATTTTTTTTTAAGATTAAGGGGGTGATTTGTTACAAAATATAATTTATGTGAATAATTTGTTATATAAACATAATTTAGTAAGGTAAATTATATAGGAAAAAATTTATGTCCATTTTCTTATGTCCATTTCTTCCAATTCCACCAATCATATATTGTATTTACACTCTCTTTCTTCTATGATTGGTCATATAAAAGGTGGTCTTCTATATTCTCTCTCTACTGTGATTGGTCATTTAAACACTTTTTGCCACGTGTCATAATTATATTGGGGAATTGGAGGAAATTGACATAAGAAAATGGACATAAGTTTTTTCCAATTATATTTTCTCAAAAAAATATTATTCACAATTATTAATTATAAAAATATTATTCACAATTATTAATTATAAAAATATTATTAATCTTTTAATAATGATCTCGATGACTAAATTTAATTTAATTGTTAAAAAGATGTATTCTTTCAATAATTCTTGTAGAGTATTAAATAACATTAAAAATTGAAAAGTCAACCTCATTATTATAAACTTTGAAAAACAAATTTGATTGTTAATTAGTAAATATTTCTAAAAATAATCCAGCATTTATTTGACAAAGACCGTACATAATTAATCAGACAAGACCTTTCTAAAAATAATCCAGCATTTATTTGACAAAGACCGTACATAATTAATCAGACAAGACCTTTAAACTTGAAACATAAGATTAAGGAAAAAAAATCTAATCTAATTGCGTGTTAAACACTAAAACATTTGTTTAGATTTCAAGTAACATCCATCCATCAAATCATCACTCTCTCTAGCTTTGGTTAAAAGACCAAAAAACAATCCTGTTTTTTCAGCTGCGAAGAATAATTACAACATTAATTTTTAGGGAATCCTGAAACTAAAATGAATAATAATAAGGGTAAAGATATGAAATTATGCTAAATTAAAATATATTTGTTTTTAGTTATTGGATCTATCTTAAAATTTTTAATATTTTAAATTTTATAAAAAAAGTTTTTGGCACAAATTTCAAAAATATTTTTCACATGTTCATTAAATAACCTTTGAGTCTTTAATTAAATATGTCTTAAAATTTGACTGCGGTCAATTATGAGCCCGTTTGAATACACTTTTTTTAATTAAAAAAAGACCTTTTATAAACATTAAATCTTGTTTGGGTAAATTTTTTAGAAAATGTAGAAGTTAAAAAAAGTTAAAATATGTCTTTTTTAAGAAGTTGAAGAATAGAGCTTCAACTTAAAGCACTTGTAAAAACTATTCACTTTAAATAGAAGTCCTTTTTATATTATAATATCCAACATAAAATAAAAGTCCTTTAGCTAAAAGATTTTTTAAAAAAAGTTTGATAAATAGAACCCTTTTTTCACAAGCTTATCCAAACGGGCTCTATGTCCCAAACTTTCATTTTTCGAGTAATTTTGCACTTTTTCACTAATACTGTTAAACTAAACAAAAATTTGGGCTTATGTGGGTAACACATGCATGGCAAGAAATTTGATTGAGTTTATTATGCCACATCATGTTTCACTCATTTACTTATGCTGCACTTTTATTATGACACGTGGTAAGAAAATTTAACTAGATCACCATACTCGAAGTGTTTTTATGAGATGTAAACTAGACAAAATGATGACATAGAAGATGGAAAAAAATATTATGTGTCATACATGAACCTAGTCATATTTTCTTGTCATGTGTAATGCTACATAAGTTTCAACCGTTATCTATTTAATCGGTGTTAATAAAAATGACAAAATTGCTCAAAATTAAAAATTTGATGCCATAATTGACCATAATCAAACTTTAGGAGCATATTTGATTGAAAGTTTAAACATTGGGGGTCCCAAAGATACTTTACCTATAAAAACTTAAGGTATAATAATTTTATACTTTTGTCCTGAAAATTTAAATTATATAATTTATATATTTTCTTTTTGAAAATATGTAACTTAGACTAATAAAGAAACTTTTTTAGTCCTTAAATAGTTGGTCAAACTAATATTTAGTTTTCAAATTTTAGAAAAATACTATTTAGTCCTCGAATTTGAAATTATGTCAACTATTTACTATTTAGTCTTATGTTCGTTAATTGTTAGATAACCGAGTGACATTGTCGTTAACTGCTGACGTGGTTGGACTCCTCGCTCCTCCCCTTGCGTTGTCGAAAATTGGGTCAATATTATAACCAATTTCTCCTGTTTACGGAACCAAGCTTTGCTTGATGTACAGCTATATTGCGGCCACATCATACCTCGTCCTCACGACAAAATCCTCTCATACGTCAGCGACAACACTCGCATCATTGCCATTAATGGCGTCAAATCAGCAATTAACGGTCATGGCACTCGGTTATTTAACAGGTAACGTCAAGGAGACTAAATTAGTAACATTACAATACATAAAGAAGACGAATGTTCGAACCATAAAAATGATAATAATGCCATATTTGGTAGCAATAATCAACTAGGTAATTTTGGAGGTAATTCAACATTCTTCCTGCCAAACAAATCTTACTTTTGTAATATGATGAAATTATATTTTTGCCCTTACTTTTTTACTCACTTTTATTCCATTCACATCACATCACATTATATTGACATGACATTTCTATTCCCTCCAACATTTTCATTCCTATTCTCTCCAACATCCTACTAAACAAACAAACCCTAATAGATTTAGGCAACTCATGTGAGCTCTTTTTGGACATGGTGTGATAGTTGCTCTATTTTCTTAATTAGGTCTTGCAAGATGTGATGGTGGAGAAATGAAGGAGGATTCTTAAGAGGCCTAACTCACCCCAAAAGAGCTCTCAAGGGGAAATGATTACCTTAGCCTATATATACAGCTTATCAGCCTTTAACTAAGCAATGTGGGACTTCAGCACGCCCCTCATGCCCGACATAAGAGCATGAAGCCAACGGGTTATCTCCATGGCAGCTCACAGTAAGGCTCTTCCATTCACACATGCCTAGACCCTACTTTGATACCATCTTAAGAGGTCTAACTCATCCCAAAAGAGCTCTCAAGGGGAGAGAGGATTACCTTAGCCTATATATACAACTTATCAGCATTTTATCTAAGCAATGTGACACTTCAACAAGGATGATGAAATATAGTAAAGTCTCTTTTGGTGACTATATATGTCCTGCTTAACAAGGGCATAATAAATACAAGAGCAAATTCTTGACTCTTTAATATTTTAGGTTTTATTTTTTGCATAATTTGCTTCACTTTTTTTTTTAATTTCGAATTCTCTAAATTTAAAAAATGGTATATTTATTTAAAGTATAAAAAATATATACAAAAAAACTACACAAAACGGGATTCATCGTGAATGGATTAGAAATTATTTTTTTATTTCTAAATCATTTATAATGACTCTCGATTTGTGTGAGATTTTTATTTTATTTTTTTGTTTATATCTTTTATTATTTAAAAAAATTTAAAATTTCTCACATTAAAATAAAAAAATCATTCAAAAGAGACAATAACACTGAAAAATAAACCATAATAATTGTTGAATTAAGGAAACAAAGTGTAAGGTCGGCTAATTCTATTTCTTTAGTATAAAAAATCTCACCGTCATTGGTGTTTTCAACAAAGCTGTTACTCTTATGCCTTCTGCATATTAGATTTTTTTTTACCTGATCTGCATATTAGATTTGAAGTAATCTTCAAAGTTGAAATTGTCATAAGCTCTTCCAAAAAAAATGAGGAAATTAAAGAGTGAAATTTTTAACATGGATGATCCATAGACATTAGATATGATTATAACAAATTTTGAATTTAGAATCACCTGATTGTCAAAAAAATTTACAAAGAAAAACACATACACAGAATAAAATAAAACAAACTCTACTTACTATATCTGAATCGATCTAACAATGATAAATTACATTCTCAAAAGAGAAGACCAAAAATCATATATAAATATGAAAGAAAATCATCACTAAAATTGAAAGATTAACTATCTACTTTATTTATGAACCTACGGTTAAATAATTAAAGAAAGAAGAAAAAAATAGGCAAAATACTATTTAGTCCCTGAATTGTTAGTCAAACTACTATTTAGTCACTGAATTTATCAAAAATACTATTTAGTCCCTAAAATTTGTAACTATGTCAACTATTTAGTCCTCGAATTTGACAAAAATACCTTTTAGTCCTTGAAATTTGTAACTATGTCAACTATTTAGTCCTCGAATTTGACAAAAATACTATTTAGTCCCCGAATTTGTAACTATGTCAACTATTTAGTCTTCAAACTTGGTAAAAATACTATTTAATTTCCGAATTTGCAACTCTGTAAACTCTAACGGGTAACAGTCAGGAGACTAAATAGTTGACAGTGTTGCAAATTCGGAGATTAAATAGTATTTTTGCCAAGTTTAGGGATTAAATAGTTGACATAGTTACAAATTCGGGGACTAAATAGTATTTTTGTCAAATTCGAGGACTAAATAGTTGACATAGTTACAAATTTAGGGGATTAAATAGTATTTTTTATAAATTCAGAGACTAAAGAGTAGTTTAACCAACAATTCAGAGACTAAATAATATTTTACCTAAAAAAAACTTGAGAGCCCGTCACTTTCCAATATTTTAGTTCACCGAAGAAAAAAAAACGATAAGATAATGTTACGAGGTAGTGAATGAAAAATGGTGCCACATACGAGAATGAGCATGGTTGTGACACGTGTGGGTTAGATTGGATAAAGGCATCAAGATTAATTAATAGATAATTAAAAAGGAATACAGCCTGGAATTGTGGTGCACAGCTGTGCCTTCTAACCTTTTTTTTATTCATTTCTTTGTCGTGACTTCCATTCATTTCACATATACATGAATACGATTACGATATATAATTTGATCTTTGAAAGATTGGTCCATTGATAATTTAATTTTTAAAAAATTTTAGTTACCCAACCTAATTTTTGAAAGATAAAATTATTGTACAAGTCAATCCTGGCACTGTTAACTGTCTACGTGGCACTGTTAACTCCCTACATGACATCATTAATTATTAACTATAAAAATTAATCCTTAAAAGATTATACTATTATAAAAATTAGTCCCTATAAAATTATATTACCATATAAATTAGTCCTTCAAAGATTTATATTACATTACAATTAAGTTCTTAAGATAACAATATATGTAAGCTAACTAGAACGTTTTTACATACTATAATAATCTACCTTACACTTCTACATGAGGCCAATATGAATGTCGATATTTGCCTGCCGGCTTTGACAGTGCAGTGTAAAGGTAGTGGGATGCTAAACTATTTATTTGGCTGCAAAATCTAATATATAGGTGTAGTTGTAATGGGGAGTATGCTAACCCTAACAAGAGTAAACTCACAGTGATTGACTTAAAGGAAACATATATTTGCTAGAATTAAATTAGTTACAATTCAATAAGTTTTTAATACCAGCACTTTCAAATTTTTAAAATGTAAATAATTTTTCACAATGAAAGAGTTTGTAAGATTAAATAATTATGTAATATGATAAGAAAGATAATTATTATAATTCTTAGATATTAATGTGAAGCATCATTGAGCTTTACATACAAATGAATTATATAGGTTTACTAGTAGTGTTAAATAATTTATTGAATTATCATATCTTTTACATAAATTATTTCCTTTAAGTCAGTCTTTATCTAGATTATAGTCTACGGTTTTTTTAAACAACTAATTGTTAATTCATTACTAATAATAATATATTACTGATAATAATAATTAACACCAAAAAGCAAGATGTTTAAAATTAAGTTTTAATTATATATAATATTGTAAATGTTGTTAAGTACTGAATTATCAATGGGCGTAGCTTGCCTTGACGAGCATTGTTAGCTGATCACATACTCTTGTTGGGATTAGTATACTTCTCGGTATAACAATACCTATTTGATTTTATAGTCAAATAAATACTTTGGCATTTCAGCACCTTGTTGTTGCACTGTACTGTCAAAATCAATAGGAAACTAACATTCAGATTAGTTTCATAAGACGCCACTCCACAACCCACACGCCACCCACTGGTTTCAAGGACACATTAGAGGTTAGAACCGTCCACCAAACTGATGTCATAGAAATGTATGGTATATTATATATTGTTGTATGCAAAAACCTTATAGTTACCTTACACATTTTATTATTTTAAGGACTTAATTATAATATAGTAGATATCTTTGAAGGATTAGTTGTATAGCAATATAATTTTTTAGAGACTAATTTGTATAATAGTATAATATTTTAGGGACTAATTTGTATAGTTAATAATCAATTGTGCCATGTAAGCAGGTGCCACCTAGGCAGTTAATGAGCCATGTCAGCGCTTCCGTTAACGGCTTTTAACAGAATTTGACGGAAGGACTAACTTGTACAATAGTTTCATTTTTCAGAAACTAAGTTATGGATAGCTAAAATCTTTCAATGACCAAATTGCCAATGAATCAAATTTTTAAGGGACCAAATTGTATATATACTCTATGATTATTCTACTGTGATGATAATTGTTAATTAATAAATTTTTAATAAAAAAGTGTTTTTTGCTTATAAAATAAAATAAATGTGCATGATTAAAATTTATGCTTTTTGAAGACCAAATCCAAAAGCATTGCACGTGAATGTATCTTCAGAACTTACTTACAAATATGGAAACATGCTTTCCATTATTTGAAGTTTGAACTGCCCATCATCATCAAAAAGTGGTTCAATTTAAAAACAAAATTTATGTTTGCATCAATATACCAAACAATATTCCTAGCTTTTGGTGTCTATTTATCCAAACTTTTAAAAATGGTTATTTTTAAATGAAGTTTGAAAAAAAGTACAGTGAGAAAGAAGCAATTTGTGTTTGACAAGCTAAGTTAAAAAATACGTTTCAAAAACAATTTGTGTTTGACAAATTTGTATTGAAAAGTACTTTTGAGTGTAGATTTAAGTGTTATTAATATTATCAAATAGATAAATTATATAAATATTTATTATTATTAAGTTTTATTATACAAATAAAAATAAAATAATAATTAGTTTATTAATTTAATAAAATATTAATAAAAATTTATTAATATTAGTTTATATAATTTATTTATTTATTTATTATTATTTTAATTAAATATCTATTAATTAATTCAAATAAAAATTAATTATAAAAATTTATTATTATTGTCTTTATTATTTAAATAAGTTTTTATAAAAAAATACAAATAATATCACAATAAGGAGAGCTATATGTAAGGAGACGTGGAGGAGGATAGAAGGGGTAAAATGATAATTTTAAAATAATAATAAGAGTATTTTTGTCATAAAATAATTAAATTTTAACTTTTGCTATAACTTAAAAGTACTTCTGGATACTTTGTCAAATACCTTATTTTAAAAAAATAAGCGCTTCTTAGATATAAATAAACTTGGTCAAACCGGCTTTAATTTCACAACATTTTGATTTCATAATTTATTATTTTATCGAAAAAGTTAACATCTTTCATTAATAATTTAGTGGGCTTGATGCCTTTTCTCCTGTACCAAAGAAAATAAAATTACATCGAAATCGAATTTCTTACATTTTGAAAAATGATAATTTTTTTATATTAATGAAAGGGTAACAAAAATAAAATAAAATTTGGCTTGTAATCCATTTAGAATGAGTTTTATCAGTGAATTGCCTTACTTATTTTTAGTTTTCCTATATATTTTGTAAATGCAAAAAAAACAAACAAACAAAACACTAGTTTTCAGATGTAAACAATTCAAAATCAATTATGTTTATAAAGTTATATAATTTCGTTTTTTTTACTTCAAAAGTTGACCAAAAATTATAAACTTCCTCTTTCTCTATGAAATTTTTTAAAAAAATTATAAACTTTCAATTTTATATAATATTTCTTCAAATTTTCTGACATGACAAGTATTTAGAAAGAAAATATTAATAAAGAGATATATATTATAAAAAAATATTTGAAAAATTTTTCTTAAAATGCAAAACCAAATGGTTAAAAAATTGAGTAAATTATTATTTTTTTCTCTTGAGATATCTTTAAATTATTTTTTTTCTTATTTTTATTAAAAAAATTATACTTTTCTCTCTTAAGAGATAAAAAAATCAAGAAAAAAAAACTATATTTTCACCTATTTTAACCAAAATACCGTAATATTTAAATATGTATTTAATTGATATAAAAAATATTTTAACATAAAACAAATAATAGCAATATAATAATTAAAAAATATTATAATAAAATAAAATTATTTTATAAAATTAATAATATTATTAAACATATTTTAGTAAAAAAAATTTGTGAATCTCTTAATTTTTAAAATGAAAGGAAGATGAGTATAAGTTTAATATTTGTTAAGGAAAATAGTGTAATTTATTTAAAAAAAAATATAGTTTGAATTTTGGAAATTAGAATGTTAATTAGATACTTTACTCAAAAAAGAAAGAGAATATAGTTGTCTAGTTGATCAAGAATTTGTGAGTAGTTTATCCAAAACCAAAATAGATATATATTATATAGAGAGGTATGGTAGAGTGGGCAAAAAATGTAAGCACGTGGGAATTTACACATAAAAGAGAGAGAGAGAGAGGATAAGGAGGAAAGTGAACTTGGATCTTGAAAAATTAAAATAATCATGTAATATGAGGAAAGAAAAATAAACATAAATTTATTTCAATTTAAATCTAATAATATGTATTATGAGAAAAATATTTATCTAAAATTATGTATTTATTAAAAATTTGTATGATTTTTACTTTAAATTAATATTTTATTAATTTTAATTATTATTTAAATTATTTATACACATTATTAGAATAAAAATATTATTTTACACATAAAATTATCTAATATATATATATATAAATACTTAAATAAATATATATTAATTTTTTTAAAAAAAATTTCAGGCCGTCCAGCGAGGGCTTGTGGGCAGCTGTTTAACCTATTGGCTTAAACGAGCCAATCCGTTTATGCCAAACCTACCTATTTAACGGGCAATTCAATCTGATATGCAAGCCCAAACTCATTTTAACAGTATTACTCACAAGGCAAGGCAACTTAATGAATTCAGAATTTTTTGTGATAATTAAAAATAAAATAATTTAAATTAGTCTTAAAATAAATAGGATTAAGTCAATCGGGTCAGTTTAGTTTATATTTATTTTTTAATATTTTTTATTTTATATTTAGTTAATTTTATGATTTTTACTTAAATTTAAATTATATTAATTATTCTAGATTTTATTTAATTACTTAAATTCATATTTTATCAAATATAACTTATTATTTTAAATTTAAATAAAAATATATAATATACAATTTTTTTATTTATTTAATAATTTAAAATATTTTTCTTTTAAAAAGGTGAAAAACAAGCTAATCTAATCACACACGTAAGTTCTAATAGTGTTAGATTGAGTTGAATAAATCTTAATCCATATTAATTACTACAAAAAAAGTTTAGCATTAGTTAAATATTAAATTTAATGTAAGTTATGACTAACGCTAAAAGGATTAGCATCAGTTTTACAATTGACATTTGTGATTGTGTGAAAAGAATTTAACATTACTTATAATAACAAATAGTATTATTAATGAATGACGCTATTGAATATAACATCACTTATTAACAAATGACGTTAGATAACTAATGCTAAACTTAATTTTTTTTGTATTAAAACTGAGCTATCTCAACGCTAATAAAATATAGACAAAATGGGTTAGGGTCATATCAGATTGAACTAGTTTATTTTGCCATCTCTATAGAGAACAAATCGCAAAATATAATTTTTGTATTAATAAATAATATTTATTTAGTTTTTCACGTTTTAGATTGGAGGTTTATATCATAAATAAAATAAAAATAAATAAATAAATATTACAGTTATTATAGACAAATAATTAATATAGAATAACACGAGGTTGGTAAATTCTCTGTAGTTCAACTTTAGTGAAATTTGTGTAATTCTTTATTGGTCAAATTACTTTTTTTGTCCTCAACGTTTGCACGAAGTTTAATATTGGTCATCAACGTTTCAAAAGGTTATTTTAGGTCCTTAATATTTTTTTTGTTAAAATTGGTCATCTACTGTAACATCGTTATGGCTTTGCCATTAAATGCTGACATGGAAGGCTTATGTAATACATTATCTCTCCTACGTGTCATATTTAAATGATATAACATTCTCTCTCACTTCAACTTAACAAAACGATGCTGTTTTGATTCAAAACAAAATATTTAAATGAATCACTTCAATTTTTTTTTTAAAAAAAAATAGTGATTAGATATCAATGTGTATTATGTTTCTCTTCACGTGCTCACTTCCACAATCACAATCCTTCATCTCCCAAATCACGTGTCTCAACTTTTTTTTTTCTTTTTTTTTTTTATCAAATTACTAATATACAACACACACGATGCTATCCGTTAAAAATAATAATTAAATAAAAAACCCATATATAGCAACCCCACGTTTCTTGCTATCTCCTCGTGATCGCAATTATTTTCTGTTTCTCGTCAATTTTCTCTAGATTCTCTCAAATCACAAACTAGATTTTTTTTTCTCTATTTTTTTTTTTCATTTTTTTGTTCATTCGGTGTCTCAGATATTACCTTAACTAATTCAAATCCGACCCGTCTTAATTATGTTAGGAGAATCTTCCCACAAAAATAGATGCATATTAACTAGTACTATAGTTATTAATGTTTTGCTGGAAGCTATAAATATTCTTTGACGTTTAACTTCTAAATAATTATCAAACTTAATATCTTTGAAATGTTAATTCAGCTACGCATTTAAATTAATTGCATTAATTAATTCAGAAGAGAGATTAAGTAAAAATGATTCATTTTCTTTTAATTAAATGTTATGGGTTCGATTCTTAATTTATAGATAAAAGTACTTCTTTAATATTAAATTTTAGTAAATTTCTCTAATTATTTAGTGTCATTTTTCAATATTAATAGAGATTCACAATAATAAGAATCCACTCTAAATCGATTAGACATTAATTAAGTAATTGGAGTAATGTACTGGAGTTCAATACAATGAATATCCTCTCATGATGTTTTTGGTCTATGATTAGGATATCCATCAAAACACACCTACTGACTACTCCTTCAGGTACTGCAGGGTCCATTATTTTATTAGGATAGATCCTTTCAACGGATGACACTCCATTCACATCAACCCAGGGATCGAACTCAGAAAGTGATAGCTAAGTAAACTTTTACACAAATCCCTTACCATTTATGTTAGACTAATTATCATCTTCTCCTAATTTACATATAGAGGAGTTGTATGAAAAACTTGATTTGGGAAAAAAAAAATTGCATTAATTATGATTTAATATAATTGTCACTTCTCATGTGAAAATAAATAAATAGAAATATACATCATTATATTAATGGACACATTAACTTTGATTTTGGATCCTGAGAGAGAGGTAGATATTTATGCATTAAAAAAAATAATAAGGATGATCCTTAACCAAATATTATGGGTGATTTTGAATATAATTAAAGTATGTTTAAATTTTTTGATAAGTTGTTTTATATCTACAAGTTAGTGAAGAACTTGATCATCATATTTAACAGTAGATAATAAATACTCTAATTTTGACAGTAATATAAAGAAAAAAGAAAAAGAAAGATAAGAATTAATAAAAATAAATGAGAGACTCATGTTGATTGAAATTCTATGAGTTTCTTATCTCTCTTTTTTTTTTATGAACTGGACAGGCTATAAACATCTAGAAACACACAGAGACGAGGCACCAAAAGACCATAAAGGTCAATAACAAGAATATAACCTAAATCTTATCTTTCTGCTAGGAGAATTACACTTCTCTCTTTTAATTTAGAGATCTAAAAACATTCATTTTAGATAATTTAATGATTACAAAGAATTAATTTTAACTAGTTATCTTTTATATCAATAATAAAATATTCTCTGTTTAGGCCTGTGCAGTAATCCTTTGGATTGGGCCTCTATTGGTCTCCCCAACATGTCACTAGCACCCTGCTCGATAGTGCTTGGGAGTGCCTTCCCTTACTACCATTTTCTCTATTAAAAAAAATTCTCACAAACTTGAGTACTTCAAATCTAATGTAAATATGTAATATATTATCAACATGTGGTTACTGGAATAATATGTACTCTATTTTTTTTAAGTAAGATCTTAGATTTGAGATTTGTATATGAAAAACTTCTGCAGGGAGTAATGTTTTTTTTTTGCCTTGGGAGTAATGTTGTAAGAACCAAGCCGGATAAAGACTCATACAAATGTTCGGTTCATGGTCTGATCGATTTAATCGGTCGATCCGTTTGTCAAATTGGATGACGCAATAAATAATAATTATTCTTAATATATAAAATTAAATAACATCACTCAAGTTTTAGGTTTCAACATACATAATTTTGATGTTTTAAATTACATGACTTCTCAAATTTTAATTTTCAAGGCTTGTCAAACTCTGAAAGAACTTGATCAAACTAAACATGAAATTCTTGATAATCATGACTTCTTAAATTTTAATTTTCAAGTCTTTTCTAATTTTAATTTTCAAGATTTTTTCTAATTTCTTTTATGATGTTTTTTTAATAAAAAAATTAGACCGGTTGGACCCTGATTATATTCGGTTCAATTAGAAAAACGATTTTTTAGGTCCAATCGACTCGCCTTTGTATTCGGTTACCGGTCAGACCGTCCGATCTAAACAACACTGGCTGGGAGAGCTTTACACTCGTTATGGAACCTCAGCTAGCTCGAACAAAATTGCCTGAGGATACCTATGAGAAAAAAAATGTAATGTATTAGTAGTTAAGTATATATGGATAATCCTCGTAATTAGACTATAAAAATTAACTAGGGGTGTTCGACATTTGCTTCTGATGATTTTGAGTGAAAAATTAGAGTGCCTATCAATTTAACTTTATGATATCAAATCATACCATAAACCATCAATTTTGAGCGGTACAATATTAATTTGGCGGTTTGGGACTCTACAGTTTTCAAATTTACATATTTAATAAGTTTATTAATAAAAAGACAATTTTATTCATATAAATAATAAAAAGGTAAAGTAACTTTTCATTTCCTTACAATATAATATACAAGCTAGTTCTAAACTTAAATTTTTAGATTGATTAAATTTAATCTAATATTTTAAAAATAAATTTTAAATATTCTTATTTAGAAATTTTAACATAGTATGTACATATATATAACATATATATGCGATTTGGTTAAGATTTTTAGCATACCAAATCGAACAAAACTGAATGAATATTGATCGATTTTGTACGATTTGTATTAGGTTCAATTTGATTTTATTCAAAGACATCGATTTTGTTCGATTTTAAACCCCATGCTTACAATCGTCCAAACTTCTGTAATTTGTAAAAAAAAAGAAGGCTAAAGTACTATTTTGGTCCTCAATGTTTACATGAAGTTTAATGTTGGTCCTCAAAGTTTTTTTTTGGTCGATTTTGGTCCTCGAGCGTAACACCGTTAACTTTTTTCCGTTAAATGATGACGTGGCATGCTTATATGGCATACCCTCTCTCCTACGTGTCATATTTTAATGACGTGGCATGACAGATCACTGTCACGTCACCCCATATTGCCGCATCATCATTTTATCTCCTTCGTCATCATCATCATCATCATCATCAGAGGTGACATGGCAGTGATCTGTCATGCCACGCCATTAAAATATGACACGTAGGAGAGAGGGTATGACATATAAGCATGCCACGTCATCATTGAACGACAAAAAGTTAACGGTGTTACGCTCGAGGACCAAAATCGACCAAAAAAAAACTTTGAGGACCAACATTAAACTTTTGAAACATTGAGGACCAACATTAAACTTCATGTAAACATTGAGGACCAAAATAGTACTTTAGCCCAAAAAAAATATCGTTGACCTATTTATCTAAAACCCTAATAAATTTGTGAGACATCAAATTAAAAAATCAAAGCTGACCCAAAATTATAAAATCCACTTGAACCTTAATTAGACCTTGCATAAAAAATTTCCATAAATTTTAAGTTTTATAAAAAAAATAATTTTAAATAATTTAATGCGTTTACTATGCCTTAAAGTTTTAAATCGATCAAAACCTTCAGGGTTGAATTTTTTTTTCAGAAATTACCAAGTTGAAGGGGATATTGGTCAATTTAGAGTTGACAAAAATTATATATTTGTAACATGAGCAATAGTTCAAGGAATATACATTTAGTCTTTTTTTTAATGAATAGTCTTTAATTTATTTTAGTTGTCAATTTTGAATGCACACATATTTTTTTAACTAAATTCTAAATATATAACAAATTATGTCTAATTTATATAAAATACATAATATATATATATACATTAGAGGTTTCACAATTTACAAAATATAAAATAAATTATTATTAATTATAAAATAATAAATTAAAAATTATTTTCTTTGATAACTACCATAATTGTTATTTTTTAAAAACAAAATTACCATTATCATTATTCTTCTATTTTCTCTCTTCTATGATATTCTCACATCATTTTTTATTTTATTTTATAATTAATTAAATGACTATTTTGGGAGACCATTTATGATAAGGGTCCACAGCCATATAAATATAGATATATATAAAAAAAATTGTCATTTTTTGTTTAGATAATTTATAATTGAAAGTAAAGACTGCAAAGGGTCGTAACTTTGGGGGACTTGTACTTAGGTGATGACCTAAGTGCCTACGTACCCTTTGTAAGGGATCAACGTCCACGTAGTTCGAAGGTAAACCATCCATAAGAGCCGTTAGGCAGAAATGTTACATGTGGTAGCCGTGTGCGGCTAGGATGTGTATGCTGCTCCGGACGGGCAAGTCACCTGTTAGAGGTAGGTTGTATGTGATAGATAAGAGAGCTGGGATTACTGAATAGTAATCTGGATGAGAGAGTAAGTAAGCTCTGAGTTATATGTCGATTAAACTTGGTTGAGTCCCCAAATAAGAGGTGTTTATACTTGGTGTAGGAAGGAACGAGGTCGCTCCACGTTCTTATGGATCGTGCTCGACCCATGTTTTCGATCCTCCTCCACGTCTCTGTTATGAAAGAGCCTGAGGGAATCATGGTATGAGATATGTATGAGGCCATCGAGTGGTGCCATGTGTCCATAAGAAGGCATATTATGAAATTATATATATATAAAAGCACTCATTAATTAATAAAGGGATAAATTACATCATGTAATTTAAGCTGATTATTTCAATTATGTGTCCTGTAATTTTATTTTATCAATAAGGTACCTTGAGGTTTGCATCATTAACAATTTAGTATCCTATAATTTAGTCCGTTAATTTTTAACAGAACTGTCCCATGCATCTGCGGTGCGCATCATGACTTTTAAAACCCTCAAATTAATTCTTCTCTCTCCTCTATTTTATAGATCTATATATAGTCTAAATTCAAAAAATCTTTTTTAAAACTTAACCTGATATAATAAGAGGAAATTATAAACACACAAATTCATAAATCATCTAATATAAAACTAATAACAAAACATCGAAATGAATTAACAACAACAAAAAGCCAAGAACATTAATTCAGATGCATGTTCAAATTAAATTCGCTCTCTTTATTTTTTTCGTACATATAGTGCTAACAATATAATATTATATTCATCGGTTTAGCCTTTGATTCTTTTGTATTAAAAATTCTTTTATTTATGGTCAAATGTCTGTTTCTATTATTTATTAATACCAAGTCTCACATTGCTTAGTTTGTGTGAGGAGTGGATGAGGAGCTTATATAAACAGGCGTAAGTTATATAAGTTTCAACACACATAAGAATACTAGCCTATAACCATTGGGTGTATTGAGTTTTGGGTATTTTTATGTATTGAGGAGGGTTTGTAATTTTTCCGTTCAAAAATTACAAGTAGTAAAGTTTGTCCCAGTGGGGGTCGTGGTAGTAGGTCTTGAGGCACCGAACCACGTTAAAATTTTTGTGTGTTCTTCTTTCTCTTTTTCTTATATTTTTTGTGCGAGGTCCAACAAGTGGTATCAGAGCTTTGGTTCCGGCTTAGGAAGGAAGAAGGGAGAAAGAGCAAGAGGAAGGAGTCGTCATCATCCAGTCAGCGTCACGTCAGCAATTTGGAGAGATGTTGGTTCTGGCTTATTTTCAAGTCAGATTTTCTTTTGAATTTGGGCTATTTGTGGTGCTGGTTGGTTGGCTGTGTGAGTGGAAGTATTTAGCCAAGAGTTGAGTTAAATACAATGAACACCCTGAAGTTTGAAGTTCCATTGTTTGATGGGAGAACGGATTTTACACTGTGGCAATGCACGATTTAAGATTATTTGGTCCAGCAGGGTCTTGACTTAGCATTGCAGGATGAGAAACCGAGTGAAATGAAAGAGTCAAATTGGAGTACATTTCAGAAAAAAAGGCTGTTAGTACAATTCAATTGGCACTAGCCCCACAGATAAAAGTGATCGTGCTAAAGGAGACATCACCGAAGAAGTTGTGGGACACGTTGGAGAGTAAGTTTGCGTCGAAGACATTGACCAATCGATTGATGATGAAGATGGATTTGTATTCATTGAAGATGGAAGAGGGAGGTAATGTGACTGATCATATTAACAAATTTAATGAGATGGTATCTAGACTGTTGAATGTAGGGGAGACTATTAAGGATTAAGAGCAAGCACTGCTTCTCTTGGCTTCACTACCAAAATCCTTCAAGCCTCTAGTCCAGTCAATGCTAGCAGGAAAGAGCACACTGAAACTAGATGAAATGATGAGTACTTTGAAGGAGAGTCAGAGGATGATGGGTGGTGAAGAGTCTTTCAGGGACAGTCATATACTAGCAGTGGATAGTGACAGAAAGAAGAAGAGTGATCAACTTGGAAGAAATTATCGATCGAGAGACATGAGCACTGTTGAGTGCCATTACTATGGACAGTTGGGTCACATGCAAATGAGATGTCCAGACTTCAGGGAGGACTTGCAGAGCATGAAGGAGAAAAGAGGCAGATCGAAGGGAGCTTCTTCTGCTAATGTGGTTTCTTATGAAGATGAGTTAATCTGAGGATGTTAGAGAATTCTGCAGTAAGGGAGAATTGCTGTAGAAACTAAATAAAAAAAAAGGAGAGTTTAGTTTTTTTTTAGAGAGAAATAATATAGGACTTTGTATTAAGGGAGGATTTATTATGTATTAATACCAAGTCCCACATTGCTTAGTTTGTGTGAGGAGTGGGTGAGGAGCTTATATAAATAGGTGTGAGTTATATAGGTTTCAACACACATAAGAATACTAGCCTATAACCATTGGGTGTATTGGGTTTTGGGTATTTTTATGTATTGAGGAGGGTTTGTAATTTTTCCGTTCAAAAATTACAAGTAGTAAAGTTTGTACCAGTGGGAGTCATGGTAGTAGGTCTTGAGGCACCGAACCAAGTTAAAATTTTTGTGTGTTCTTCTTTCTCTTTTTCTTATATTTTTTGTGTGAAGCCCAATAGTTTCGATCCTCTATGTTTAACCCAAGTTCTAAATTGGTCATTTTTCTTTCAAAAGTTCTTTTATATTGGTCCTTTATGTTTTTTAAAAGTTTTATATTGGTTCTTTATGTTTCATTAAAGTTCTTATATTAGTCGTTTATGTTTCATTGAAATTCTATATTGGTCATTTATATTTCATTAAAATTTTATATTAATCCTTTATGTTTCATTAGGTTTTATGTACGAATTCACTAATTGAACCTCTAACAGGGTGATATGTAAATTTTTAAAAAGGTTGAAAGGTATTTTTTAACTTTGATAGAATAGCAGTGCTTATCTTTATTTAAACTTTTATTAAAAAAATAAATAAATTGTAATTTATTTACATTGGGTCTTTCTCTCTAATATATAAATATTTCTATTCGAGTGATCATCTATATAATATATATATTTCCAATCCCATCATCTCCTCTTGAATATTGTGAAAAGCCTATGAACATTGTTTGTTTGTTTTTATTGTTTCAAATTGATTTCAATGCATTGTTCTTATTTTTATGTTTGATGATCGATAGAGCTGTCAAAACGGGTTCGACCCGCGTTTACCCGCAAATATGGGCAGGTTGAAGTGATAAAAAATGAACTCGTGAAAAAAGTGACCCGGCCCGTTTGATCCATTTTATATATGGGTTTTGATGGGTTATCCGCGGGTAACCCGTTTTTTTTAAAATTTTTTCTTTTTAGTGAAGAGTGACAGAGTGTGAATGAGTAAAATAATATTTTTTTAAATTGTAATCCACTAACCCTAGTTGTACTGCAGCAGCAAGCCCCCAAGTCCAACCCACTTTCCCATTTCCCATTTCCCACTTCACAGTTCTTTCTTGTTAGTCTTGTATATGATGATGCTTACTATTATGCTTTAGTTTTTTCTTTTGATTGTCTTGCTTCAGTATTTTGAATTTTTTATGTATTACTAATTTACTATTTTGATGCTTTAGTTTTTTCTTGTTAGTCTTGTATAGTTGTATTGGGACTATTTTGGCAATGCTTTTATGTATCTTTAGTACTATAATTTGCACTCTTTTTACTCAAAAAAATTATACCCATAAGCATATTCCCCCTATTTACCCTTTTGGAAATTAGAAAAGTAAAAAAAAAAAAATTGATATCTAAAATAAATAAATTTGGCCCGTTTGGCCCGTTTAGCCCGCAACCCGTGCATATACGAGTCGGGTTGGTGTTTTCTCAACCCGCAAAAGTTTTGACCGGTGTGGGTTGGCTCATTTGGCCCGTGACCCGTGACGGGCCAACCCGTACGGGCCAGGTTGGCCCGTTTGACAGCTCTAATGATCGATGAATTTGTGAGTTTACAAGTTTTTTTAATATTAGATTAGGTTAAATTTTGAAAAAAAAAATTGTGAAGTCAGACTTTAGAATCAAAAAATGAAGGAGAGAGAAAATTTTAAGATTTTTTTACAAGTCACGCGTGTGACACATGAGGCATTTTCGTTAAAAATTAACGGACTAAATCAAATGACACTAAGTTGCTAATAGCAATACAAACTTCAGATACTTAATTGACAAAAATAAAATCACAGAACACCTAATTAAAATCGAACCAAATTAGAGCATCCAAAATATAATTAATTTAGGCATTAATAAAATATAAAATGGTGTGAGAAGTGGGGTAGGAAGAAGTTGCTTCAGAATGAAGAAACACGCAATCATAAACTTCAATAATTGATTGATACAGCTTCTCACACTTGCATGTGTCGTGTTTTTTTTTTTTCATATAAAAAACAATTAAAAATCATAATTTAATGCTCAATAAAATTATTAATTAACTGATTTTGATAAAAGTTAGATAATTTTTTTTATAAAAAAAAACTAGGTTTGTTCATCGGATAAATCTCAACCACACTTAATAATTATAATTTTTTTTATCGAATTTAATACTAAAATAAACATCCATGTTCCATACTTTCTTTTTAAACCCATATTCCATAATATTTGTTGAACATATTTAATTTGAACTAGAAACCGGATAAAAATTTGTGTTTATAATTCTATGTTTGTTTTCTTTATGTCAAATTATTTCTAATAACATTTTCAAATATAAGATCAAACAAAAACTTGTAGCTAAAAGCATACACACTTTTAGATAGAGATATAATGTTTTTTTTTTGCATTCGAGATATTTATTTTTAAAGAGGTAAAATACTTTTTGAATTATTTGTCAAATTATTATTTAGTCTTCCAATTTATCAAAAATACTATTTAGTCCTCAAATTGTTTACTCTGTCAACTATTCAATTTCCTGTTAATTACCTATTATCGATATCTGACATAGTAGTTGAGGTGTAAAATGACATGGCACTTAACTAACGGTACCACGTCAACGGTTAACGGCAGGCAACGTCAACGGATTAATTAACGGGTAACTAACAAGAAACTAAATAGTTGACAAAATGAACAATTCGAGAACTAAATAATATTCTTGATAAATTCAAACACTAAATAGTATTTCACCTCTTTTTTAATACTACTAAGATATAATGAAAATTTGAAAAACAAATTTAATATATATATATTTATTTACGTAAATGGCCTCTCTAGTCTCTACTAAATAATGCATTCACATGGATTAGTCCACGTTTTGTGTGCTGTCAGTGTCACTATTCATTATTTGATATATCTTAAGTTACTTGTTAAAATTTTTTTTATTCATTAAGAGAGAATGCATTGTATTAAACTTAATGAAAAGTCAATAAAAATTATTTTGTAAACTCTCTTATTAATTAAAATAATTTATTAAATAATAGTTTAAGAGACTTGTTAACAAAAAAAACTATTTTATAAACATGTAAGAAAAGTAGAGTGAGTGAAGAGTTAACATATAAAAAAAAAGAAATTGAAAATTCATTTATTACTAATTAATCTTTTTAATGTAATAATTTTTTTATATATACTTTCTCAAATTGACATACCTGTTGTTGGGCTTAACAAGAAGAAGCCTCTATAATTAAGAGATATATACTATTTATATATAATTTTATGTGTTAATTTATATGATTTTGAAGACGAATCATTAACAGTACTCAAAACTCTATAATCTTAGTCATCTTAAACGAGTTTAATTACTTAACTAATAAAAATTGAATGCCTTATATTATAATATAGATATATTAAAAAATTATTTTAATGCATCGCTGGTTTTAGCTCTTTTTATTAATTTAATTTTGATCTTAAAAATATATAATATAATATAATATAAAAATGAAAATTAGAAATTTAGAATACACGCAAGAGAGTTGAGAATTAATACACGTTAGGTTTATTTTAAAAAGTTATTACCATATTTAAATACATACTAAATAACATAATAGTCAATATAATTAATAATATATCTAAATAATGTGGCTATGTAGTTTATCAATGCTATTTAATATACAAGGCTTTAATGACATTTTGTTTAATTGATTTTTTAATCATATCAATTTGTTGCATGCATGAAAGCGATAAGAATAGTATTAAAAAAAATCAATAGGTGGTCGAGTGGTAGATACTCTATTCCCCTGACTTTAAATAAGGTTCTGGGTTCGAGACTAGCGTATAGAAAAACTCTTGCTGTGAGAGCTTTACCCCTATTATGAGACCTCCGCTAGCTCAAATAGGATTGTGTTGAAGTCCCACATTGCTTAGTTAAATGGCTAATAAGTTATATATATAAACTAAGGTAATCCTCTCCCCTTGAGAGCTCGAGAGCTCTTTTGGGGTGAGTTAGACCTCTTAAGATGGTATCAGAGCGAGGTTGTGTATGTGTGGATGGATGAGCCTTACTATGGGCTGCCCTGGGAATAACCCGTTGGCTTCACGCTCCTATGTCGAGCGTGAGGGAGGCGTGTTGAAGTTCCACATTACTTAGTTAAATGGCTAATAAGTTGTATATATAAACTAAGGTAATCCTCTCTCCTTGAGAGCTCGAGAGCTCTTTTGGGGTGATTAGGCCTCTTAAGAGATTGCCTCCAATAAGAGGGTACCTGAAAGAAAATTAGTATTAAAAAAATGCAAATATTATATATATATATATATATATATATATATATATGAGAAATTGATTTATATCATTTATTAATAGGCATGTTTCAAGAAGCGAAGCATATAATATTAGCAATGATGGAAGTGGCTACAGATTACTTAATTAACTAATTTGCCATGTGTCGTGCGTTGACAATGTCCTTTTAAAAAAATAAAAAAATATTTTTGATTACAAATTAAAGAATTAATATTTAAGTGAAGTAGAATTCTTTTAAGATTCAATTATTATTTTGGTTTTGAAAAATATAAATTATCTTAATTTAATCATTAAAAGATGTATTATTGATTTTTTTTCAACAAAACATTATGATGGTCAAATTTTTTTGATGCACTTTTAACGGTCAAATTTTAATTGTTGCATAAAATATTCATTTCGACAGTCAAAATTTAATTGCTTAACAATACATTTTAAACAATTAATAATAACTGTCAAAATATAAATAGTATGTTTTTAACAATTATAAAAGTATTCAAAATTTATTAGGCAAAAACTTAGGTCATTTCCTTATGTCCATTACATCCAATTCTACCAATCATATATTGTATTTACACTCTCTCTTCTATTATTGGTTATATAAAAGGTGATCTTCTATATTCTCTCTCTACTGTGATTGGTCATTTAAACACTTTTTGTCACGTATCATATTTATATTGGAGAACTGGATGTAATGGACATAAGAAAATAGACCTAAGTTTTTTCCAATTTATTATTATATTATTATCAGATATTGAACAATTTGTGCTAAAACAATTTTCATAAAATAATTCTTTATTATTCTCTACTATTAGTTTGATATTTATTTATTTTTCTTTAAAAATAGTGGTAGGTTTCTAATGTAGAATCAAGTATATAAGATTGAGATTTTATTACTATATTTTAATATATTTTGATTTTATCTAAGATTAAAATTGCATGAAATTTTGAATAATGAGATATGTTATACTTTTTTGTATATTTGGGGTTGCGGAGTACGGACTATATTTGTTTTACAATTAATAATTGGTTAAAGTACTATTTTGGTCCTTAATGTTTCAAAAGTTTAATGTTGGTCCTCAATATTTTTTTTTGTCGATTTTGGTCCTCGAGCATAACACTGTTAACTTTTTGTTATTAAATGATGACGTGGCATGCTTATATGGCATACCTTTTCTCTTATATGTCATATTTTAATGATGTGGCATGACACATTACTGCCACGTCACCCCAGATGATGATGATAATGATGCTGATGAAGGAGAGAAGATGATGATGTGACAATCTAGGGTGACGTGGCAGTGATGTGTCATGCCACGTCATTAAAATATGACATGTAGGAGAGAGGGTGTGCCATATAAACATGTCACGTCATCATTTAACGGCAAAAAGTTAACGGTGTTACACTCGAGGACCAAAATCGACCAAAAAAAAAACTTTGAGGACCAACATTAAACTTTTGAAACATTGAGGATCAACATTAAACTTCATGCAAACATTGAGGACCAAAATATTACTTTAGCCTTAATAATTTGTTGAACCATCCATATATGACTATTTAACTATAATTTTGATTAATAATTTCACTTAAACCGATATGATTTTTTTAAAATATTAACTAACGATCACCTAAGTTATCATTAATTATGAATCTAAAATAAATATTCAAACGATTTTTAAAAAAAACCACAATATATGTACGCATGCCTGTATACACGAACCTTATTATAAAGACATAATTCTTCCATATACATGCATGTTTATTTATTTATTTTCCTTCACTTGCAAAACAATTTCTTTATCCAAAGAGAATAATAAAAATAATATAAAAACATATATAGTTTATTAAAATATTCATCCTTGATGGCGATTTCAATATTTTTAAATTGCAAATAAATAGTATTATTTTCTTATAAATGGCAATATGTGAAATAGACCGGCTAGAATTAGGACTAAACATTAGTTTGGGTTGGCCCGTTAACCCGTGAAAGTCCAAACCCAATTTAATCCGTCAGGCGTCAAATTGAGTTGGTTTGGTTCGAATTGGTGGGTTGATTTGGATTAAAAATTTTCAGCACAAACCATGACGATTCGGTTAGCGATTTCACAAAAAGTGAGTCCGTTGAGATCGAACCAAACTACTAATTTGTCTATTTCTTAAAAAAATTTATGTATACATTTATGATTAAAAACAATAACTAGCCCGCTAACCTAAATCAATCATGGTTGCTCAATGAACTAAAAGGAAGAAAAAAAAAGATTTACCCGAATTAAGTTAAGAGCATAGTGATTGCAAATATGCTTTTGGTAATATATTATTATTTTTATTTATATAATAGGTGTACGATCACATGAAGATAATTAAAGATTGAACTTAAATACATTATTCTAATTAACTACAAATGTAAAAAGTGATAAAAACTCACATTTTCCATGCATTATAGCTTGTCTTAATTAAGATTCTCTTCTACCTTAATTAAACTATAGTAAATTTTGGCTTGTTATTGGATGATTTGTATTATTTTTTTATTAAAAGATTTTTATTGTCTTAAATTAAAAAAAAAATTAAAAATGTAGATATTGAAATAGATATAATAGATGAGAAATGGAGAGCCAAAATTCACCATATCTCCATAATATCACCCTTGAATAATTACAAACAACGTTAAAGCCATGTTATTTGATATATCACTAATGAAAAAGAATTTTGGTGCCAATCAATTTATGTCATTCGTTAATAACTGATTTTATAGTAAATAACGTCATTTGTTAATATTATTTGTTATTTAATCTTTTGTAATAATTTTTTGGGTTAGATTTCTATTAATTTCTTAACATGTTATTAATACTCAAATATATTTCCTTATTGCCATTTGTCAGCCACAAACAAATATCGTTATTTGTTAATTAATTACAACAATTAATATTAAAATTCTCTCAACGTGTCGACACCATTTTTATTATTGATTATAGAATTAATATTAATTTTTTTAGCGTCAGTTATAACCAACACTAAAAGTTTACTAATACTAAAATCATGTATTTTTTATATGATATTTTTATTAATTAAATTATTATCTTAAAACGAGTTGAATATTTGAAATCTTTTGTAAGTCAAATCTACAAAAAGTTTTTATTTAAAAAAGTTATTGTCAAAGGCCAATTTCATATTTTAATGACCTTGCATGACACATCACTGTCACGTCACCCCACATTGTCACATCATCATCTTCTCTCCTTTATCAACATCATCTGGGGTGATGTGGCAGTGATGTGTCATGTCACATCATTAAAATATGACACGTAGAAGAAAGAGTGTGCCACGTAAGCATGCCACGTCATCATTTAATGGCAAAAAGTTAACAGTGTTATACTCGAGGACCAAAATCGACCAAAAAATAAAACATTAAAGACCAACATTAAACTTTTGAAACATTGAGGACCAAAATAATACTTTAGCCTTAAACTATATTTAATTTGCAAGTTTGACTTTATATAGCTTTGAACGAGTATATATATATATTTATTTATCTGCTTTTGTTATGGTGGTCATGATGATCATAAACTTATGCCTATGTTTCTAGCTTCGTTTGAAATTCCATTTCAAATCTCTAATTGGAGAGAGATGTGAGAAGATTTTAGGTTGGTTTGGTGAAAAGAAAAGTGAGAGACAATGGAATTAATTTTAAAGTAAACTAATTTGCTACCAATGCATTGTACGGAATGTTTTCATTTCAACTGATATAAAATTTAAAAGAATTGTGACACACAAAATTTAACAACCATATCAATATAAATAATTTAAAATAAGGTCTTCCTCTTCTCTGTTGCACTGCCGCTTTACTTCTTCATCTAAATTACACTAGCAGCTTCTTCTTAACAGGAGGGGTTGCTATAACTTGCAAATTTTCTTTATTTTGTTTGATTTTAGTACTTAAAATAAATAGATCTTTCAGATCTATATTGTCCCCCATTATTTTGGTGGTGTTATTCTTTCATATCTATTCTGTGTTTCTAATTTTTTTACGTTTGTGTAGGAAGTTTTTTTGTGGATCTACAGATCTTTATGTCAGAAAGCTTCCACTTCATCATGTTGTTAGAAAATCTCAAGGCACTCTCAACTTTGAAGATTACTATAGATTTGATATGCAGGAGATCTAACAGTAAAAACTTTGTTAACAATATCAAGAATAGTGAAGTTTTTTATCCCCAGTTCATCTTACAAATGGGATCAGTTGATCTTTATTCGCCCTTAGTTCAACAACTTTTACGAATTCTTTCTTCTCTATTGTTAGGATGGAGTTGTTTGATTTATTTTAAGTGTCGTTGGACTTTTCTATAATTTGATGAATTTTATTATTATAAAAAAATTAAAAGAATTAATTATAATTAAATTTAATATTTTTTAATATAATTAAAAAATAATAATATGGTATACTAATATATGATTATAAAATTAATAACTTAATTTATATAAATAAATATATATATATATATATAATTTAGTACTAAAAGATCATTATTTTTTAATTGATCATTAATACAACAAATAAAAAGTTCTTTTTATAAAAATTAAAGACTATGAACTGGTATTATAGAAAAAGAGCAACGATAATTATAATAAGAGTAAATTACACTGCCCTCCCCTCTAGTTTGCAAAATTACACTGCCCTCTGTGAGAGATCAAAAGTCATTACACTTTGGTCCAAAACATCATTCTCCAATAAAAAAAAGTCTAAAAAATCAAATTTTTTCAACTTCCAATACAATAAATATTCATGACTAAATTAGCCCTCACAAAAGAATTAAACTCTATAAAATGTGACCTATAAATACTTTCATCCTCTTATAATAACATTGTTTCATTTTTTTAATTGTCTTTTATTATTTTATTAGTATTTAGAGTAATTATTATTGTTAACAAAATAAAATTCTAAAAAAAAGTTTGTAACTTAAAATAGTTTACAGTTTTATAAAATATCTATTATTTTACTTAATTTTCGACAATTAATTTTAATATATATATAATAATAATAAAATATATAAAAAAATGTTGTTAGGTCTCCTAGAATTTAGTTTTATAAATTTTTTTTGGTAAAATTCAGTCTTATAAATTTCGAAAAAGCATAACGTTAAATATTTTTTATCTTGTGTGAGGATCAATTTAGTCATGAATATTTATTAGTCATTAATATTTATTATATTGACTTTTTAGGCCTTTTTTTAATAGGAGAATGGTGTTTTGGATCAAAGTGTAATGACTTTTGATCTCTCAAGGGAGGACAGTGTAATTTTGCAAACTAGAGGGGAGGGCAGTGTAATTTCAACATCTCTCAAGGGAGGGCAGTGTCTTATAATAAATCAGATAATTCATTTTTAATAATACTGGAGAAGAAAAAATTGCAAATATTTCTTTAGCAATTTATTTGCTTCATGTTACATGCTTATTTTTTATAAATAAATTTATTATAATGTTATACAAAAATAAGGTTAAATTTGATCATTGAAACTCTCATTCAATCATGTACCATCTGATGACAAAAATTATTTTAATTGTGCTTAGATTCCATCATTTTGCCTATAATATTATAATATCATACAATTATATCTTAGATACAACTCTCAATCACATAACAATTAATATATTAAACACTAACATCCAATTTTTTAACATCTAATAGAGAATTTTTAAAACACATTTACAATGTTAGTTTATTATTTGGCATCAAATATATATATATATATCTAAAATTAAATGCATAAATTTTGTGATTGGACCCATCCCCATTATAGAGAAGAGTATGATTAAGAATTTTTCTTTTGGGGTTCACATGGGATGATGGGGGAATTAGGTATTTTTCTTTTGGATCCCACAAATGAATGGTGATTTTCCATGCAAATATGCTTGTTTATGAGGCCAAAGGCCACTTGGGATTAATCATTCCTTACATTAAGAGATCCAATTAACACCAAAATCCCAGATTAGGCTATAATTAAAATCTTTGTTGGAATGTGTAGAGAAAAATGACATTAGGAAAAATGACATTAGATTGAGTTGTTTGGAGTTACGGTGAGTTTTGACTCACTGGTTCTCAGTCATTGAATATATCTCAATATTTGAATCTTCTTTATTTAAATTTTTTTTTTGTTGACATAAATATCGAAATTGATTTAATGGCTGAGAACTGATGAGCCTTGACTCACCATAAAATTTACATTCACCTCATTTGAAAGATTAAAGAAGTTACAACTTCACATTTTTACCCTTGATAGAATATTAATTTTTTAAAAGATTAAATATATTTTAAAAATATTATTTCACTATTATTTTTTTTATTTCAAAAAATAATTAATTTTATATTTGTCAATTACTTATTTAATTATATAAATAATAAACCTAAGAGTATTTTTGTCAAAACATATGAAATTGTAGATTTTTTTATCTTTCAAAAGAGAAGACTGTAAATTTCAAATCATAAAAGATGGGAGTATAATTTACTCTAAAAGAAACTTATAAAAAAAGTTTACTCTAAAAAAAAAAGAGGTCAAAGGTTCATTTTGGTCCTCTATGTTTCACTCAAGTTTCAAATTAGTCCTTTATGTTTCAAAAGTTTTAAATTAGTCCTTTATGTTTTCCAGAAGTTCTAAATTGGTCATTCCGTCCAAATCCGTCAATTTCTTAAGTTAACTGCTGACGTGGCATGCCAAGGTGGGAAGTGGACACATAATCTCTCATACGTGTATCAAATAGCTGACGTGGCCTTAGACACACAAAAAAATCCAAACGGCGTCGTTTAAGCCAAAAATAAAACCATGCTGAGATGACCAATATGAAACTCTAATGAAACATAAAAGACTAATATAAAACTTCAATAAAACATAAAGGACCAATATAGAACTTGAATGAAACATAAAAGACCATATAGAACTTGAATGAAACATAAAGGACAAATATAAAACTTTTGAAAAACATAAAGGACCAATATAGAACTTTTGAAAAATAAATGATCAATTTAAAACTTGAGTGAAACATAAAGAACACTATCAATGATTTTTTGGTTCTACTTCTTTTAGATTAAACCATTCATGAAGATCACATGAATTCCATTTATATTCTTCTTCATGTTGGTACATTAATAAAGGACACCCACTCCAATAGTTTCCTTTGACTCCATAACTCTTTTATAAAGTGTTGTCACTTAATTTTATTTTTTTAAAAAAAGTTAAAAAATAATAATAAATTAATAATAAAAAAACAAACCTTCATTATGCATTGTCCCTTCAATATAGATTATATAATATATACTTTTGGGAAGTGTGTCCCTCAACCATGTGCACACTCCCATATGATTGATTTGGTGGATAAAGCTATAATCAAATGCATAGAGGATGGGTTTTGATTGAAGTGTACGTGAATATTCATGATAAAGAAAAAAATATTTTAATTTTCATACAAATTTACCTTAATTTTTAATTTTTAAATTCCCTGTTATTATAGTTTAGAATTACTCTATATTGCTTTTTTAATACGTAAAAAATATCAACTATATTTTTATGACTAAAATAGTAGTAAAGAAAGGCGTTTCAAACTTCAAAGTACTACCGAACAAGACTTTAGTGACATGTTAGAGAGATTATCAGAGGTTTAATTCAAAAGACTACTATATAAACCTAAACTACGAGCAATTTTATTCAATCGCAACTCAAGAAATCTCCATAAAAAGGAATGCCAACCAAATAAAATTTTAAATTACTCAAAAAAATTTGAACGTACGTATGAGAACTTTAAGGTAAATTTGAATATGCTTATTTTAAATAAATTATCACTAGTATCTCCATGCCAAATAATTATGAAAGAATCAACAGGATTAATTCTTTTGAAAAAAAAAAAACTTACTCTTATAACATAATAAATTAATTCTTTCGTTTATTACAATTATTACAATACTACACAGTTAAAAACTGAATACAGTCACGTTAAAGAATTGAGATTCACATATTTGTAATTGAAGAAAAAAAGATTTATTCCAATAAAAAAAGAAAAAAAAAAAGAAAAAGAAAGAGCAAAGTACAAGTTGGTATTCTTTTTCTTGAAGGGTGGTCAAGAAAAGACACAAGTTGAAGGTGGGTCAGTAAGGTCCCCTCAAGCCTCAAATATTAGGACACTCCCAAATACAGACACTGTCATTGAAAACTACTGCCCACTTGTTTGTCAAAGATTCTCAAACTAGCAAATCCTCTAAAGGAGACTCCAAAGTTTAAATACTAATTTTAGTCTCGATTTATAATGCAACTTGTTGCATGCATGCAATGTAATTTCAATCGATATGATTGTGAAATATGAGTAGGATGACTTGAGACGTAACACAATTCTTCACATGTCACAATCCTATCAACTGAAATTACATTGTATGCATGTAATAAGTTACATCATAGACTCGTATATATATATATATATATATATTAATAAATCTCTTATGATATGAAAGAAACATTTTAACGCTGTAAGAATAAATTATGACATAAACAATTTAACATAAGAGTTTTGAAGTTTAATATAAAAGAAAAGCTTTACTTTTTATCATGGTAAGCAGAAAAATGTCTACATCAACATTTTGTTAAGAAATTTTAATATCTGAATTATAAAGAGACAAAATTGATACCAATTGCAAACACGAAGAATTAAATTGGAATTGAGCAAATATTATAAACCAAATCAGTACTAATGGCAAATGTCAGAGAGCAAATTGATTTCGGTTTTTCTCAAGTCAGCGTTAGACCTAAAATAAATTGTGAAGTTTAGCCCAATCCAATCTCTCCTATTCCTTTTTCCCTTACTCAAATTAAGAACATGGAAGAGCAGAAACAGCATACTCAACTAGGATAATATGCCATTCCTAGATGAACTCAGTTCAAATGCAAATACTAGATGAAAATTATTAGCAAAGAAAAGAGAGCAAGGAATATGTCCTTAATATTCCCTTTTTCTTTTAGTCTGAACTTTTCCTGAAGAATTTATTAAACTTTTTTAGAAGAAAACCATAAAAACTCATGTATGTAACATTACTCCAATGTACCATAAATGAGATTATGTACCTTTTGGATACACTTGAAAGAAATTTCCCAACAGTATGAGTCATAACTGTGATCCACTTATGAATGAGTTAAATAGTTCATTCAATGTTTTAAAAATCGAACCGGTCATTGAATCGAAAAACCTTCTGGGTCACGGGTTAATCGGTTCAACCGATCAAATCGGGTTACGTCATAAATATATAAAATAATAATTAACAAACAAATAAGAAACTATCACTCCAAAATAAGTTTAAATAGTCAAATCATATAACCAAACATATAAAACACTCCAATTTCTCAAATCCACACTATTATTCACATTAAAACACTTAAATTATAATTAACAAACAAGAAACAATCACTCCAAAACAACATTCAAACTCTCTAATACAACAAAATAAATTCTACCATTTTAGAATTTTTTAAACTGGTTTTGTTTCTTTTTTCTTTTTTTTATTTGGTTTGGTCTCATTATTTGGGCTTTTCATGTTGAAAGTTTTATACCCAAAAAAAAAAAAGGAATTGGGCTGAAACATTGATCCGAACCGGTTCTCGGCCCGGGTCAGGTGTCGGTTTTTTAGGGTTGACACCGTCCAACCCTAGGCTGAGCTAGCAGACCTATCCGAATTGGACTACTGGACGGTTATCGCTTCAATCATTCGGTCTGATTTTTACAACATTGAATACAGTTTGACATAAATTACAAAAAATAAAATAAAATAAAATCTCAAATACATATGTGTTCCTCCTACCCAACAATGGTGGAGAAGTAAAAAAATCTGAAGTACACACAAAATAGCTGTTTAATCACTATCACGTGAGTGGTTCACTAATTTCAAGCAATTCATTTTTAAGACCTATGTAAACAACAGAATCTGTTTCATGAGGTTTGAACTTAATTAGAGCTGAAGGTACCAGGTCCTCTTCCTCTAGTGTTCTAGTTTTCTCCCCTGCTCCAGGAAAACAAGGGATAACTCGCCGTTGAACGAGCACAGGATGCATCAAGTCAAATTCTAAACACGGGTCTTTTAATGCAGAGCTAACGAACTGTTTTATCAACATGTAAAACAAGAAATGCGATGAGTCCAAGATCCAAGATGAAGAATAAAAGTAAAACTTGTTTTAAGTTTTCAACCAAAAGCATAATAATCTAACAGTCTAATCCATTCAAAATACGTGGGATTGAATCAAATTATAATTAGAAATGCGATGAGTTCACAAAGCAGGGGACTACTCTCATTTGAACTGATTGCAACTATCTAACTAGAGTTTATTATGAGGCTAAAATTATAAGTTATATTTTAAAATGAAAATAACATAAAAAATGAAATATTTATATATGTGTGTATATATATATATATATAAGTGCTTTCACCTTTTTTTCTTTTATAGAAAATGCTTTCACCTATCTAAAATCTCAACAAATGACATCCTAAAAATATGTTAAATGGCACACTAGAGTTTGAAAGAGTGATTCCATAATAATTTGACAAGTGGTGATCTAAAATTTTTTTCATAATTTTAAAAATATAAATGTTTGACAAATGAAACTTTAAATTTATTTTCTAGCTAATTTAATGAATAAAAATATTTTTCAAAAATATTTATCATTAAAATTGATTTTCTAATATCATATATTGTTCTCCTAATCTCATCTGAATTTTTAAAAATAATACCAAATATTATAAGAAATCGACAACACTGTGACTGAAATAACAGTAAATACACCAGCAAAAGGAAAAAAAAAAGATAGAGAAAACAATAAAGGTGTCTTATTACTCTTTTCCTAACATGAAATACATCTACTCTGACTCCTCTAGGCTCCTCATTACTCTTTTCCTAACAGACTACCTTCTCTCCCCTCTTCCTCAGCTTCCTCATGCAGCAGCAAAAGCCAGAATTAGTTAGGATATGTTTGGATTGGTATCAAGGAAGAGAAAGGGAGGGAAGGGGAGATAATTTAATAGTCTTCCCCTTGTTCAGTTTTTAAAATTTTGAAGGGGAAGAGATAGGAGGATTTTACGTGAACTCTCCTTAACCTTCTCTCTGTTAATTTTAATTACAGAAATTGGGAGATTTTAGAAGATCCAAACAAAGGGAGGAGAAACCATCACTTAACTTCCCCTTACCTCCCCAATCTCTCCCCTTCCTAATTGCCAAACCAAACATACCCCTAGTCTCACCAGATTTCCTTTTCCGTACATTACCAAATTTGGAGCCTCATGATTCATTAAGCTTATTCCTTCGTGTATAGAGCATTGTGACAGCAAGGCCATATAGACCTTGGGCCCATCACTGTCCCAACAGAAAATTTGATCATCCCTCTCCCTTTCAAGTACAAGCCTACTAATACAAATTGTAATTTCTAATTTTCCAAAAGGATTATTTTTAGGTGCCAACTTCCAATAATAAAGTTCCATACTTTGGATATAATTTAATTAATTATAACAGAAAAACCCTCTAAAATATACTAATGTTGTTTTGCCATATATGATTTATATTTGATAATTGATACCATGTATTTTAATAGATACCATGAGATTTATAATTGCCAGCAACCATTGTTAAGAGTAACCAAGTTAAGCTCGGCAGTAGTGAAATCCACTTTGGCATTTCAATACAAAAAGCTTCATATCAAGCATACATCACAATTCACAGCATGAGTGAAATAGGTATGATCAGCCTTAGAACCAAATTTCAAACTTGTTCCAATGAGCCCAAAACAACACATTACCATATGGGCATACAATAACTTAATGTTCAAAAATAAATGCTCCTGAATGCATGAATTAAAATAAAGAAAATGAATAATGTACAGAATCAAATCAAGTGAAAGGTCATACCTCATATAGATTGGCTGTTGGTTCCCATGGATTAAATACACCTTGAAGCACCACTCCATCTGGAAACTGCACCCGGATCATAGTTTTTCTGTATATCCTCTTGGCAGCTTTTGCTTGTTTTTCTTTAAGTGACTTGGGGATTAAAAGCTGAGAATCTGCAATCTTTTTCCTCCTTAACTCAGCTTCTCTTTTCACCTCATCAATTGAAAGGTTATAGAAAGAATCTGGTAGCTCAATTTTAGCTGCGATGCTTTCGGGTACAGCAAAGAAGACCTTTACCTAAAGAGGACCATTAATTTAAAACAAGAAGATTAGACATCTTACATCTTCAACCTAGACAAATTAGTGGTTGTATATTGAGATAGGAGACTGAAGTGACGAACTAATAAGGATCTGACAAAGGTACTTTGAGTAACACAGAGTAATATCTACAACATTAAACTGAATCTACATAAAAAAAAAGATGTCTGCAGAGAAACAAATACTAGAGATTAGATCACTGATAAAGTGACAACCGCATACTGTTCCTGCAGCCAATTCAGATATACCAACAAAATTTGGTGATGGATCACTATAAGATTTTGGGAGGATATCTGGGTAGGAGATGTTTATTTCTTGGATTAAAATTTGATTTGTTATGAGTTCAAGCCTCTAATATCTTCTTAGTGTGACATGCCTATATAGAACTTCTGTCTTCTACAGGATAATTTCTGCTGTCTTGGAATTTCCATTTTGTTTTAAAGTTTAAACTAATTTTTAACGATAGGAAATTAGGAATAGGAATGTTCAGGAGTTAAATCTCTCGTGTTTTTAAGATTTCATCTATGGAGCATGAGCATTGAACACGGAAACACACCAAATTCTTAAAATTGTAGCATAGGACATGACAATGACATAGCATAAGTATTTGTGTATACGTATTTATAATTCCAATATAATCTAAAATTAGAGACAATAGACAATTAAAATTTACTAAGAGGCTCAAATAATATGTGTGTTTTCACTTAAAGATTTACAACATCTATCCTTGAAATGTCATATGTGCCAATGCCTGTAATGATAGAAAAGGAGATGGGTGGGAGAAAAATGAAAGTGCGGGAAAATAAGATTAGGTATTGGCTTAAAAGAAATGCATGTTTTCTGCCTCTATTCTTTTCCTTTCTCAACTTCAAATAGTTTAACAAGACAGTCGCATACTTTACTCACTTTGGCTGCTTTTATTTTTCCTTGAAATTTTAAATTTCTGTGTCCTAGCCGTATTAGGCACATGTTGAAGCCAATAAAAAAATATTTTTTTATTCCGACACATTCAGACGCATGTCAAACACATATCATCAACATGTCATGGCTGTGTCTGACACACCGACACACCAGCCAAATGGCGCGATCGTGCTTTCTATGATTCCATTCACCCAACACAGATAGGACAAATTGTACTCGACTCTTGCACTGTTTATTCTCATAATTTGTTCTTTCAATATTTAACTCACTCTCCAAATAGGATTATGTTTTTTGGAATTCTAATGCTCTCTTGGAGGTCAAGTCCTTTGTCTAGACTGTAGTACGGTAGTACCGAATGGGATTAATACTAATCACCTGCTGCTGGTTTTGAGACTTAAAACATCTCCTCCTGATATTTTTGTTGTGTGTGGATATCTCTTAATCAGTTACCCACCTTTTATCAAATTAAAGGTGGTGGTATCTTTGCAGAATTAGCTGTTTAGGATCTACAGTGAACAGTGGGTGTGTTCTAAGCCTCTGAACTCTGAAGTGATTTCTTTTGGCAAAGTTTAAAGTTTTAGGAAGGAAAAAGGAGGCAGAACATGTGGCAATCTACACTTTCTGAAGTGCTATAAAGTATTTCTGCAAGTTGAATTAACCAACAAAAATCTTGTCTTTATCTGAGAAGCGGAACAATGGAAACATAAACTCCACTAAACAAAACTGTTGTCCCTCGGTGAGTGTGAGCGATAAAGAACCATACTAGCTGGCTCATTTTAGCAGTCTTGATAATATTTCTCTCCTTGTGAACCTCCATTGAAAATCTTAAGGGATTATTGATTATCTAAACTACCTTCTGCATTGTCTTCTAATCTCAACTCTCAAGCTACACACATATATATGTTCACCTAGCATATTCCCGTCCTAATTGTCAATATTTGCAAATGTTCAATAGTTCTTCTCCACTAAACAATCATACACAAAAGAACTCACCATCTCATCTTCCCCTTTACTTCTCTCAAAAAGAAGCAAAGATATTAATAATAATGACTAAAATATCTCAGGCCTTCAATTACAGTAATTATCATTTAGACAACAAATCCTTTATCAACAATTTAGCATTCATGATAATTTGGTAGAAAAATACAGTATCTAAGTAGCGTTTTCTTACATCTTTAGTCCAAGTGTTAGACCCCTATATATTCATTATCTTGTTATCCACAATACTGAGATATATGTCATTCAAAAAAGTTTTGAACCATACTATAGTTTCCTTGATCACCATCAAAAAACCCGTAATATAAAGGCTAAAATGCACGGAACCATTCTGTAGTTTAGTGGTGAGCTGATCCAAACCAAGCCAATCAAAACTAACCAAAAAGATTATTTTATTGGATGATATGGATAACATTTTTTCGAAACCAATTAAATCGGTTCGGTTATCGGATGTGATTGGTTTTCATCAAAACCAAACCGAATCCAACTGATTAAAATATTATAAATTTTATTTATTTGTTTATTAAATATATTTATATAATAAGTAAATTTAAATATATATATATATATATATGAAAAACTAAACCCTAGCCTCCCTATTTAGACTTCACAATTCACAACAATCTCCCGCCGCGCAGCCTCACTCTAACCCCAACTCTCATCTTCTCCTCCATTCTTCTTCTTTCTTCCATCACTCATCGGCCCTTCCATCATTTGCACCAAGTTTCACCATTCAGATTAAGACATCACATCAAGTCATCTAGCTCCTGCTCCGCCATTCGCCTTTAGGACGCCATCAGCTTGTTTAATTTTTGTTTTATTTTTCTATGTCATTTTTGCTTAGTCTTAGATTTTCAAAAGCCATTATGTTTTAATTATTTATGAAATTTCGAATGTCATTTTTGCTTAGTTCTACTTTGTCTTGGATTTTTTTAAAACCATTTTTTGAAAGTTCGTTTGTATTGTTTTGATTTGTGTTGATTTGTTCGTTTCTTGGGGTTCTGCTTTTGTGTTGCTCCTGGTGTTGAGCGGGGGGTTTTTGTGAATGTATTGCTATTTTGCTTTATGATAAGCATCTTTCTGAGGAGAAAAATGAAAAAGAATGCCATTTGAGATGAACTGCTGTTGGATCTTGAATGCTATTTTGGATTTTTGAATTTTTAGCAACTTTCTTTTGAAAACCGATTATCCAATCCAATCCAAACCGATTTTTGTTGGTTTGGATTGGATCGGTTGACCTTAAAATCAATGGATTGATTGGATGGCTTTTTCAGCCATCCAATTAAATCGGTTCGGTTGGTCAGATGTCTAAAATCAATCCAAACCAAACCAATGCGCACCCTTAACCTCTCTGCACTATCAAGTGTGACCCAAAAGTCCCATGCACTCTTAAATTGTTGCAGATAACTCAATCCATCCAATTTTTCATTCAAATACTTAACGGTGTTATACATGTTAGCTTAAAGTATGCCAAGTTAGATTGAATAATTAAAATATTAGAAGGGCATTTTCGTCACTCCTCTCAATACTTCATTCTCCTTCACTTGCATGTTGCAACCCTAATTGCCACTGTGCAAGTCGCATTCTTCTGCACATCTCTCACGCAGTCCATCGCCAAGCCCCACTCCATCTCAATCCATCTCCAGACTTTGATGAGTGGTCTTGTAATTAGAGTGGCAACAACAAAAAAAATAACAACAATAATAGGCAATTGTGGGACGATGACATGTTTGGAAGTTGTGATTTGCTTACGAGCCGGGCTTGGATTGGGGTTCAAAACGTGAACATGAACCATTGAACCCAACTTTCAGAGGGAGGGAGATTGAAGTGTTGAGTTGAGATGAAAATGCCCTTCTAATCTTTTAATTATTAAATCTAATTTGGCACACTTTAAGTTGACAAATTTGACACCATTAAGTATTTAGATGGAAAATTGGAAGTACAGTGTAGTTCTACGCATATAGGCTAAGTTCTGTGTGTTTTAGCCTAATATAAACACTTAAAGAAAACCATTAAAATCAAATTACTATTTAAGAAATCTCATCAATATGATTTATACCTGTCTGTCAATCTTTTTAGGTTCTGCCTTTTCAGCTATCTCAGTAGAAGTTCCAGATGCCAGATTGTCTCTCTTTTGAGTTTCCTGTAGAGCCGGCAATTCCAGTAATGCTATTGTTTTCTTAATCAATTTCATTTGCTCCTCCAAAGGAACTTCCATCACCGCCCATGTCTCCCCATTCTCCTCCTTTAGCTCAAATCCTACACAGCTCAACAACTCAATTCCCCCTGCAACCTCACCAACAGCCTCCTTTATCTTTGGATTACTCAACCTAATTTTCCTAAACTTTGCATTCTCTGGTTCCTTCACAATGTTCCTCAACAGTTTGAGAACAACTTCAACTGAACCCTCAGATGGCTTCCCTGATAAGTAAGTACCAATACAAACCTCCAATTCACCTCTTGACTCATCTTCATTGTTAGGCAATTCTTCAACATCATTTCCATCATCACGCTCAACTGGATTACTCAAACAGCTATCTACATGTTCAGAGACCTCTTCTTCGGACCTAAATGACTGCCCACAAATGGGACATTCATACACATTCAATGAATACCCATTTTGAGACCTCTTCCCAGTTGTTATCAAAGAATCAAACGGGTCAAATCCATTTTCCGGTTTGCGATCAGGATGGGACTTACTTGACCCTTCCGTCCTATTCGGCTCGGAATCGATCTTCTTCTGGGGAACCGGTCGAGAAGTCGCCGCTGCAGGACTAGGTTTTGGACCGGGATTCTGCGTGGGGCGGAGAAGAACGGAATTAGCAGATGCGGAGGAAGACGGGGTTGGAGTTGAAGACGATCCCAAGACTCTTCCTTGGCCCTTGAATTTACCAGAGGGCGATTGAGAGACTTTCTTCATGAAACCCTTTAGCTTACCCTTCACGTCGTCCATTTTCACGCGCGCACGCACGCTGTGATGAACAATCTAACAGAAAAGGGGATCAAAGAAGAAGGTGTTATTGATGAAAGGATTGAGATTCGATTGGATGGAAGAGAGAAAGGGAGAATTGATATTCCTTGGAAGATACTGAACGGGGAAAAGTAGAAAAAGCGGATACAAAAGGATGTACGATTAGAGGTTGGATGCTCAATCTGAGGGAAAGGGTGCGAGGATGGAATGGAAGAGAAGAGGAGACCCAAATTTTCCAAAAACTTTGGCAGTAAAGTGGAGGTAAGGTCTAGACATAAGACATGGATGACCAGGTGATATTCTACGCGCAAATGAGAATAACGAGTTCAATAAGGCCAAAAAAAAAAAAAAGAATAACGACTTCAATGAGGCACGTCATCCACAATGATGATGATGTGGCACAAAAAATGTCATGAGAGATGACTTAGGGCATGTTCTTTTGGTTGAAAAGATGAGGGAATAGAAATGGGAATAAGAATGGAAAAATATTAGAGAATAGAAATGTCATGTCAATATGATGTGATGTGATGTGATATAAATGGAATATAAGTGCGTAAAATGACCATTTTGTCCTTACATTAAATGTGATAATAGAATAAAAGTGGATAAAAAAATAAGAACAAAAATATAATTTCATCACATTAAAAAAAAGTAGAGTTTGTTTGTTAAGAAGAAAAGAAGAAAAGAAGAGAGAGATGACTTCTCCCTCTTCCTTTCCATCATAAATTCTATTTAAACAACATCCTTAGCCTTGTTTGGCAAAGTTGGAAGGAGAGGAAATGTTGAAAGAAAAAGTCAATTTTATCTTTTATTCAAATATTAATAATTTTAAAATATTTATATATTTATATCTATATATTTATTTATCTATATTTATATCTATATATCTATATATATATATATGGCTTTGGAGTTTTTGGTGTCACACAAGCAAAGTGTGATAACAAAAAAAACCTCCCCAGTACTAAAAACAACTAATCAATAAATAACTTTTCATGAATAACTTCTCAATAAATAACTTCCCATGATTTAATATATTATTTAAAATATAATTATTATATTATATTTTGAAAGTTAAAAAATTATCAAATATTTAATATTTTATTATTTTAAATCATAATATTAATTTTATCTTATATTTTTAAAAATAAAAAATAAAAACAAATTACATGCACAATTAGTGCATGCGAAGCCTCTAGTATATATATATGGCTTTGGAGTTTTTGGTGTCACACAAACAAAGTGTGACAACAAAAAAATAACTTCCCCCTCAACTTCCCAATAAATAACCAACTTCTCAATAAATTTATATCTATATTTGTAGCTATATTTTATAATTAAAAAATACAAAAAAATAATATGATTGAAGGATGTGGGAGAGAGAAAACAAGTATGATAGATTGTTACTAAAGATATGGAGAAGTGCATAACTTCTCATTTTTTAATTTTTTATTTTAAATTATGATAAAAATTCTATTTAAAAATTTTAAAATTATCAACTATTTTATATTATATTTTTTAAAAATTTAAGAATAAATTACATGTATGCACCTAGGTGCATGCGAAGCCTCTAGTATATATATATATATATATATATATATATATATATATATATATATATATATATATATATATATATGACTTTTGGAGTTTTTGGTGTCACAAAAGTAAAGTGTGACACCAAAAAAATAACTACCCTAACATATATGCATTATGGGTAGTTACTAAAAAAGTGGAGAAGTGCATAACTTTCCATTACTTTATTTTAAAATATGACAATTTTATTTAAAAATTTAAAAATATCAAATATTATAATTTGATATTATTTTGAAATATCATTATTATTTTATATAAAATCCTTAAAAAAATAATAAACTGTATGCACGTATGTCTTTGGATATTTATGTGCATGCGAAGCCTCTAATATATTTATATGTCTATGGATTCTTTTGGTGATTGGTGTCACGAAATAGCTATATTTTGTAATTAAAAAAATTTGAAATAAAACATGATGGGAACATATATGAGAGAGAAAATGAGATCATGGGTGTGATAGTTAATTAAAGTGGTGAGAGAGAGGTTAGAAATATAAGTAGTTATTGAATTAATTATATTTTAAAATATAACAATAATACTTTTTATATTAAATTTCAAAACTTAAGAAAAAATAATTACAATGCATGTGAAATCTCTAGTAGTTATTATGAGTATATAGATAATTTGATCTCTGAAAGATTCGAAAGTTGACAATTTAGTTCCTGAAAGATCATAATTATACAATTTGGTCCTTAAAAGATTGCACCGTTTAACAAATTAGTCATTCTGTCATCTTAAATTAAATTCTCTTAACGGACTTGCTGACGTGGCACGTTAATTGCACACGTGGGCCGTTAGTTGCTGAGTATGACATGCTTACATGGCACAAACTAAATACTGCACGAAATAGTCTCTAAATTATTTTTTATTTCTTAAGGTATCCCCCAGCCCGACAGGCCAAGGACTAATACTCCGCAGATCTGAGCTCCATTTAAGGGTTTGCCGCTGGCCAATTGGTTGCTGCATACACAAGGTGGGATTAGAACCCCCAACACTTGCTTAAGCGATCTAGTGAGCTAACCACTAGACCAACCAAGCTTGGTTGTCTCTAAAAAATATTAAATACTACACAAAATAGTCTCTAAAAAATTTTAAATACTATACAAAATAGTCCATAAAAGATTTGTACGATGTACAATTTAGTCCCTAAAGGTCTTACTTTATACAATAGTTGAGTATACTACACAGAACACAAAATTCAAGTGAAAAGTATGAAGATATACACATACATAAGCACAAGACACTGTGAAAATTGTATAATCTATATGAATTGTATGATAAAGCTGTTACAATTTTACAGTGCTTCAATTAAAACTTTTATAGACTTCAATTGCAAGGTTAGCTAAACTAAGCATCTATTGTTGTTAACCAATTCATGAGTTTAAATACTATTTTTTTAACAAACAGAATGGAAACTCTTGAAACTTTAAAATTTTTTTAAAAAAAAATTCTCAACTTTACTTTGTTTTATGTTTAGGACTTATATCATAAATATCAGGACTGTTAAAAGATGGGTAAAATGAAAGTTGTGACTTTTCTTTTACTATTACAGATTTTCCTTCCTCTAATACAAGACTGTCAAAAGGCAAAGTTAGAAAATAGGTTCCTAATTATAATATATTGCCTCAGTAATTTTGCATTTGGCTTGAATTCTATGTTCTGTGTAGTATACTGCGTTATGTGTAGATGAACATGTGGAATAAAGTGACAACGATCATGTATGTATGTATCTTCATACGTTTTACTTGAATTTTGTGTTATGTGTGTACAACGTAAAACCTTTAGGAAATAAATTATACATCATACAAATTTTTTAGGGATTATTTTGTGTAGTATTTAAAATCTTTTAGGGACTATTTTGTGTAGTATTTAAAATTTTTTAGAGACTATTTCGTACAGTATTTAGTTTGTGCTATGTAAACATGTCCTACTCAGCAAATAACGGCCCACGTGTGCAACGTTAGGAAGTCCGTTAAGAGAATTTAACTGAATACGACGGAAGGACCAATTTGTTAAAGGGTGCAATTTTTTAAGGACCAAATTGTATAATTATAATCTTTCAGGAACTAAATTGTTAACTTTCAAATCTTTCAAGAATAAATTATTTATATACTCTCTTTTATTTTTCCTAACTTTTATTTTTTATAATGACCAACTTAGAAAGGCACAAAAGAGTCTTTGTTAGTGATAGTAGATGTATTAGATGCGGCAATTCCCAAGAATCAGCTCTTCATGCCATCTGGCATACCCTTGTCTCTCAAGATGCTAAGCTCTGCAATGCCAATGTTGACAATTAGAGTCTCCAAACAGATTTTAGACGGCTAACTCGATCCGCCTGCTAAATGAACAAATTTAGGCATAAAAATATGTTAGTTTAAACCCGCAGGCTAAACAGGACTAATCCGTGGGTCAGCTTAAAAAAATAAAAATATGCTACTTTTGGTTGTAAAAATAATTACATGTTATAAAATTATAAAAAAATTATTGACTAATTACAAAAATTACCTTTTAATTATTTTTGTAAAAAACTAGAAAATATATTTAATAAAATGATAATAATAGACAGTATTATAAAAAATTACTAACTAATTAGTTAGTTAATATAGAATTATCATAAAATTTAATGAAATAAAATAATAATTATTATTGTAAAATACAATAAAAAAATAATAACATTGACAAATGAATCATATTTAATCACAAGCAAAATTATGTTGGAGAATTACTAAGGAGCATTTGGGTAAGCATAATATTTCAATCACAAAGTGAGGGTAAAATGGTAAAAAAAAGTTGAATTAATGATCTATACATAAATCAATAAATTTGGATAGAAAAGTCAACCAAAAGTACACTTTGGACTGAATTGTAGGCCATTATCATGTGTGAGGGGAGAGAAGTATCATCTTTCAAATGAGAGGGGAGGGCAGTGTAATTTTAACATCTCTCAGAGGAGGACAGTGTAATTTACTCTATATTTTATATAGTTTTATATGTTAAATAATAATTTATTCATGTGTGTAAATAATTTAAATAATATTTTGGGCAATTTGATTTTCAATAATTTCTATGTAATTCCTTCAAATGAAGTAATAATTTTTTAACTAATAAAAACCCACCATAAATAAAATAGAAACTAAATCATTACTAATATTAACAAATAGCCTTATAAATATGTGTCATACTATTTATCAATATTAATAATAATTTAATCCATAATTTATTCATGGTAGAACCCTCCCTATGTGTTAGATAATGGACAACCAACATAAAACTTTGTCGAATTTTTGTGAAGGATTTTGCTAATAAGTGCCCTTAAGGCACTCTTTAAGGTTTCCCTTCAACTAATAAGAGAGTCTTAAAACATGTGTTAGTTAACTTTTCACTAACTTCAAAAAAGATTAATTCCCTCTACACCAATCATAGAAAACCTTAACAAGTGTCCAAGGTACTTATTAGATAAACCCTTTTATGAATATGAATCGACTTGATCCATATAGCCGACCCTACCTAACGAGAAAAGACTTTAATTGTTGTAATTTATTCATAGTAGGTTCTCTCTTAGTGAATCCCTATTAAAAACATTTTGAAGAAATTGCATAAACTTGCCAAAAAAATAATTTGCACCAAATCCGATTTCCTTTCAGAGTTCCCGAAAACTTGATAAATCATCAAAGTAAGGTAGCCAAACATTTTGGAAATCAGTAACCACGTAAAATTAAAATGCCATGAATCAGAAAGAACGATTAAAACTGAACTACTTGCATTCCTTCTTGAACTTGAACTTGGAAACCAGGCTTATTCTGAACTGAATCATACTCTGAAGAACTATTTCCAATGCCTCACATCAAAAGTAAACAGTAATCTAAAGATTTCTTAGCTGAAAGACACACAACTGGAGGAGCAGTAGAGTATATAAGACCATACATACCAGAAGCCTCCTAAAATCTGATACAGGAATCATTCTCATTTGTGGCAATTTTATTGTGAACTAACAAATGTCTTCCATCAAAATTAAGAATGGAAGTACTTTCTTGATCTTTTTTTCTCATGAATACACAGAAGCCAAACTTTGAGAACAATGTTGCAAATCTCATGAATACCCAGAAGCCAAACTTTAGAACAATGTTTCAAATCTACAAACTTCAGCATGTACTAAATAATTAGAAACACAAGACATTTTTGGCTTTTCGTGTCCATTTATTTGCTCTGTATGGTTAAGAAAATGCTCAATCATACAAAGTGTGACTACCCTCCCTTACCTTGTAGGGTTTGTTTGAGAGAGAGAAAAAAGGGAGAGGAAGGGAAACCTTCTTCTTTGGAACTTAAATTTTTTTTGAGAAAGAAATTAAGAGGATTTTGTATTAATCCTCCATATCCCACTACTTCAAATTTGGTGATTTTGGGAAAACTTCAAACATGGGGAGGAGAAATTAGTACTTAACCTTCCCTCCCCTTCCCTTCTCTTCCTTATCACCAAACACCTTAAGTCCCATCACAGATATATCTCACATCAGTTATTAAGTTTGAACTTGATTCTATGTCGTTACTCTTGTTAGTGTGACAGCAAAATGTTCCTAGTTTTTTACTAGTTGAATCAGTAAAACTACACTAATACCTTCTAAAAGACTGACTTTAAGCAATTTACCAATTATCATATTGTATGAGCAATCTCTCATCAATTCCTATGCAATTAGTACTTGAGCATTCATATGAAGATTAATCACATTAACACAACAGGATTTATCTACAAGACTAATAATAATCCAAAGTCCCCAAGCAAATACCAAACAAGCTCTGCAAGGTAAAGGAAGGAAAAGCAGAATATCAAACTTCAACACATAACCAACACGAGAAACACATGAAACTGCCATTATCTAGCACTTCTATATCATAAATAGGAAAAACAAAAGTGACACAATTTGTCAAGCAAGAATTTGCTTTTCCTTTTGGTTGAAGTTCTAAGAAAGCATTACACTTAACATTAATCTACATCACATTTCTTCCCAAAAGTAACAGATGAGGTGCATATGCTCCATATCTTTTCTTCTAAGAAGATCGCACTAGAAATGGTCTCAGAAACATCAATGAACATGCGGACACCAAGAACCAAAGACTAAACCATGGTCCATGTACATATTATTGACACTTTACAAGGAATTGCATAGCACATCTAACAAGTGACAATAATAAGCACTAGGTAACGTAAGATAATGCTGTTAAATTAAAGCTTCATAGATACAAACAAATTCATTAGCATATCCATATACAAAAAAAATGCGAAAATATACATATCTCCACCCATTGCTTTGATTCGGAATAAATACAACACACACTATATGTCTAACCTCTATTTCTCACTATAAGATTGTGTACGCTAAAGGAGTTCGCTTGTAAGAAACTAAGTTAGGGACCATCATGGAGGTCGGATTTTGTGGAGATCTGTAATATTCGGGAGATTAAGCTATCCTATCTTGAAATCCCCTTAAAAATCAGACCAGAAATGAACATTATGCAAACAACATTTTGGAACGTTTCAATATATCTGTGCGGAACTAACAAATGCACAATTTAAAATCACAATGGAGCATTGATATCATGAAACTCCATAATAAACCGTATCAGAGATCTACTGACGGAGAAGAAAATAAGCCTTTTCGGAAGTTTCAATCGTATTATCGTATTAATTCCAAATGAACAACCAAGAGGAAAAAAACTCAACAGAGAACAAGGAAACCTACCGTCGATCCAATAATAGTGACAATTCAAACATCAAGAGGACCAAAAACAAAAAATCAAAAGAAACGGTTTCTAATATAACAACACAAGCCGATAGGCGATAGCTATATATTCTCGAACGACAGATAAAACTCACTAATCTCCACCGATCAGGCAAACTCAGTCCCGACTCTTCAAGCGCTCAATCCGCTGATTCAACTGCTCGATCTTGACGACGAGATTGGTGACGGAGTAGAGGAGCCAGTAGAAGACCAAGGCGGCGGCGATGAGGAGCGCATTGCGCTGGCTCTTCATGATGGACTTCTGGTGTCGGAGGAACTCGGTCGGCGTGCACGAGTCGGACTCGCAACTCGGACGGGTCTCGTACTTCCAGTAGATGTCCATGAGCAAGAAGAGGCAGAACGGGACGACGGAGAGGAAGGGCTTGAGCAAGTTGCGAGTGACGGCGATCAAGCCCTTGCGGAGGCCGTCGAGGCCGGGGACGGTGAGGAGGAGCACCATAATGGCCTCCGCGGCGGCGGCGTAGCCAAGCACGACCCATTCGAGCGCCATGGGGAGAGAGGAATTCGAGCTTTGTAGAAGAGATCTGTGGAATTCGATCAAACGGGTTTTCGGTGGATGCGAGGCTTTCCTTTGGGAACAAGTATAGTTCTTTTTCTTTCGTTCTTTTGGACTGGAGAGGAGGTGGAAAAGATGAGGTTTTTATATAGAGGGGAGAGAGAGGTGTAACGGAGAAGCGACACGTAGCTTTACACGTGGCAATTCGTCGCTGACCCAGTTTCGCTTCCTAGAAAATTCTGACCTTGTTGTGATGCACGGGTTTTCTTTAATTTATTATTATTATTAATATCAAATTAAATCTTTAAAAAATAAAATTTTTAAAAGAATTTTTTTTGTTCGAATTCGATCTCTTTTAGTTCCAGAAAAAATTACATATATATTGAAAGAAAAAAAATTAAAAAGACTAAATTTTTTTAAAAAAATCTATTAAATATTTTTATTTTTTAAAGACTAAATTAAACAAATTATATATTTTAAGGACCAAATTAGTAGTTCTCTCCAATTAAATTAATATCATTTGAAATACTCAGTTTTTTTGCCCCGGAAATACAGTAATAAAACTTAAAAATATGCTTAAATTTTATGTCTCTTTTAATTATGTTTTGGAATTTTGTTTGTATTAATTGTATTTTAAAATTTTAAATTATAATCAATTTTTTCATTTATTCAAATTTTACGTAAATAGTTGACAGAAGATGCAAATGTAATTTTGCTAAAAGAATACAGATTGTAATGTTAAATCATAAGTGACATCTTTTTGACAATTAACCACAATATCACCAATTTGACATGTCATAAGAGTGGATAAATTTGTAAATCAATATTAGAGATCACGAAGAGAATCGTATTTGTATATATCGTTGATTATTTAAACGAAATTTAAATAAAAATTAAAATTATTTGTAAATTAAAAACTTAAGAGCTTGACAATAGACAAATTTATAGACATAATTTACAAACATTCTAAAATTTAAGGCCATCAAATATATTTTTGTCATTTGTAAAATAAAAAAATAGGTGGTACGTGCCAATAACTTTTTTCTTTTGGGGTCAAGCGTCTAAGGAGCTGAAAGATGATGAGGTTTGAACATTTTGCTTTCAATCAAAAGCCCAACAATTTGGGAGCCCAAGGACCAGTAATCTGGGCCTCAACTCAGAAGGCAGATTCAGAGCGTGGAAGATTTGGCTTTTGGGACCCAAAAGAATCTTTGTAAATTAGCCCAAATTAACACTGCAAGTTTTTTTTTTGACAAAGAGAAAGAGTTTTCATCCGCGGCTTTTGTTAATTGTTTGGTAGGGAGTTAGTATAGGTGAGATGAGGTTTTGATAGTTTGGTAAATGGTAGTGATGATGTGAGTGGAAAAAGGGAAGAAACTTCCTTCATAAGAGGTGAGTAAGGTTGCTTGTGCTTGAGGAGGGAAGTTGAGGTGATGTTTAAAAACCAAAATACCCTTAAAAGGTTTGTGGCTTTTAAAAAAGTAAGGGCAAAAAAAGTATTTCATACTTTTATCTTCTATTTTCCTATCTTCTTCCCACCATACCGAACAATATTACTTTTACATTCCACTTCCATTTCCCTGCATACCAAACATACTTTTTATAACTTATTTCCACTTTCACTTCCCACTAAAATACTCACCAGATACCAAACGCCACCTTAGGGAGGGTTCCTTCCTCCATTAGGGAAGGTTCCTCTTCCATTATAAAAGTTTTATCTTTTGGGTTGATGAGTTAGAAGATTTTGACAACAAATTTTCAGATTTGCAGCGAAACTCTCAAAGGCAAAGAAGCAACAAAAGATTAATCATCAGAAAGGATTTGGAGGTGTGTTGCCTCCATTGAAAATGATGAAGCTTCTTTCATATTTATATTTTTATATTTTGTTGTAGTTTTGTTAATTTTGTTGTTAATCTTTGTAATATTATTCAACCATGGTTAGGAGTGTGTTGCCTCTTGATTTGTATAGTATTACTTCTGCATTTAGGAGTGCAGACAGTGCAAACTTATGTTGATTGTTTTAATGTATATGCATTGCTGTTGCTCATCTTATATTTCACTTTGAATGAGAATGATATTTGACAAAAAAAACCAAAGAACAAAAAACAAGAGGGGAAAAGCAAAAAGTTGACCCAACAAAGAGAAAAAAAAGTTAAGTAGGTAGGGCACTTTTTTACGCAAAAAAGAAAAAGAAAATGTATTTATTGTGTCTATTAGTAAAAGTTTGGGAATGAAAATGGGATGGAAATGTATTTAAATACCATTTTACCTCTTATATCAAAATAATAAAAAGAAAAAAAAATTATGATTGTGTCAAATCAAATGGTATAATAAACATTTTATATTTTTTTTCCTTTTTCCAAAAAAGAAAAGAAAAAATAAAAAGTAGATGGGCCCCACTTAATCCCACATACTTTTTAATTTCCTTGAATGGGATTTCATGACAAAAGGACGGACCATAACATTTTGTAATTTAATTTAATTTTAAAAGTTAGTACAATAATTTTCAAATAATCAATTTTGTGTAATAGATTTCATTCATTAATATTTTCAAATAATCATTAATAGTTTTAATATGAATAATATAGAATATAGAAAAGTTAAATATCTAAATTTTCTATAGATAATTAAATAATATATATATATAGTTAATCATATAGATACTTATTTCACCCAAAAAAAAGTTATATAGATGCTTTAATTTCTCAAAAATATTCATAAAATTTTTTTCTCAAAAATAAACCTGAAGGGTTACAATTTATCTCTTAAATTTAAAAAGTTGATAAAAGACCATCTAAAATTTTAAATTCTGTGTTAACATATTATTCATATTAACATTTTTTAAATGGCTGGCTAAAAATTGCAATGATGATGATAACCCATTACTAAAATGTTGATATCCCATCTCATTAATTAAAATATTCTTTAATTTGATTTGACACATTTTGTTCGTTTAATTTTAGCTTTCTGAGTAGGTAGTTTAACCTAATGATGATAACCCTTTATTAAAATTCCGGAATATCATAATCATATCCTTTCATAATATTAGTGTATACTACTTTTTAACATAAAGATTCAACTTTTCATATCCAAACAAAGCTTAAAGGACGCATGATGACTAAGAAAGTAGTTATTAATTATTACTTAAACAATATCTATCTACAAAATCTGTGAATTAATGCACATCAATAATTTTAAATACTTTTCTGGGTAAAGTATGCTTGTTGTCCTTAAATTTTATTGCAATGTTCATTTATGTCCTCAAATTTTTTTTTCGCCCCAAAATTTTAAGTTTTGTTCATGCCTACCCTTTTTACTAACATCGTTAACTTGCTTGACGAAATTTGCTGACGTGGACGATGAATGTGTATCTCTTTTGCCACCTCACTGTTCATCTCATTTTCCACCTCACATTTAACTTTTTACTTAAATTTAAAAAAAAATCTAATTCAAATAAAAAAATCAAACTTTTACCCTAAAATGTTTTTTATTTGGATTAGGTTAATTTTTTTTAATAAAAGTAAAAAGTTAAATGTGAGGTAGACAATGACATGGCAAAAAAAATACACATTCATCATCCACATCAGCAAATTCCGTCAAGCTAGCAAGTTAATGGTGTTAGCAAAAAAGACATGCATAAACAAAACTAAAAGTTTTAGGGTAGGCATGAACAAAAAAAAATTTTGTGACAAAAATAAACATTACAGTAAAATTTAGAACAGTAAAAATACTATACCCTACTTTTTTACTAAATTTTGGTTTACAATTTTCATATATAAATATATATACATTTCAATTTTTCTCAAAGATAAAACATTTAATTAAATAGATAAAACTAACATATTTTAATGACTAATAACTTGTTTATTGAGATAATAACATTAATTTAATTCTTATAAAAAGAAAAAAAAACAAGTTTAAATCTTTAAAAGTACCCTTGTTCAGAAATTTCAGTTTAGCTTACATTCTCATAAAAACATGTGGGAAATGATATATCTGGGAAATAAAACACTTGTTTTAGATGAAGCCCTAAATACTTGCATGTTTTAAAAAATATATTAAAGTTTATGTGTTTCAAGAATTAGAATGTCTATAATGGTCATTATATTAGGGAGATACTTGGGTTATGTTTGGTTCAATTTTTTTTATGGAATTGCAATTAGAATTGGGATTGAGATTGGGATTGGGATTGGGATTAGGATTGGGATTGAAATTGTGATATGGAATTGGAATTGAATTATTTGAATTAAAAGATGTGTTTGGTTGGAAAAGATAGAATTAAAAGTTTGATAAAGATTGTGAGGTAAAAAGACAAATGTGCCCTTCATTAAATAATAAAAAAATGCCTATCCTTTTTGTTATTTCCATTAAAGCAAGAAATACAATTGTTTAATCAGTTTCATCATTTCTTGCTTTATAACAAGGTCACATGTGCTTGCAGAACAAGGTCAATAAGGTCTTTTCCCGTACAATTCCAATAAAATGACCCTTATTCCTTGTATAAAATAAGGAATTGGACTGATATGCATGTATGAAAAAGTATGGAATTGAATTATATGATAGAATTCAATTCTAACAAAAAAATATTGAACCAAACAATGGAAAAGCTTTGGGATTCGTGCAATTCTACTCAGAATTCATTTTATGTCTAAACCAAACGCAACCTGATAGTATGATTATTGTGTAGTTAAGACGTGGAAGCTCTGTTAAAGATCATAGAGGTGAAAATCTTCAAGAGCTATGGAGGCAACGAGCAACTTAGGGTTTAAAGAATCTATTTTTAGAAGAGTATATGTCCAATAAAAATAAATTTGGGGATTTTCGTAACTCTAAAGTTAAAGTAAAACACAGATTTTAAAAGTGTGAAATGGTGCCAAGAATCAAGATAGGTTGGGACAAAATACAAGAGGGGCTATAGATAAAAAGCAAAACCAAAAGTAATTGATAATGGAGGGGAGAGAGAGATATTTATAGAAGGATAACACTTTGAAGCTATAGAGAGTTTTGACTTATCAGTCATCATTATTTAGTCATTGGATCTCTGTCATTTTAAAACGAATAAATTTTTTTATACAAATCTTAAAATAAATCTAACGACTGAACAGTGATGTGATGAGTTAAAATTCACTATAACTCTATAGCATTACTCTTTATAGAATTAAAAGGAAGAAGATTCTAGGAATTTCTTGAATTGTTTATTAGCTCCCCATATGCTTATATAATTATTGCTACTTTATTTAGATTTTTAAACTAATCATGCTTTGGTCCTTCCCTTCCTATTGAATAATGAAGTTATAATAACTTTCTGAATCATCATTTGTTCAACATTATATATAAATTGACAGATAAAAGTATTTAGTAATAATACCAGAGTACTAAATTTTCAGTATATTTTTTATTTATTTAATATTATTTGTTAATACAGGGCCTACATTAAAAAAAATAAAAAATTAAATTGTTATTATTATTGATAAATGACATCGAAATAATAGAAAGAGTATCAAATTCAGTATTCTCATAATAAATCCTCTTTAAATTGATATCATTGATATCTCTTGCAATTCATTTCCCTTTTTGGGTGATGAAGTTTTTAATGTTGTATTTTCTTGATCAACAAAATCAGTTAACCTTTTAATGGTAGGTTTTAGTTAAACATGAGTTTGCAGAATTTATGTTTAATTAGAGGCAAAGTTAGGTCTAATTTAATTCAAGTAATTAATATTAAGTTTTCTATAAAAATAAAATAAATTAAATAAAAGTATATATATAGTTGACAAAAAAATAAAATTAAGTATATATATATATATATATATATATATATATATATAACAATCTTTAAGCCACTCTTCATACTAAAATTAAAATTCATTGATTAAGGGGATCAATTTCACTGCAAATAGAGATCCGCCATAAATTTTTGTATCATTTCAATTTTATCGGATGTCCTTGAAAAGATTGCAACGCGATGTGTAACACATCCTAACAAGAATGGGACACATATATTTAATAGAAAAAAAATAATCTTCATCTAACTTTTTGAATGGAGAATTAAAGTAACAAGTTGTTGATATATTTCATGTACTAATACAATTAAAAAAAGCAAAGAGAAAAGGCTATACTATCCCATCACAAATTGAACTTTTCACTAAAGATCCTCATCACTAAACATATTTCTCAACACTATATTATAAAACAAGTGGGTGGTATATGGAAAGTGTGGTACACTTTCTTTCTCTTGCTTCAAGAAACTACTTTTCTTATTTTCCATACACATCTTTCTCTATCTATCTATCTATATATATATATATATATGGACAAAATTTATGTGATGTTGCTTACATGTTTTTAGTAAGGTTAACCAATTAAAAAAAATATGTGTCAATTTCTTTTCAAAAGTGACACATGTCTTTTTTTAATTGATCAACCTTACCAAAAACATGTAAGTAACATCACATAAATTTTTTCCTATATATACCTTCACAACACAGGTATTCTTTTATGCAAGAAGGAATCATAATACACAATAATGAGAGAGAAGAGTGAAAAAGAAAATTAAATTAATTAAGAGCCACTAATAATTTACCAGTGGAAGCTTGATAAAATTGCATTCTCTGTTCATTATTATTTACCATCTGCAAGATATTAAAACAATAAAAAAAAATTAATTAAGTATTATGCAGAAACACTATTGATTTAGGAGTAAATTAATATTTTGGTCCCTACGAAATATAATTTATCTCAAACTAGTCCTTAAAAAATGAAAATAAAATTTGTCTCAATTTAATCCGTATAAATTTTTTTTTGTCAATTATGCAATTGATATAGAATCTCATGAAGTAAATTGAGACAAATTACATCTATCAGCAGAGATTAAATTTGAAATTTGCATCTTTTAGGGACTAAATTGAAATAAATTATATCTTTTAGAAATCAAAATATTAATTTACTTTTTATTTAATTTAAAATAATTACCTTTATGCTTGTCGCATAACTTGGTCAAGAAGGAAATGAAGATGATCAATAGAGCCACCCCAGCTATGAGTCCAACTATTAGTGCTAGTGTCTTCTGAAGTTCATCATCTTTCTTCTTATTATCATCTATACACATTGCAATTCATAGATGATTAAGAGAAATTAAATATATATATATATATACACACACACACCATCCTTTTATTTGTTGGAAATCTATTTTTTTGTTTCCTAAATTATTGATCGACCTATTATTTAGCCTTTAAATTTTTATTTTTGTCAACTATTTAGTTCATTGATGTGTCACTGTTAATTTGTTACCTGTGTTGTCATGTCACATTGCATACTACGTCATTTTAGGAAGGATTTTTTTTTAAAAAAAACAACATTGGACAAAAAATCATTTTCAAATTGGGGTTAAATATAAATTTTTTTCTCCTCAAAATGACATAGATAAATTAACGGTGACAGATCTACATTTAATGGTCACGATACGTGATTAGATGATGGCTAACATCACAGTGATTAAATAATTGGCAGAAGTCAAATTTCAAAGACTAATAGTTTATTTTCATTATATTTAGAGACTAGTAGTTGCCAACAATTCAGGGAATACAAAATTTGTTTCCTCTTTTATTTGTATATTTTTCCAGAATTTTTTTTAAAAAAATGATAATAATGTAATATTAAAAAAAACAAACATAAAGTGGTATACACCACACATATACTAATATACAATGTTCTAGAAGATTCAAATTTTACTTAATCATTTGAACCCATATCAAAGGACACAACAATAGTGAACAAATTGAATAAGACATTATACTAATTTATATAAATTAGACCTATATAATATATATACTTTTTTTCTAGAAAAAGACATTTACAAATTAACTATTAAATATAAATACTAAACCAATACCTACCCTTTTGTGTTTTATGTGTATCAGATCATTCTATTAATGACTTTAATTTCTATGAATTGGTAGAAATGATCAATGCTTATTATTTATTTATTTATTTTATATTGATTGTTTCTACTTTCTCTATACACATAGGATTCCTTATCAATTTTTATATGTAGAAATTATTCAAAGTGTGGGGCCTTCTTTGTCTAGCATATATATATATATATATACAATTATTTAACAAAATTAATTAGTACAATATAAGTTTGCTTTTTCTAACACAAAAGAGAAAGTTCAAATACATTGACACTAGAAATATTAATTCATGAAGGCATTGGCAGAATCTAAATATGAATTATGAAAAACAAGTAATTAAATCATATATATATATATATATATACAACTTCCTTTTTCATTTACTTTTTTCATTACATTATTAATTAATCCTTCTTTTTCCTCGTAGAAATTAAGAATAATTGTTTTGGATTTCAAAAGGAAGAGGAAAAGCAATATAAAATTGAATAATTCAAAAATAAACTTTTAGAAAGATTAATCATAATCTACAAGTAAAATGATCATTAACTTATAATTTAAACAAAGACACGTTGAATATAATGGAAAGCCACATGTATGCACTTTTTTTAGTGAAGGTTCAAATTATTATTCATCATATCATATTGTGAGACATCGGAACCTTCTAGTCAATTTAATTTCTATTAGTATGGGTTTTCATTAAATACATTGAAAAAAAAAAAAAGCAAACAAGATATATTTTTTCAACGAACTCGAAATTTTAGAAAAAGAGTATTAAAAGAAAAAATTATCATTTTAGTCCTTAAAAATAAATTTTGTCTTAATTTAGTCATTAGACTATAAAAATATTAAATTTAGTTCAAAAAATCTACAATTTGTTTCAATTTAATTCTTAAAAAAATCAGTTATTTTAATAGAGATTTTCAATGAATAAATAAAATAAATTGTAAATTTAAGTTATTAAAATTGACATTTTTTATTTTTTAAAAATATAATTTACTCTATTTTAAATATATTATTTAAATTTACCCCTCCTAACATCTAACGTAACATTGATGTTCATTTTCCACACATTTACCTACCTTTGTACCTATCCACGTGGGTTGGAAGGTTAATTCAAAATTATTAAAGCAAAGCAAGTCAATTCGCACTAAATACTAAATAGTAATTCATAAAGTTTAATAAATAAAAGAAAAGAAATGGGAGAATTATAAATTTAGTCCACAAATTATTTCAATTCAGTTCATATAAAAATATCTATTTTAATCTTTGACAATTTTTTTTGTCTTAATTTAATCATTTTAATCCCTAAAAAATACCACACATAAATTTAAACAAAAAATATTTTCCAAAAATTAAAATAAATATTTTCATTTTTGTGGGATTAAATTGAAACAATTTGTATCTTTTATAATTCTCTTAAAAAACATACCAACCGAAGGCAAATAGCAAAAAAATCGAAAAACCACCACCACCACCTACGGTGGTGGCAGCGGCGGAGCCACTCACTTACCCTTTCCGTCGCGCGAGTAATCCCCACCTTCTGAGTACCGCGCGTAGCACTTGGCCAAGTACACCTGCCCCCACTGCACGGGCCCACACTCCGTCCTGAGCCGTCCGATCGCATCGGACAAGCAATCCTCGCACTCGCTCACACTCAAATCTCCCACACACTGCGCCACACCTTGCAAATCCCCGGACCCACTCCTCCTGAAAGTCCCCTCACCGGACGTCCCCAGATACGCCAGCACGGCATCCCTCCGAGTCAACGCGTCGGAAGTCAACCCGATCGACGGCCCACATTTCTTCAACACCAACGTCTTGTCCTCCACCCCAAGGAACGTGGAGTTGTCGTACTTGACAAAGCAGCCGTCCAGCTGCAGCGCGCCGCCGCAGGCGCCCGGGCAGAGGGTGCCGAGCTGGGACACAGCCCGGGCGACGCAGCGGGAGCAGTCGGAGGCGGGGAGGTCGCCGCGGCACTGGAAGAGGCCGTAGAGAGGAGGGGTGGCAGCGGCGGTGTTGTCCTGAGTTGGGATGGTGAAGTTGTTGTAGGAGGAGAAGATGGCGGCGTTGACGAGGGAGGCGAGGAGGGAGTTGGTGGCCGACTCGTAGGCCGTGCCCGGGGAGTACTTGGCCTGCGAGCAGCCGCCGAAGATGAAGGTGTAGGTGGTGGAGGAGGAGGAGGAGGTTGTGAGGGACAATGAGAGTATGAGGAAAAGAAGAAGGAGAAGAGGCATGTTTAAGGGGTTTTGATAATGCAGAGAGAGAGACGTGTTTGAGAGAAAGAGAGATATATATGGGCGTTATATATGTATATATATATAAAAGGAACTAAAATTAATTATTTTGTTTCTGTGTTCTTTTATATATATATATCTTTATCGAAGGCAATGTTAATTGAGATTGACACAAACACAATTTTTTTAGAGAATTATACCTAAAAAAATTAACTGTTTGAAGTTAGAGAACCGAAGGTCTTACACCGCCTTTCTTTGAAATCAAACTCAAACATTGTACGGTATCTTAGTCCAATCTATAGAGCCCGTGTCTTAATTCAGGTTGCCTTTCAATGAAAGCATTAATTGATACGAGCATAATTTTTTTGTAAAAACTACGCCTCAAAAGTTAAGTTTTTGGAGTTAGAGAGCCAAGGCCTTATACATCATTTCCTTGAAATCAAACTATTCAATGTGGAATTCGTATCATTACCACCCCTTTAAAACATTGTACGATATCTTAGTCCAATCTATAAAGCCCGTGTGCCTTAATTCAGGGCGCCTCTCAATGAAAGCACTAATTGACACGAGCACAAGTTTTTAAAAAAACTACGCCTCAAAAGTTAATTAACTGTTGGAGTTGAAAAAGTCAAGACTTTGTAAGGCCTTTTCTTAAAATCAACTTTCTCGGTGTGAGATTCGTATTACAAATATTGTCTAACATCATTAATCTCTCTCAAATAAAATTCAAATATTGATTCGTCACTATGTGATTCACTAATTATATATCCTTCCAACCAAATTGGTATGGTGGAAAAAGTGTGATAGTGATTTCTTTGAGGAGAATTCACGTAAGGGGTGGATGGAGTAAGAAGTTGATGTATAAGTATAGGGTATATGATTGTGGAGACCAATACCACATGGCCTTATTGGGGGGTAAATAGTTGGGAACCAAATCCCCATATATTGGAAACAAAAATGCTACCTATATAATAATCTACATATTACACTTAGATACTTAGATAATGTAGCATATAATTAGTGCTTAAATACATTAATTCATCAAGTGTAAACAATGAAATGATTTGAAAATGTGCATAATAAAGAAAAAATAAAGAAAAAAAATGGTAGCTTAAAATAGGGAGAGTAGGAGGTGGGGTTTGAGTAGTGAAGGGGGCAAATGTTGTGAAGTCAAAAGAAATGGTTGAAGAGGAAGGTGATGGTTGACTGGAAAAGGCATCATCAAAAAAGCCTACGAGGTGGTCCACTTGTTAACTACTCTATATATAATATATATAAGTTAAATATTTAAAATACACATATGGTCTCTCAATTTTATAGGTAAGAGATGTATAATATATTCTTCTGAGTTTTAAAACTTTGTGACTGAATCTCTTGATTCTTCAATTTCAGGCACAAGACCCTATTCTGTTAGGTATCTGTCCAGTTTTTAATGTGTTTTTGCCACGTCGATATTTTTCGAAATAAGTGAGAAAAATTTCGACAATTATTTTACACAAATATCTAAACATCCACAATTCTTTCATAACACCGATTTGGTTAATTTTAAGTCGGCATTTGTATAAAATTACCGAAATGTTCCTCATAAAAAACACTGGCGCAATGAAAAAAAGTTAAAAATTAAACAAATACCTAATAAAAAGAAGTTTTGTGCCTAAAGTTAAAAGATCAAGAGCGTTAAATACAAAGTTAAAGACTCGAGATTCTTGTATATATGCATTGTAAGCTATAATAATATACATACATTATTTATTGACCTTCCTTACATATTACACTTACATTTTGCAATATTTCATAAAATGTTATAGAAATTTTTATATTTTAATTTATTTTTGTTAATGAATATATATATATATATGAAAGAAAGAGTGAGGGTGAAGGTAAAAGATGGAAAGACAGAACTAGAAAGAAAGTATAGAGCACGTGAGAGGGCCCCAAGTAGTGGAGAAGAAGATGGAATATTATTTCAATCATAATCATCAATGTTTATTATTAATAAATCTTAATTTAGGTGAAGTACTAGTTTGGATATTGATAAGAGATTTCTACCACTATTTGCCCTCTTGGTGCCAACCATTTGTTTCAATACCATTACCTAGAATATATATTAATATATATCTTCACTTTTATTAATTCCCTTTTTCTACTCCCTCATTTTCTTTTTTATTTCTCTCTCTCTCTCTCTCTCTCTCTCTCTCTCTCTCTCTCTCTATATATATATATATATATATATATATATATATATATAATTATATGAGATGATGTATTTATAAATATAGACTGGGACCCATTTTATATTTATCTTTCTCTAAATGTACCTTTGGTTTTGATTAAAAATAATTTTAATCAAAATATTACACAAATTAATAAGAATGATATATATTTTTTCACAACTTGCATATATATATATATAGACAAATTAAAACGAACATGCATGATGCATGTATATTTGCTTGCTTGTATAAAGACCTTTGAACTATATATGATGGGATTTATTAGCTACTCATTTTATATATATATATATATATATTAATTTAATTAATTATTTCTACCTATGATTATATACTAAGGTAGAAATTAAATACATAAAATGTTTTGAAAAGCATTATTGTCACGCACCCTAATTATTTTATAATAATAAGCAACTGAAGAGGATGGAAGTTGATTGATAGGGATGAATAGAACAAGCAAAGCATCTCCAAAAATTGACTACACATTTGACTTATGAATTTACAAACACTTTGCTCATCAATTATTTTATATATATATATATTGGTGAATATTATATGCAGAAATTAAACATTGACTGACTTGGTCAAGTCATTTAACAGAAGAAAAAAATAATCATAAATACAAGACTCAAGTGACTTAATTTATTGTAATATATATATATATATATATATATCTTCCCCATTATGTTTTTCCCATTTACTATATAGTCATTTGTGGAATAGTAAACATGAATGTATTCAAAGTAAATTACATCCACACATTTGAAAAGAGATTGACGAAAAAAAATAAAACAACAATAAAAATCAAATAGGTCTCTACTGTACTTTGGATCTCTTAAGTATTGTCTCTCATATTTATCTTAGAGAGAGCTGATAATGAAGCTTTATTCACTTAATGAGAGGGTATTTAAATCGTAATATTCAAAAAATTAATCGCTAAATTAATTATATGTTTGACCTTATAATATATATATATATTTATATATATTTGGTATCAAGTATCAACGTGTTGTACGTGGCACAGATAGTATAATAAGAGGTCTGTGTTCTCTTAACGATTGTCTTCCGATTTCGATCCTTAAAAAGATGAAAATAGAACGTCATTCGTTAGGAGTGTCGCTCCCAATAATGAGTCCCATAATATTTGAGAGATTAGTCATCAGGCCAACTCTCGTGGATACCTCAATCATAGACAAATATATATATATATATATATGTGTGTGTGTGTGTGTGTGTAGAAATATTAGTATTAAAAACTTATAAGATTCCAACTAAGTATTTAACTTAAATTGGTTTAAATCTCATCATGGTTGTAGAAATAATCTAGTAACAAATTAAAGGGTGTTCTTATACATAGGATACAAAACAAATTTTTTGACCCTGACCAAGGTATCTGTTACTAAAGTAGGTCCGATGATTAGCTATTCTCCTTCATATATGTCGGGCATATTATTGAAGGTGACTCTTTTAATAGATAAAACTACAATTATATTCTTAAGAATCAAACTAGCTCAGGGAGAGACATTAATTAAGATAACACAATTTTTTTATTATCTTAAATTTAAAAAATAAAATACTTCCTCACCTTTTTTGTGTGTGTCTGTATATATATACACATACATACATGCCATCAAAGCTAATTATAAAGTAGATGAATATATATTAGTTAGCCGAGGGTTGATTATTTAATTATAGTAATTAAAATCCAACTACATCCAGCGCAATAATTTAATTAGTACTTACTATTCCATCGTCCTATTTAATTAACTTTAATATTGGCGAACAAGGAACAACCATTTTGTTTCCTAGCTTTTGTTTTCTATTAAAAAAAGTAACGTTTTTGAGGATACCATGCATATATATAATTGAAATCACAAAATAGAGACAATTTTTTAATGCAAGCCATTCATTTATTTTGGTGAGTTGTGAATGTTAAGTAAGCAACCCAAATGAGAGTCACGAGTAGCATTTTTATAAAGAGTAAAATATTATTTTGGTCCTTTTTAGATAACACTTTTTTTAATTTGGTCCTTTTTAGATGGCCTTTCTCAATTTAGTCCTTTTTAGATTAATCAGTTATCAATTTGGTCCTTACCGTTAAAATTACTAACGGAGTTAGTTGAGTTGGATAATTTGGGGTAGCTTTATAATTTTTAAATATTAAGAGGGTTTTTTAATGTAATTATTTTGGGAAATTTTATAATTTTCCCAAATTGAAAATGGTACCATGTTTTTTTTAATTTGTGAAAATTACAAAATTGCCCCAAAATAATTACATTAAAAAGCCCTACTATTATTTAAAAATTTTAAATTTACCCCAAATTATCCACTTCAGCTAACTCCGTTAGTAATTTTAACGGTAAGGACCAAATTGATAATGAATTAATCTAAAAAGGATTAAATTGAAAAAGGCCATCTAAGAAGGACCAAATTGAAAAATGTGCTATCTAAAAAGGACTAAAATGATGTTTTACTCTTTTTATAAATGTTCCTCGTGAGAGAATTTCAATATATAAATAAAATATTAAATAATTAATTAATTATATATAACTATTGTAGATGTCGAATATTCTCCCTTCGTACACGTGGCACCACGGTGTCTATCACAGCCAGACAGTAACCCACGTCTCCTTGGCGTGCTTCCTTTATGAGGTCCCACAAAGGCTATAAATAGCCCCTTACAACGAAAATAGAGATTATGTCGGGTACAAGCTCTTAACTTCCTACACACATTTTTTATTCCTTGCATCTCAACGAATAATTTCGCCATTCACGTACACAGTAGTTCATCATCATTCACAACCGCTATCATTCACAGGGGTGACCTTGCTCGCCTGCCTCATACACACGTCTTAACCGCACACGGCACTTTCAGGTAAAGTCTTTGTCTAACGACTTCCATAGATGTCTCTCTAAGTGGACTTTGATCCTTTATCATAGGTATGTAAACACCTAAGAATAAATCCCACAAGATAATTATATATAGATCTTTTGCGATCCTTTATTTCGCTCAAAGATTCTACTATCTAAAAAAATGAATCTTACAACTATATATATAAGATTAGTATGAAATTAAATCTCAATCATGGAAGAATAATAAGGCATTAATTAATTAGCATGATGGATGAAATTGATTGATGAGTGACTACATATCAAACAAGCTCCCCATAATTGACTGAACAGCAGTATAAATAATAGATTGTTTGTTTTTATTTATTTCTCCTTCAAACACGTATAAACATAATTTTCATTCCTCGCTTGTCTTGTCTTTTTATATTCTCTCTTCTTTCATCTCATAGCTAGGTAATTAAACACATGTTCAAAAAAAAAATTTTTTAAAAAGGTAAAACAACTTCTCATGTATATATAAAATTAATCCTATCGGAGTAATTAATTAAGGCTTCTTCTAACTAAATTTGTTTTTAATTATATATATGAAAATCGACATTTAGACATTTGTAAAAGAAAGAGTAAATTATACTCGCCTTTTCTCTATTTTAAAAAGATATACTTTTCTTATTTAAAAGATAAAAATCTAAAGTTTTATATATTTGGACTATGAATATCCTTACGTTTATTACTTATATAATTTAAATTATTTGAATAATGTAAAAAAATTATTTAAAAAATAAGAATAAAATAAATAACTATTTTTTAAATCAATAAATAACTAATTTTAACTCAAAATAAATAATTTTGGAATAATAACTTTAATTTTTAAAAAATTGTTCTATGATAAATTATAATTATTTCAAAAGATTAATTATGCTATTAATTAAGGGTGTTTTAATTAAAAAAAAAAGATAAAATTGTAAGTTTTTTAATCTTTAAAGAGAGGAGAGTGTAAGTTTTTAAAATAGAAAAGTGGGGAAATTATTTTGACATCTTGAGGGGGGGGGGGGGTTTAATTTTCTTTTGTAAAAAATAATTATTATAAGTTGCAATATATTACTCTTGAATACTAATTTCATCATAATTTTTATATTTATAAATTAAATTATAACTTGTGGGTTTTTCATGGACTACAATAACTTTTAACTCTCACAAATTTATAATGATATGTACATATTAATTATATGGTTCAAAAAACTAAAAACTAAAAAATATGAAATGTTAAAAAACAAATGATAATAATGATGCTGATTCGACAAGTCATGGGAGCAAGTTTGAGAGGAATGGCAAGGGCCGAGGTCCAAAAATAGGAAAAGGAAGGCAAGGAATGCAAAAGGGAAAGTAGCTTCTCGGTTGCACCTTTGATGCTAAAATCACCATCAAACTTAGAGAGCTAGTGTATATGTGATTGAGAGTTAGTACTAATTAAAAAAATATCAAATGTTGATTTGGGTCTTCTATATTTCACCCGAGTTTTAAATTGGTCCTTTATGTTTCTTATGAGTTTTATATTTGTCCTTTAGGTTTCATTCAAGTTCTATATTTGTCCTTTATGTTTCATTCAAGTTCTATATTGGTCCTTTATGTTTCATTGGAGTTTTATATTGGTCCTTTATGTTTCATTGGAGTTTCATATTGGTCATCTCGATCAGCATAGTTTTATTTTTGGCTTAAACGACGTCGTTTGGGTGTTTTTGATGTGTTTAAGGCCACGTCAGCTATCTGACACACATAGGAGAGATTATGTGTCCAGCTTGGCACGTTACGTCAGCAGTTAACTTAATTAAGAAATTGACAGACTTGGACAGAAGGACCAATTTAAAACTTTTGAAACATAAAGGATTAATTTAGAACTTGAGTGAAACATAGATGACCAAAATGAATCTTTGATCTTAAAAAAGAAATACACAAAGAATTAACAATTGAGTATGTATGTCAAATTTGAGTGACTACCCTAAAGAATTTAGAATTTTTAATTACACCATGAATAATTAATTAGAACACAAAAACATATATATGGTTGGTGGAGAACCATGCATGTTAAGGAGGAGATATATATATATATATATATATATATATATATATATATATATATATATATATATATGAAGCATGGAGTGAGTGTTCCATCAAAGGGAAAAGGAAAAGTGAGTGATATGTATATCACAAAGACAAAATGCCATTGCAAGAGGGAAGAAGAAGGTCACTTCACCTTCAATAATTAAGGCACTAGTCTTTTCTTTTTCCTTCTCTCTCACACATGATTTTGGTTTCCTCACTTAATTATTCTAAAATTTACATGGCTAAGTTTATGAGCATTTTTGTCTTTGCCTTTTGATGTGCCATCACAACCACACACACACACACACTACAACTCTACAACATTAGGCCTTTTTGCCTCTAGGACCGACCAAATACCCAATCTCTCCCTTTGCCTTCTTGCAAGATAAGGATTTTCATGGATTACATCCCATCCATGTCTTAATTAATTAATTAATAATTGACAACAACGTTATTATTTTAATTTGTATACCAATTTAGTCTTAAAAAATGAAAAAAAAAACATTCAAATTTAATCCTTAAAATACAATTTGTCTCAATTTAGTCCTTACAAAATTTTCTGTTAGTTATGTTAACAGAGATTCTCAAGAATTCAATTGAGACAAAATACATTTTTTTAAGGATTAGATTTGTGTTCTTATTTTGCAGGGACTAAATTGAGATAAGTTGGATCTATCAAGGATCAAAATGATAATTTACTCTTAATACTTTTATGTTAAGTAAATATATATAATAATAAATCTTAAATTTCCTTTCAGTTGAAATATTTGTGGTTAGTACTTATAAGAATAGTATTGAAACTTGGACCGACCCGGACGGTCGGACCGGCGGACCGCTGGCCCGGAGCCAAAATCGGTCCGGGTCACTTCAAAAGATCGAAATTACATTGACCCGGTAGTGACCTGGTGCAATTTTTTTTTAAAAAAAAAAGCATTTTTTGTGCCTTAAATACATTCGTTTAAGTTTAGGGTCAGTTCATGTATTATATGGTAAAAACAAAGGGATTTATGGGAGCCTTATTAATAGGGATTTGGACAGAGAAAGTAGTGTTATTAGGGATGTTGATACTCATAAACTGATCAATGTGCCACTTAAGCAAATTGCAGAATTTGTTGGAGACCCAAGTATATTGGGATACTGAGATATTTGTATCAACTGCATTATTGTAATGTGAATGTAATACCTATTTTATGATCCTTTTAATTAATAATAAAATTTTCAAGTTAGAATTCTTAATTCAAAAGATACAACAATATGTATTTAGCGTAATTCTAATATTATTTATTTATTACATAACTAAATTTGGATAAGCTAGTTGATGATGAGGAGGAAGAAGAAGAGTAGAATGACATTGAAGCCGATAGACCACTAGTTGAAGACCATAGATCATTAGTTAATACTTTTGGTATCCCTTTTAATCAACTAAAGACAAAAAAATATTTATAAATTATGATAATTGTCTGGTTTAATTTCTATGTATTAGTGTGAAGTGTGGCTATTTACTATTTAGTTTTGTTACAATCTCAAGTATGAATGTATTTGGTTGCTTGAATGGATTCGACTAATCATAAAATACGATGGTTGTTTTTTTAAAAATTTTCAAGTATGAACATATGCATTAATATATTTCAATATATATATACACATTTTACCGGGCCAACGGTTGGACCAATGACCCAATGACCTGAGCCTTTCACCGGATCAATGACCGGTCCGCGTCCCAATGACTATGCTTATAAGTAATGTACATACCGATAATAGAAGGTCATGTAATGTAACCATACAAAAACAATATTTCGAAATTCTATTTGGAAATGTTTTTAGGTATAAATTTGATATATTAGATATAAATAAATCATAAAAATACCAAGTATCATATCAAGTCTATTCGAAAAGTATATATGTTAAATTATTTATATGATCCATTTTTTTCTAAATTTTTTTATTATTTTACTATAGTTTAAAATTTCATTATTATAGGTCTTTATATAGCTTTTTTTTTTAGACTAGGGCACCTCTAAATAGGTTTCATGACTAATTCTTCAAGCTAAGTATAACTTTTTATTTAGCTTTATAAATGTTTAATTTAATCTATCATCGTTAAATTTTTATCCTAATATATTAAATTGTATTCACATATTTATCTAGTTTATGATATATTTATTTATTTATACAAAATTTATGTACACTAAATAAGGGGAAAATAAATAATGAAGTAAAAAAGTAATATATATATATATATATATATGAACAAAAAAATCAAGAAAATTTTAAGGTTAGCCTTAGATTTATTTATCATTACTTTTAAATTTCTCTTATCCTTTATTATTTGAAATTGAACAAAAATTAAAAACTACAAACTAAACAAGTGTTGACGTCATCACTACCTATACGGCTATATTTATCATGTATAAAAACAACAAATCACAATATTATAATTAAGAAGTAATTAATTAGGAATTAAATGCTACCCATAGAAATCATACATATATGAGAATTACTTATAAAAGTTCAATTCATTAGTATTGTAGTATCAAACTTCAGTATATCCTTTTAATTATGTAGTGTTATTTGTTAATAATAATAGAAACTCACATTAATAAGGGCTCACCTTGAATGAATTAAAGATAAATTGATTAGAGGAATGTACTAAAATTCAATACTACTCTATTGTTGAACATCTTCTCAAAAACTACATATGATAAATTGACAGAGTCATTAATCCAAACACAAAACAAATTGACATGATTGTAAATTATGAAAAATCAATTAAAAGTAATTTATCTGAATATGAATACATTCGTTAATAATTTAATGAAGTAGACTATTTTATTCCTAAATTATTGGTCAAACTATTATTTAATTTTTAAATTTTAAAATAGATTATTTATAGTCTTTGAATTTACACTCCCGCCAACTATTTAGTCCCTGGTACGTTACCTGCTAAGTTACCGTGTGACATGGCCGTTAATTATGTGCTGACATGACACTGTTAATTTATGCCACCTTATATCGCTACATCATCTGAATATTTAAAAGTAATACTAAATAGTTCAGGCAGGACTAAACTGAGGTAAAGTTACTTAGGTGCTTGCTATAAAGTTCACCAATATAATTAAAACACGTGGCAAAATTTTTTTTTATAACCAATCATGGTAGAGAGAGAAAATGAAAAGCAATAAATTACATAACCAATCAAATAGGAGAGAGAATATAAATAAGGTTTATGATTGGTGAACTTTATAGCAAGCACCTAAGCAACTTTACCTTAGTTTTTTCCGTTCAGGTATTAGTTAAAAATAATAATAAACAGTCTTTATATTAGTTAAAAGTGAGAAAATGATGATAAATACAAAGACTATTTAGTATTACTTTTAAATATTTAGATGATGTGACAAGGTGAGGAAGCAACATAGTGCCAAATTAACGACGCCACGTCAGCGCATAAAGATCGTATCATGCAATGACTTAATTGATAATATCTCTGGGACTAAACAACTAACGAGAGTATAAATTTAGTGACCAAATAGTCTATCAATTTAAAAATAAAAAAAAAATTTACCTCATGATTAACTTAATATAGAGCCATTTAATTTATAGAATTTTGTTAAAATATTATATGTATGTATGTACCATTAAGATTCAGTCGTCACATCCATACTAAAAATGTCTTGAAAACGGGAATTTGGGCCATATATAACTATATAATGGCCCTATATAATTGTGATGGATCATATTATCCAATTTTGGTGTTGATTGATTTGAGCTTTCGGCGCTATTTAGGTGGTCAAGTTCATGGGTCAATTTTTATATATGTATGCCTATCAACATGATCTCAATGGTATGGGAAACATGAAGAAATCATTGAAGCCCTCATGTTGTGTGCATGTGCCTACCTATCTTCAACATGTTCTTAATTTATAATGCATGAGAGTAGGCATTCATGTTTATTTTCCATTTTATTTAATTCTAATCACTCAGTGCATTAATCACATTGAGGGTAGTCTGGTAATTTTTTCACCTGGTCCCTTAATCAAGTGGTGGGAGTTCGAATCCCACCGATGGACTTGAAAAACATTATGTGACCAGCCATTTACCCTTAAGTGAAAGAACCTCGACAAAGAGATTAATTATTGTTGTCGATGGTGAATATCTTTTTTACAAAAAAAAATCACTTAGTACATTTATTTAAAAAATATGCATTAAGGAACAATATTATCCAAGTGTATCATATGTTCTAACTTATGTGGTGCAATCTCATCCACACATTGATATTTGCATATTGGGATATTAATGGTAGGTCAAAATCTTAAATTGGTCCCTTATGTTTGCACGAAGTTTTATATTGGTCCTTTATATATGCAAGAAGTTCCGAATTGGTCCTTCTATCCAAGTCCGTTTATTTCTTCCATTAAGTGCTGATGTGGCGTGCTGAGGTGGACATATTATCTCTCCTACGTGTTCATTTAAGCTGACATGTCATGCCACATCATCATCTACTATGATATGTGATGACATGGCATGACGTGTCAGCTTAGATGGACACGTCAGCACGCCACGTCAGCACTTAATTTAAGAAATTGACGGAAGTGGACGGAATGACCAATTTGGAACTTCTTGTAAACATAAAGGACTAATTTAAATTTTTTAAAACATAAATGATCAATATAAAACTTCGTGCAAACATAAAGGACTAATTTGAGGTTTTGACCTTAATGGTAACTTATTTATAAAACGTTACTTAAGGCTTGAATTTTTTTTTTTTTTTGTATCTTGCATTTCTTTCTCTCTTTTTTTTTAAGAAGTATAAAAAATATTAAAATTAGAAATGTAACGTATCTATATTTCTAACATAGTTTTTTTTTCTTTTAGCATTTTCTAATACTTATGTGCAAGTTTTGTAAAATTATTTATTATAAATTGTATTTATTACTTGCGAACCTCACATCTTACCATTTGTAAAAATTTGAAGGCACCCCTTGGTGGAAAAATCCATGTATCGAAAGCCCAAAAGTTGTATATAATGAGTAATAAGATGGGCCTTTATGTTTTATGCATAGAGATGATTTCCTTATTTGAATTTTTGGTGCATTTTGTTGAGATTGAAACAAATGTTGACAAAAAAATATATATAGAAACAAATGAGTATACATGAGATAGACATTAATTTTGTTTTTCATGGATGAAAGACAAAACAAAGAATAATAGAGAAAATTTTTCCAATCTATATAATATACTAAAATAATATACACGAGCTAAAATTCTAACACGGGTTACTTATACATAGTTTGCACTTTCGTTATCTAATCAATCTAAACTCAATATTTTAAGCACAAAACTCACATGTCATTTAACATCTACAATTCTACATTCTCCATATTCTTTCAGTAACAGAAAAAACATCTCTCATAAAGGCTAAAACTCTTTACAATTATGTCCCTAGCTTGAGCTTTCTCAAATTGATGTAACGCCACTTTCAATCAATGAATTGGTATTTGTTAGGCTAAGCTTCTTTTGATTAAAAAAATTACAATAGCTTTTCTATTGCTATTTATAAAAGCTACATACTAATATATATATATATATATATATATATATATATATATATATATATATATATATATATATATATATTTTGAAGGTTTAGTAAATTGAGAAATATTTCTTCATCGTGTTGAAGATAATTCTCTCATCTTATGAATGTGTTCACTTACTTGACTAATGAAAAAAGGGATGGAAATCAAAAAAAAAAAATAAGTGGGTCCCACTTACTTTTTTATTTTTTAATTTTCATCAACTTTAAAAAAAATATAAAATATCTATTATACCCCTTCGATTTGACATGATTTGACACAATTATAATATTCTTTTCTTTTTATTATTTTAATATAAAGAATAAAATTACCATTTTAATACATTTTCATTCCATTTTTATTACCAAACTTTTATTACTAACAATATCAAATACATTCCGTTTTCATTTCCATTTTCATTTCTACATAATGAACTAGTCCTGTATGTTCTTTTTGTTTCCTTTCAATTCATTTTTGTTATATATATTTTTATAATTTGTATATATAATTCTTTATCCCCTTTTCTTTTTTTTCCTATTTATTCTTCTTAGCCTTATTTTATGGTAGGTGAATACTACACTTTTTTTTAATGAAGGTAACTTCCGTCATAAATCATTATACTAATTAAGAAAAAATTACCATAAATTATATGGTTGATATTTTCTTCTTTGACTTTTTTTCTTGAGTCCACACAACAAGGAATGAGAGTTTAGATAGAGAGGTTGGGTTTGATCTAGCTAATTGAGTATTGGAAATGATGCATCTTCTCTTGAACATTCTTCAACCTCCTCAACTTTTGAAGAAGATTAAAGTTGAGAAGATAGGATTGATTTTTAATTTATTCTTAAGTCTCAAATTGGAGTTATTTGGTTTTATGTTATTGTTATTTATTCTTTTTTTTTTCACTTAATTCTATCTCTCTATTGCTTTCTAGCTTCTTTTTATTGTCCAGTGAATATAGGCAATAAAAATTTTAATTTTTTTGTCGAAAATAAAGACTTTAATTTTAATCAACATTAAAGTGATACTTATTGCAAATATGGGACCAAATTGATATTTAAAAAATATTAGGGTCCAAATTGATACTAAATACAAATGTGGGAACCAAATTGAAACTAATTCAACATTAGGGACCAAATTAAGAAAAATGCTAAACGTAAGGGAGCAATTAGTATCAAATGACATTTAGAGTTCATAATATAATTATTATATCTTAGATTAAGTTAATGATGTTTTTTTATAATAGCTGTAATTGTCGTTTTTGGTTCAGACAATTCTAATTTGAATATAAGAACCGCAAGGGGTCATAGCCTTGGGGGACTTGTCCTTAAGTAGGAACTTAGGTGCCTACGTACCCTTGTGAAGGGATCAAAGTCCACGTAGCTTATAATGATGATGTCTATAGGAGCCGTTAGGTAAGGTGATTACCTGTATGAGATCGTGTGCGGCTAAGACGTGTATAAGGTACTTCGGACGGGCGAGCCACTCGTAGGAAGTTGCCTTAGATTATGAGAGAGCGAAGGTCTCCAGGAGCTGTCGTGAGCTCTGTTGGTAGAGATCTCTATGGTGGAGATATGTCCGTGGGTGGTCAGAGCTTAATTGGTGGTGCCATGGGCTAAGCTTTTGAGTTGATAGAGAGATGTATGGTATAAGGGAAGCTAAGTCTAACTTCGGTGTGATCAGAGTCTGAGTTACTTGCCTCCTGTTCTGATGTTTTGTGTGCTGTGTGATGTTTGTCTTGTGTCTCGAGTTCCCTCGGGTGAGGGCCTTTTATATCTAATGCGGGAGAGAACGTGGTCGACCCACGTTGTTACTGGACGTGGGTCGTCCCACTACGCCTAGAGGCTTTCCATGTGTCTGGGGCGGGAGCCCAGGAGAAGAGACATGGGTACCGGCCATGTAGGGAATAAATTACAATTACTCCCTTGAGAGATCCTTAAATTATATTCCGCTCCTTTCTATTTTGAAAACTTACAATTTCCTCTTTTAAAAGATTAAAAAAACTTATAATTTAACCCTTTTTAACTAAAATATCTTAATATAGTATTATTAACTTTTTAAATACTTATTATTTATTATAAAAAACATTTTTTTTTCAAATTATAATTTCAATATTATTTTTTTAGTTAAGAAATTATTTTATTTTACTTTAATTTTTAAAAATATTTTTTTTATGTTAGTCAAATACATATTTAACTATATAAATAATAAACACTAGAGGCTTCGCATGCACGTACCGTGCATGTAATTTATTTTTTTTAATTTTTTTAAAAATATATTATAAAATTATGATTATTATACTTTAAATTAATAAAAAATGAAATATTAAATTATTTTAAAATTTTAAAATATAAAATAAAATAATTATCATATTTAAAATAATAAATGTAATCTTGAGAAGTTATCACTATTCTTATTTTCTCTCACCCATGATCTTCTCACATCATATTTTTATTTTCTTTTAATTAACTAATTGACTATTTTAAGAGACCGTTGACGGGAAGACCCCACAGCCATATTAATATAGATAAGGGTATTTTTGGACAAAATGAATAAAATTGTAGATTTTTTAATCTCTCAAGGGAGAAGAGTGTAAATTTTCAAAATAGAGGGAAGGAAAGTGTAATTTAAGGATCTCTCAAAGGAGGGGAGTATAATTTACTTAAAAAATAATCATAATTAACCTATTTTCATAGTAGAAAAATCTAAACTTTAAATTATAATTAGAACAAACTTAATAATTCTTAATAGTTTAGGCTAAAATAATTCTACTATTTTAGATTTGCTTTTAATTCTTAATTTAATATTTTGAATTCTCCAATAAATTAGATTTAGATCTCAATTAGTCAGTTTAAAACTATAAATATATAATATCAAATTGAGGTTAGAATTTTAAATATACTATCATCAATATTTTACTTTAAAAATTATTATTGACTTTAATCTTAGTTATGATTTTGCAGTAATTATTGATAATCAATTCTATATTTAATTTTACAGTAAAATATCATTTTGATCCATTTTAGAAGACAGTATTATTACTTTGGTCCTTTTTAAAGTGTTCTATTATCAATTTGGTCCCTAATAGATTTTTCTTCTCAATTTAGTCCCTCATAAATTTAGATTTATAATTTAGCACCTCTTAAATTATATGATATCAATTTGATTCTTTAAATTAATTAACTTTTCACCTTTAGTATTTATGAATTAATATTTTATATCATTAGGTCTAAAGATTGAAAATAAATATAAATATCTTTTCATTGTTTTCTAGCTCCTCTTTTTTCTCTGGCAAATAGAAGCAATATAAGGCTTTAATTTTTTTTTTGACCGGAAATAAGGACTTCAATTTTAATTAACATTAAATTAGTTGATGTGGGTAGTTATAGTCTGATATGCTATAAAATTATCATTAATTATATTCAAATGACATTTAATGGTAAATTAAGATAATGATTTTAGAGGTTCTATGATTATGACATTGTAGAAAATTTGAGATTCTAAAAAATAATGTTGGTAGTTATATTTGAGATTATAAGAAGTCTATAATTCTTAAAAAGTTAACTAAAATTATAAATAAGTTAATAATTATAATGATGATTTCAAAAAAATAATTATAATAATAAAAAAAATTCATTTTTGGTCCCTTACTTGGATAATGGAGTGACCAAATTGATACCAGATAAAAATGTGGGAGACTAAATTTAATTAAACTGAGCAAATATAAGGGACCAAATTGATGCCAATTGCATACGTGGGACTAAATTGAGATTTAACAAAATATTAGGGACCAAACTGAGCCTTCCTGACTTTCTCTCATGAAGAAGGATCATAGTAGTTCTTTCGGGCCTGACCTCAGTGGTTAGGCTAGTTTCGCCCCTTTTTTGGGCTTTTGGGCTTCGGCCCGTAATTATTAAAAAAAAAAAGTGACTCACATAAATTATAAGGTCCACTAATATACAAATTAAATTTACTACATAATAGTTCTATCCCCATATATTTCATAAAGTCAAGGCAATATACATAAGAATCATTATTTCATCCCTATACAATTCCTTATTAAATTAAAGCTAACAATAATTTTTTTTTTCCCAAGGTATCCCCCAGTTCGATAGGTCAAGGATTAATCCTCCGTGGATCTGAGCTCCATTTAAGAGTTTGTCGCTGACCAATTGGTTGTTGCATACACAAGGTGGGATTTGAACCCCCAACACTTGCTTAAACGACCTAGTGAGCTAACAATAATAATTAATTATTCTTATTTGTTCTCTATATTTCAATTTTTTTTAATTTTTAATTTTAATTTTACATATTTTAATGTGATAAGTGATCCTTTTCCATTTTTTCAAACAAAGTGCCATCATAAACACCTCGAATTGTGTCTTTTTGCAGTAAACCATTCTTGTCTTTGCAAAGAGAATACAAAATCTTCCATTCTGCGTAGCTTCCAAGCCTGTGCATATATATAGCAATTCATGGGTTTTAATTAAATAGGAAATTAAATACCATCATTTTAAAATAAATGAATATATGTGGAGTAAATTATTGATAATTTGATTTCTGAAAGATAAAAATTAGGCCATTTTGGACAATTATTTTTGTTTTATATTTTTAAAATAATTTTGAATTTTTTTTTTAAATAAGTTTTTTGATTTTAAAACAAAAAAAAATTGTTTTATCCTGGAAACAAGTTTTGCTATTAATTAATAAAAAGAATTCTCAAAATTGTTCTCCATTTTTCCCCCAAGAAAATAATAGTTCAGAACAATTAGTTTAACTTCTTGTGAGTTTTTTACTTTTAAAAACACCAATATATTTTTTTTTAATTTTTTTTAGAACAATTACTGAAAGCAAATTGTCAAACAATTTTTTTGATTATTTTGTTTTTTATAATATAAAACAATTTTTAAAGAGTGTTATAAAAAAATTATTATTTTTTAGAGAGAATTATCAATTTAGTCCCTGAAATATACATAAGAAATTGTCAAACAATTGTTATCTTTTGTCTCCATTTGGTCCTTTTAATTTTCTTGTCAATATAGGTTGGCTTCTTTTAGGGACTAAAATGATCAATTGGGGATAAAAAATATCTTTTAGGGACCAAATTGTTAATTTTTCCTATCTTTTATGAATGATATATATATATATATATATATATATATATATATATATATATATATATATATATATATATATTATTTGGAGGATCAAACAGAGAAAACTTGCATTGCATCATTTAATTAAGACTAGGTTAATAATATAATTTATTATATATATATATATATATATATATATATATTAAATATTTTATTCCAACTAAGTTAATAGTTAATAGTTACCATCCAAGGTAATCCTTAGGAACTCTGTTTGCCCTTAGCATCTCCCTCAGTTCATCAGATGTTAAAGCATTTGGGTGTGTTCTTGCATGCTTGCTGAATATTTCTTCAAATTTTGATGAAACAAACCTACAAGTTTATTCATAAAGAAATATATATAATTAATGGAATAAATCAGAAATTTTACCCAAAAAAAAAAGAATCACATATATATAGCAAAAAGTGTACCTTCCTTGAGAATCATAAACACCCGTGTCACTCCCATGTTTGGCTCTTTGGATGTTTTTAACTTCTATTGGTAATAGTGGAGAAGGAAATTTTCCCTACATGTACCATATATATCAAGTTATAAGAAGCTAGTTATTTATATAATTTTTAGGATAAATTACTTTTTTTTTTTCCTCCAAACTTTGCTATAATATTCATTTATGCCCCCAAACTATTTTTTGGTTCATACCTACCCCCAAACTTTCAATTTTGTTCATGCCTGCCCTTTTTATTAACACTGTTAACTTGCTTAACGGAATTTGCTTATGTGAAAGATTAATCTGTATCTCTTTTGCCACCTCACTATCCACCTCATTTTCCACCTCACATTTAATTTTTTTTACTCTTATTAAAAAAATTAACCTAATCCAAATTAAAAAACAAATCAAACTTTCACCCTAAAATATTTTAAAATTTGGATTAGGTTAATTTTTTTAATAAAAGAAAAAGTTATTAAATGTGAGGTGGACAATGACGAGGCAAAAGAAATACACATTCATCGTCCACGTCAGCAAATTCCATCAAACAAGTAAATGGTGTTAGTAAAAAGGGCATGCATGAACAAAATTAAAAGTCTAAGGGTAGGCATGAACATTGCTACATTGCTATAACATTTAAGGACGGCAAGGATACTTTACCCTAATTTTGAAAGACAAGTTCTATTTCTAAATACATCACAAAATTAAACTTAATAAAGACAGGAATAATATACAGAAAGTTTGAAATTAATAATATATGTAAGAAAAAAAATTACTTTTGATATTCTCAAACTTTAAGAATTTTTTCAATTATATGCCTCTAAATTTTGATTACAGTCAATTGTACCATTATATTTTTTTTTTCTTTTAGAGCAACGCTATTCTTTTTACAATTTTACTAACACAGTCTAAATAAATAACAATTAAATAAGTTTAGTCCCTTCTTCGTTTCATTTCATTCAATTTTGTTTACCATTCAAATAAAACGAACAATTTGTTTTTTAGAGGACAGCCATGAAACATACGAAAGAGCAAATTCAGGAGAAGTTTACGAGGCGGTGGTAATGACGAGCGAGAGCGACGATGGACGGCGGTGGTGGTGGAGGAGTTTGCTTTTTTGTAGCTTCCACAACTATTTATTTTCTAAAAAATAAGTTTGCTCATTTTATTTGAATAATAAATAAAATGAAAGGGAATGAAATGAAATGGATGCATTAAATTATATTTTTTAAGGTTGAAGAAGGAATTAAAATATATATATATTTTTTCATTTGTAACACTACATCAACACTCATTATTATCTGTTTAGACAGTGTTAGTAAAAATAACAACATTATTAAAAAAAATAGAAAATTGGGGATACCGTTAGCCGTAATTAAAGTTTATGAGCATAACATAAGTGACCAAACCCTTAAAGTTTTAGGAGTACCAAATATACTTTTTTTTTTATATATAAAAAGGCAAAAATAGCCAAAGAAAAATAGATCTAAGGTGTGAAAGATAATTAAAATATACAGATTAAACTTTAAGCACTCATATTTGATATTATGTTGTTGGTTAAATGTCCCTTTTTTTTTCTTCAAAATTGGATGAACATAAATAATTTTATCCACAACACAACGCAAGTGGCTATTATTGTCATTGAAAGCAGTGGGTTGTCATTTTGTTGAGCAATAAATGACCATTTCTTAATACAATGACTAAATTATTATTTTGGTCCCTAAAATGTTATAGTTGTCTATTGGTTTATAAATTATAAAAATATTAAATTTAATTTTTTAAAAATTTTACTTATATCAATTTAATCTATAAACTTCTAAACCCTAACACAGGCGTAAACTTGCAAGTTGCAACATAAAATGTGATATTTTGATGATTCATTGATTTAAGGACTAAAATGAGACAAATAAAATTTTTTAAAATCAATTAAGACAAGTGAAACTTTTTAGGGACTAAAACATTAATTTAATCTAATATAATTGTGTGATAATTAAGTTTCTCTATAACCTTTTACTTTCTATATATATCTTAATTTTCCATTTCATATTTAAGTTATATTTTAGGAAAAAACTTAGGTCCATTTCCTTATGTCCATTTCATCCAATTCTCCAATATAATTATGACACGTGACAAAAAGTGTTTAAATGACCAATCACATTAGAGAGAGAATATAGAAGATCACCTTTTATATGACCAATCATAGAAAAAAGAAAGTGTAAATACAATATATGATTGGTGGAATTGGATGAAATGGACATAAGGAAATGGACCTAAATTTTTTCCTTTATTTTATCCGTTTCTATTTTTGAAAACTAATTATCAAACTTAGCATATAACCTAACCTACACTTCTACACACACACATATATATATATACATCGAGTGCTAAGAAAGATTGTTTGAAATTTTAAATTAAAAAAAAAATCAGTGCTATGAAATTTTCTTTATTTATTTTAAAAATTAGAGTAAATTATTTTTTTAGTCTGTGCAAATTTTTATTTAGTTCAAATTAATCCCTAAAAGATTTGATATATTTCAATTTAGTCTCTAAACTAAGAAAATGTTATATTTAGTCATAATTGACAGATTCCTTACATTATAATTTCATCATTGAGCTTCATAATTATATTTTTTCAGCAGAGACAGAATTAAGACATAGAGTAACTTTGAAGAATTAGACTTGATGAATTAAACAGAGATTAGTAGAAATTTTTAAAAATTAGATTTAATATTTCCACAATGTAAGGACTAAATTGAGATAAATAAAATGTTTTGTGTCCAAAAGTTCAATTTACGCAAGGAAAATATAGAGAGAAATGAATACGCACAGGACGGGTCTTTTGACTGAGAGCCAAGTTGATAAGCAGAGCAGCTGAAGTGGATAAAGGGATCCCTGCACCGATTGCACGAAACCCTGCAAATCCAATCAAATTATATCATTTCTTTAATTAATTTCTCTTGCTGTTTGGATGCCGAGAAAATTTACAAAGGCAAGCAAGAAAATTAAAAGGAAAATTAATTAATAAATAAATAAATAAATAATAACCTTGAAATGTCTCCCATGGGTAAACGATGCCGTCTTGGTTTCTATCAAAGAATGCTACATGCTTTTGCAGAAAGGTTTGGTCACATGGATTGGGTTTCTCACCCATTACCATTACTTCTCCTTCTGCATATATTTATATTATACACTCTGCTTTTAAAATCGGACGGGTCATTTAAAAAAAAATCCGTGATTGATTCACTAAAAAAAAATTCCCAACATCAAAAAAGAAGTTTTTCTATCCAGTTTACTCAAGACTATTGTCTGGTTCCTTTTTCCCCGGGTCGTCTGGCTTTTGACGACTAGCCGACCAGAGCCAATAGATAGAAACAGACTGGACACTTGGACGATTACTGGTCAGACCGGACCATCGATCCACGGCTTAAATTAAAACATTGGTTATACAAATTACAGAGAAAATAGTGAATGAAATTAAATAGATACCTTTTTTATTGTTGTTTTGGTGAATGTTGGAAGCCATGGCTTAATGAATAAATGTAAGGAGGTTTATGCAGAGAGATAGAGAAAGTGATTTGTGAGAATTGAGAAAGAAAGAAAAAAGGAAAGGTGAAGTATATATAGAGAGAGAATTGGGTTTTCTTATTTCTTAACGTTTATGCTATGTATGCCTACCCATGCTTGCTTTAATTGTGCTCTTATTTTGGACTTCTTGTATCATTAATTAATTTGTAGATATAAACAGGTAAAATGTAACGTTTTTTGGATAAGAAAGAATCTCGTACGGTACTCTAAGGTATCGCACGATGAGAAAGAAGATGTGGGATTCACCCTTATTTCTTCTCTCTCATCGTGCAGTATTCTAATTTTTAAGGTAGCGTACAGGATTTGTTGGCTTTTTGAACCTAATAAAAAGTTCTTTGTTTTTAATAAATATATGTCTCAGTAATCTCATCTTTGAATATTGCCATCTTTGAAATATTTTTACTAGCTACTCTTTGAATAAAAGTTAGTATAATAGCAGTCTTATTTATTTATATTCAAGGATATGTGTGAATATTAATATAAACTTATATTAATAAGAATTTACTTTGAATATATTAAAAATTAAATTTTTATTAAAATTAATAAATGAATGCAAGTATTGAATTTTTAGTAATTCTGTAATACCGAACATCTAATTTTTACTATTTTTTTTAGAGAAGCAAAAGTTTTACATCTTTATTCTATTAATCTTAAAATTAGGGTGCTTTTGCTTTCGGTTTAATTGAAAACAAAAAAATATAACCGGAAATGCGTTTGGTATTGCTTAATAAAAAAATATTTCTTAAAAGTCAAACGAAACACCTAAATTACATTAGATTTGTGGGGATTTTATAATAAATAATGTTATTTTTGTAAATTTCTTTAACGAAATAAATCATGCATAAATATTATCATTTAATTATTTTCAAAAATTAAAAAAATATTATAATTATTTATTTATTTGATTAGTAATATAATATGAACAAAATTTTAAATATTTTTCAAATATTAAAAACATATTAAAAAATGAAAACTAAAAATTGATCCAATCTATTATAGCAAATACATGATTAATGATTAAACATTATCAGATGTTTCTTGCTGTGACTTTGAAGAAACCATTTCTCTGATTAAAGCTTCAATAAAAAGAAAATCACACATTTTATTTTTATTAAAATATTTAACAATAAATATTATAACATAATGAATCATAATTCAATTTTTCGGTAAGAAAAATAAATATATATTTTTATATATCAAAAACAGAATTATCGCACCAACAGGTGGTTTGTTGGAGTGGTATGTACTTCATTCCGCTTAAGCAAGGTCTCAGCCTCTCAGGTTTGTTTGAGTTTTGTGTATAAAAAATCCCTGCCGGGAGAATTTTACTCGCGTTATAAGGAAAAGAAACCAAAAATAGTATAGATTGGGTGGAGGCAAAGTGATGAAATAAAGGCAAATGAAGGAAATGTTAAGATTAGTCATAAAAAGTTTGAAAGAAAATAAAGTTGGGATGTTAATTTAGCTTCAAGGCATCACCTAATGATCTTGGAAGCGATGCCTAAATAAAGCATTGCGTGGAATTTTCATCCACCCCTCTTAGTTGTGTTTGAAACAAATAGAAAAATGTAGGGAAAAAAATTAGCACGTTCATTAGGCAGAAATAAAAATGAAAACGGAAACGGAATGCATTTGATATGTTTAGTAGTAAAAGTTTGGTAATAGAAATGAAAAAGGAATGTATTAAAATGACCATTTTACCCCTTATATTAAAATAATAAAAAGAAAAGAAGGTTATAATTGTGTTAAATAATGTCAAATCAGAGGGGTATAATAGATATTTTTTTTTATTTTTTTTATAAGTTGATAAAAAGGAAAAAGTGAAAAAGTAAGTGAGGCCCATCATTTCTATTTCCATGAGTATTTCTTGCAAATGAACATACCCAAAACTCTTTAAATTTATCAAGTTATTTAAAAATGGGCAAAAATACATTTTGTATCCTCAAATTTTATTGACAATTAATTCTAGATTTAATTTTAGAATAAAATATCATTTTGATCCATCTTAGATAACAATATTTTTAATTTGATCCTTTTAAAATTGTTCTATTATCAATTTGGTCTCTAAAAGATTTTTCTTCTCAACTTGGTCCCTCGTAAATTTAGATTTATAATAATTTAGCACCTCTTAAATTATATGATATCAATTTGATTCTTTAAATTAATTAAATTTTCACCTTTACTATTTATGAATTAACTAGGGTTTGGCCCGTGCGATGCACAGATTATATCTATAGACATTTATATGTTAATTTGAATTAATTTATAATAAATAAATGATTAAATTTTGAATACTAATATAGTGTTAATAAAATAAATAAATATATATGAGATTAAGGTCAACAAACAAAATGGATACTAGGATACACCTTCATAATTCATCTTAATTATAGTTAATTTAGGTTTCTCCAATCTATTTGTAAATCTTATACATTATCATATGTGCAATATACTTCAAGATAGAGAGTGACTCGTGCCTATAGATTACATTTATAAATGATTATATATGTTTGGTTATACTTAATTATGTGTATAGTGTATACAATAATTGTTTAATTCTGAGTGAAGTGACAAAATATAAACACAGATTATATTAAAATATTATGATAAATGTGATAATTTATAGGGTTTATATATTATATTTATGATTGACGAATATAAAAATCAAATTACATTAGCATGAATCAAGGAATTTAATTTTCCTGAAATTTTTTGGTTTTGAATTATGAACATTATTTAAAATAGAAAATAGAAAGAAATAAAATCAGAGATTTTTTTTTGGTGAGAGGAGAAAACAACAAAGCCTAAACTAAAACATCCAGTGACGTTTTAAGAATAATGGAGATTGAATTCTAAATATTTCTAAAATTTTTAGAGTCTCACTAATAAATCATACGTGTAATTAATAGATTTTCTTAATAAAATAAATAACAGTTTGATTGTTACATGTTTTAAAAATAATGGAGTCTGAATTCTGAATTTGAAATTAAATTATGAAATAAAATGAAATAATCAGAATTTTCCTTTATAAAATTACTATTAATTTAAATGAAAAAAAATTATACAAAAAAGAATTAATTTTTAGGAAATCAGATTTTGAATTTTAAAATTTGTAGATAATAAGGATTATGGATATATTTATGTGCATTTAACATGAATTAAGGAATTTAAAATTAATGGAAACAGTTGACTTGTTATATATATATTAATGGAAAAATAATAATAATTTATGATTTAAAATTTACAAAATTCTGATTTGGATGCGATTTGCCACATTGCTGTCTAGTTGGCTGTCACTGGAATACACATGTTGAGATTACAAATGTTGAAAAAGCTTATGTGGCATGATGAGGCTTTAGGCCTCTTCTTTTTATATTTTTATATATTTATATATAGAATATAGATATAGATATATAGAATATAGATATATAGATATATAGATATAGATTATATAGATTATATAAAGGAGAAAACTTAGGTCTATTTCCTTATGTCCATAACATCAAGTTCCACCAATCATATATTGGTATTTACACTCTCTTTCTTTTATGATTGGTCATATAAAAGGTGGTATTCTATATTCTCTCTCTACTGTGATTAGTCATTTAAACACTTTTTGCCACGTGTCATATTTATATTGGGGAACTTGATGGAATTGACATAAAGAAATGGACCTAAGTTTTTTCCTTATATAAATATATAGATATAGATATAGATATATAGATATAGATTATATAGATATAAATATATAGAATATAGATATAGATATATAGATATAGATTATATAGATATTTTATATTATTAGGTCTAAAGATTAAAGATAAATATAAATATCTTTTCATTGTTTTCTAGCTCGTCTTTTTTCTCTGGCAAATATAAGCAATATAATACTTTAATTTTGTTTTTGACCGGAAAGAAAGACTTCAATTTTAATTAACATTAACTTGTTTGATGTGGGTAGTTATAGTCTCATATGCTATAAAATTATCATAAATTATATTCAAATAACATTTAGTGTTCATATAATAATTATTACACTTTAAATTAATATAATAATTTTAGAATTGACTATGATTATGACATTGTAGAAAATTTAGAAATTGGATCCCGCACAATTCGCTTCCGTGCAATTTTTCGGTGCAATTCTTTCAAAATGTACATTTTTACTTCATTTTTCAAGCACTAATTCGGACTTACTCTAATAATAACTCAATATGAATATATTAGGGACGAAATTATTATCAATTTTGACAAATATCATCACTAAATAGTTTTGTGAAACTATTTTCAATATTAATAACAATTTAGTCCCTATTCCATTTAAGGCGATGATATTTGCCAATATTGATAATAATTTGGTCTTTAATCTATTCATGGTGGGTTATTGTTAGTGTGAGTCCGTATTAATTAGTACTTTAAAAATGAAGTAAAAATGTACATTTTGAAAGAATTGCACCGGAATTGCACGGAAGGAAATTAATTGCAGCGAATCCAATTTCAAAAATTTGATATTCTAAAAAAATAATGTTGGTAGTTATATTTGAGATTTTAATAAGTTTAAAATTCTAAAAAAGTTAACTAAAATTATAACTAAGGGCCCGTTTGTGGCAGCTTGTAAAAATTGCTTATTTTCAAATGGCTTTTTTTTCAAATAGAGTTTGAGAAGAAGTGCTGTGAGAGAGAAGCAGTTTGCGTTTGGTAAACTGAGTTGAAAAGTACTTTTGTAGTAGCTCAGAAGCAGTTTGTGTTTGATAAATTTATATTAAAAAATGCTTTTAACTGTAAAATTACCAATAAGGGCATTGATAGATTTATAGTATTAATTATTTGTTTTAATTGGATTTATAATGTTACTAATGCAAGTAAATAGATAAAAGGACATAATTTTTTATTCTTACTTTTTATTAAATAAATAAAATTATTAATTTAAAAAAATTGAAATGAAAGCTAATACTTCATAAATAATATTTACAAATACTTCATACTTTAATTTATATGTCTCAAGATAACTCATACATTTCACCAAAAAAGAAAAAGATAACTCATACATAATGAGATTTCTCAACAATTTTATGAGGATAAAATGGGAATTTTAAAAAGGGTAATTTTGTCCTAAAAAATTTTAATTTTTGCTTATGCTTTTGGTTAGAAGCAGAAGCTCCAATTTCTAGCTTCTTCTTAAAGCTGAAAAATTACTTCTGCTAAAATGCAAAAGCAGTTTCAAAAGTTGCCACAAACACCCTAAATTATTAAAATAAGTTCTTTTGGGGGTGCCGAACAAACGTAAGAGACTAAATTGATATCAATTATATACATAAAGGCAAAATTGAGATTTAAAAAATATTAGGGACCAAATTGAGTCTTTCTAAGCCTCGGGATGACTTTTATCCATCTATGAAGAAGGATCATAATAGTTCTTTTGGGCCTGACCTCAGTGGTTAGGCTAGTTGAGCTTTTGGGCTTCGGCCCGTAATTGTACAAAAGAAAAAGGAGGTAAAATACTATTTAGTCTCTGAATTGTTGATCAAACTATTATTTAGTCTCCGAATTTATCAAAAATACTATTTAGTCCATGAAATGTTTAACTATGTCAACTATTTAGTCCTCGAATTTGATAAAATACTATTTAGTCCCCAATTTGTAATTATATCAACTATTTAGTCCCCAAACTTGGCAAAAATACTATTTAATCATCGAATTTGCAACTCTGTCAACTATTTAGTCTTCTGACTGTTATCTGTTATAGTTGACAGAGTTACAAATTTGGTTATTAAATAGTATTTTTGCCAAGTTTGGGGATTAAATAGTTGACATAGTTACAAATTCGGGGAGTAAATAGTATTTTGTCAAATTCGGGGACTAAATAGTTGACATAGTTAAATATTTCGGGGATTAAATAGTATTTTTGATAAATTCACGGACTAAATAATAATTTGACCAATAATTCAGGGACTAAATATAGTATTTTGCCTCAAAGAAAAAGTGTGACTCACATAAATCATAAGGTCCACTAATATACAAATTAAATTTACTACATAAATAAGTCTAATTTTGACAATATCAATTTCATTGAGAAATTGAGATATTTATAGTTCTATCACCATATATTACATAAAGTCAAGGCAATATACATAAGAATCATTATTTCATCCCTATACAATTCCGTATTAAATTAAACCTAACAACAATATTATTTTTTTATTTTCCAAGGTATCCCCCAACCCGACAAGCCAATTAAGGACTAATCCTCTGCGGATCTGAGCTCCATTTAAGGGTTTACCACTGGTCAATTGGTTGCTGCATACACAAGGTGAGATTCGAACCCCCAACATTTACTTAAGCGACCTAATGAGCTAACAACAATAATTAATTATTCTTCTTTGTTCTCCATATTTCAATTTTTTTTAAAATTTTTAATTTTCATTTTACATATTTTTATGTGATAAGTGATCGTTTTCCATTTTTTCAAACAAAGTGCCATCATAAACACCTCGAATTGTGTCTTTTTGCAGTAAACCATTCTTGTCTTTGCAAAGAGAATACAAAACCTTCCATTCTGCGTAGCTTTGAAGCCTGTGCATATATATAGCAATTCATGGGTTTTAATTCAATAGGAAATATCATCATTTTAATATATATATATATATATATATATATATATATATATATATATATATATATATATATATATATATATGTGGAGTAAATTAACGATCTTGTTGAAAATACTGTAAATTTTATCAATTTAATTTGGTTTTTTCTGAAGATACAAATTATAGGTAATGTTTGACAACTATTATTTTATATTTTTAAAAATGGTTTTGAAAAGTATTTTTAAAAATAAGTTTTAGATGAACAAAATTTAAAAGAAAAATTGTTTTGAAACCATTCCCAAAAAAAAGTTTTATCCTGAAACCAAGTTTTGCTATTAATAAATAAATTCTTTCAAAATTATTCTATGTGTTTTTCCTAAAAAAAATACTAATAGTTTAAGACAAGTTTAACTTGTGTGTGTGTGTGTGTGTGTGTTTTTTTACTTTATAAACACCAAGATGTTTTTCAATTTTAGTTTTAAGAACAATTACTGAAAATAAATTGCCAAACAGCTAGATTTTCTAATTCTTTTATTTTTTAAAACAAAAAATAATTTTTAATGAAAATGCTTGAAATTGTTATCTTTTATGAATCAAATCTATAATTTTTTTTTGTCAAATGCCCATTTTCGTTTTCTATGTTTCACCTAAGTTTTAAATTGGTCATTTATCTTTCAAAAGTTCTATATTGGTCCTTTATGTTTCCCAAAAGTTTTATATTTGTTCTTCAGATTACATTAAAGTTCTATATTGGTCCTTTATGTTTCATTCAAGTTCTATATTGGTCCTTTATGTTTTTATTGAAGTTCTATATTGGTCCTTTATGTTTCATTGAAGTTTTATAGTAGTCCTTTATGTTTCATTAGAGTTTCATATTGGTTTTCTCAGTATAGTTTTATTTTTTACTTAAACGACGCCGTTTGGGTGTTTTTGGTGTGTCTAAGGCCACATCAGCTATCTGATACACATAGGAGAGATTATGTGTCCACCTCAGCACGCCATGTCAGCAGTTAACTTAAGAAATTGACGGATTTGGATAGAAGGACCAATTTAGAACTTCTGGGAAACATAAAGGACTAATTTAAAGCTTTTAAAACATAAAGGACTAATTTGAAACTTGAGTGAAACATAGAGGACCAAAATAAACTTTTTATTTTTTTTTCATAGAGGATCAATTGAAAAAAAGTTGCATAACCAAGGACTAGCTAGATTAATAATATATATATATATATATTCAAATCTAAATATTTTATTCCAACTTATTTACCATCCAAGATAATCCTTAGGAACTCTGTTTGCCCTTAGCATCTCCCTCAGTTCATCAGATGTTAAAGCATTTGGGTGTGTTCTTGCATGCTTGCTGAATATTTCTTCAAATTTTGATGAATCAAACCTACAAGTTTGTGCACAAAGAAATATATATAATTAATGGAATAAATCAGAAATTTTACCCAAAAAAAAAAGAAAAAATAATCACATATAGCAAATAATGGGGAGTGAATCCTCTGTCATTATTTTTCTTTGCTATTGATCTCTGCTATTAGCCCAAAATAATACTTTTTAATAGTTTCTTACAATAAAAAATTTTAAGTGTTTCAAAAATATATTTGTGAATGAACAAATTTTGGAGTTGAGATTCTTTAAATTTAAGAAATGGCAAAGTTCTTTAAAATAAGAAATAGATACAAATAAAATGGTGGTCCTAATCCATTCATGATGGGTCTCGATTAATGTAGGATAGTTAAATTTTTTTTTATTTATATCCCTCTCATTTTTGAGAAATAATAATTAATCTGAGACACCCAAATTTTTTATTGTGAAAAAAATTATTAAAAAGAAATATTTTAGGTTAGAGAAAGAGAATGACAGAGAAAATCATGACAAAAAAAAGAAGCAAAATATTATTTAGTCTTTGAGTTGTTGGTTAAACTACTATTTAGTCCTCAAATTTGGCAAAAATATTATTTAGTCCCTAAATTTGTAACTCTGTCAACTCTTTAGTCCCCAAATTTGACAGAAATACTATTTAGTCCCCGGATTTGCAACTTTGTCAACTATTTAGTCCCCAAATTTGGCAAAAATACTAGTTAGTCCTCGAATTTGTAACTCTGTCAACTATTTAGTCTCTTGACAATTACCACTTAGATAACCAGGCACCAGCTGATGTAGCATCGTTAAATGCCTGGGCACATGCCACCTCACATGTCACATCAGCATTTAACGGCCACGCCAATTGGTTATCTAACGGGTAATAGTAAGGAGACTAAATAGTTGATAGAGTTACAAATTTGGGGACTAAATAGTATTTTTGCCAAGTTCAGGGACTAAATAGTTGACAGAGTTGTAAATTCAGGGACTAAATAGTATTTTTGCCAAATTCAGGGACTAAATAATTGATGGAGCTGTAAATTTGGGGACTAAATAGTATTTTTACTAAATTTGGAGACTAAATAATAATTTCACCAACAATTTAAAAACTAAATAATATTTTACGTTAAAAAATAATATAACAGAGAATGACAGGAGAAAATAATGTACCTTCCTTGAGAATCATAAACGCCAGAGTCACTCCCATGTTTGGCTCTTTGGATGTTTTTAACTTCAATTGGTAATAGCGGAGAAGGAAATTTTCCCTACATGTACCATATATATTAAGTTAAGAAGTAGGGTTATCTCTATAATTTTTAATGACAACTTCTATTTCTACATTCATCACAAAACTAAACTTAATAATGACAGGAATAATATACAAAAAGTTTGAAATTAATAATATATATAAGAAATTTCCCTCAAAAAAATAATATATATAAGAAAAAAATTACTTTTGGTATCCTCAAAGGCTCAAACTTTGAGAATTTTGTCAATTATATTATATCTTTAAACTTTGATTAGAGTCAATTATGCCCCCAATTTTTCATTTTTTAAGTAATATTATCTTTTTGCAATTTTACTAGCACCATCTAAATAAATAATAGTAGGTATTAATGTGATACGTGAGAAAAACTACATTTTGGTCCCGTCTTCAATCTTAAGAAATTCAGTTTAGTCCCTTCATTATTTCATTTCATTCGATTTTATTTATCATTTAAATAAAACGAACAAATGAACTTGTTTTTTAGAGGACATCCATGAAACCTATGGAAGACCAAACTCAGGAGAAGTTTGAAGGTAGAAAAAAAAACTAAGGGCATGTTCTTTAGAAGGGAAAAGAGTAATGAAAAAAAAAATATATAGGTTCTACATGTTACTCATTTTTCTATTTCTATCTTAAAAAGTTTGTGAAGAAAAAAGAAAATACAAAATATCTATTATACCATTTGATTTGACACAATCATAATCTTTTTTTCTTTTTATTATTTTATTATAAGGGGCAAAGTGGTAATTTTAATACATTTCCATTCTATTTTCATTCTCAACTTTTACTAACAAATACTATAAATGCATTCCCTTTTCCTTTTCCTTTTCCTTTCCATTTCCCTTTCCCTTTTCGTTTCTGCCTAAAGAACGTACCTTAAGGATATGTTTGTTTAGTAGAATGTTGGAGGGAATGAGAATGAGAATGTTGGAAGGAATTAGAATGCGGTGTGATGTGAATTGAAAAAAAAAATGGATATAAAAAGTAATGACAAAAACATAATTTCATCATATTACAAAAGTTAAGGTTTGTTTGGTATGCAGAATGTTGGATTACCTTCAACATTACCTTACAAATTCTTACTAACAAACACACCCTAAGACCTTGTTTGTTACAAAGATTTAGATGAAGAAATGTTGGAGGGAGATGGAATGGGAGTAGCTTTAAATATTAATAATTTTTTTTTTTCATTTTCTCTCCCATTTTCATTTCCATTACCTCAAATAAATTTAGCAACCAAAGAGGCCCTAAACCTTTCTTCTTGTTCGCCTCTACGTACATAAGCTTTTCAAAGTTGGATGAACATACATAACTTAATCCACAACAAACCGCAAGTGGCTATTGTTCTTGTCATTGTTTTGAGCAATAAATGACCATTTCTTAATACAACTAAATTATTATTTTGGTCCCTAAAATATTACAATTGTCTCAATTGATTTATAAATTATAAAAATATAAATTTAATTTTTAAAAGATTTTACTTATCTCAATTTAATCTATAAATTTCTAAACCCTAACACAGGGATAAGTTTGCAACACAAAATATTTTTCAAGGATAAAATGTGATATTTTCATGATTCACCGATTTGAAGACTAAAATGAGATAAATAAAATCTTTTAGGATTAGTTAAGACAAGTGAAACTTTTTAGGGACTAAAACATTAATTTAATCTAAGATAATTGTGTGAATTTGTGATAATTAAGTTTCTCTATAACCTCAGGCAAAAAAAAAAAAGTAGTTTCTCTATAACCTTTTACTTTCTCCATATATTTTAATTTTTCATTTCATATCATATCAAGTTTATATTTTAATCCGTTTCTATTTTTGGAAACTAATGATCAAACTTAGCATATAACCTAAACTTTTACTGTTTTACACACACACATCTATCTATTTATATATATATATATATATATATATATATATGTATATATATATGGCTTTGGACTTTTTGGTGTCACAGAAGCAAAGTGTGACACCAAAAAAATAACTACTCTAATATACATGCATTATGGGTAGTTACAAAAATAATGGAGAAGTGCATAATTTCCCATTACTTCATTTAAAAATATAACAATTTTATTTAAAAATTTCAAATATTATAATTTGATATTATTTTGAAATATCATTATTATTTTATATAAAAATTTTTTAAAAAAAGAATAAATTGCATGCACATATGTGCATGCGAAGCCTCTAGTATATATCTATATATATATGGCTTTAGAGTTTTTGGTGTCACACAAGTAAAGTGTGACACCAAAAAAATAACTTCCCAATAAATAACCAAGTATGATAGGTGGTTACTAAAGAAAATAGAGAAGTGCATAACTTCTCATTTTTTTAATTTTTTTTTATTTTAAATTATGATAAAAATTTTATGTAAAAATATAATAACTATTTTATATTATATTTTAAAAAAATTTAAGAATAAGTTACATGTATGCACGTAGGTGCATGCGAAGCCTCTAGTATCTATATATATATGGCTTTGGAGTTTTTGGTGTCACACAAGCAAAGTGTGACACTAAAAAAATAACTTCCCCCTTAACTTCCCAATAAATAACCAACTTCTCACAAAATAGCTATATTTTATAATTAAAAAATACAAAAAAAATAATATGATTGGAGGATGTGGAAGAGAGAAAACAAATATGATATGTGGTTACAAAAAAATGGAGAAGTGCATAACTTTTCGTTTTTATATTTTTTTATTTTAAATTATAATAATAATTCTATTTAAAAATTATCAAATATTTAATTTTAATGATTTTAAAATATAATAACTATTTTATATTATATTTTTAAAAAATTTAAAAATAAATTACATGTATGCACGTAGGTGCATGCGAAGCCTCTAATATATATATGACTTTGGACTTTTTGGTGTCACACAACCAAAGTGTGATACCAAAAAAATAACTTCCCCCTCAACTTTCCAATAAATTTATATCTATATTTTATAATTAAAAATTACAAACAAACTAATATGATTGGAGGATGTGGGACGGAGAGAGAAAACAAGTATGATAGGTGGTTACTAAAAAAATAGAGATGTGCATAACTTCTCATTTTTTAATTTTTTTATTTTAAATTATGATAAAAATTCTTTTTAAAAATTTTAAAATATTTAATTTTTAATGATTTTAAAATATAATAACTATTTTATATTATATTTTAAAAAAATTTAAGAATAAATTACATGTATGCACGTAGGTGCATGCGAAGCCTCTAATATATATATGCCTTTGGACTTTTTGGTGTCACACAACCAAAGTGTGATACCAAAAAAATAACTTCCCCCCTCAACTTTCCAATAAATTTATATCTATATTTTATAATTAAAAATTACAAACAAACTAATATGATTGGAGGATGTGGGACGGAGAGAGAAAACAAGTATGATAGGTGGTTACTAAAAAAATAGAGATGTGCATAACTTCTCATTTTTTAATTTTTTTATTTTAAATTATGATAAAAATTCTTTTTAAAAATTTTAAAATATTTAATTTTTAATGATTTTAAAATATAATAACTATTTTATATTATATTTTAAAAAAATTTAAGAATAAATTACATGTATGCACGTAGGTGCATGCGAAACCTCTAGTATCTATATATATATGGCTTTGGAGTTTTTGGTGTCACACAAACAAAGTGTGACACTAAAAAAATAACTTCCCCCTTAACTTCCCAATAAATAACCAACTTCTCACAAAATAGCTATATTTTATAATTAAAAAATACAAAAAAAAAATATGATTGGAGGATGTGGAAGAGAGAAAACAAGTATGATATGTGGTTACAAAAAAATGGAGAAGTGCATAACTTTTCATTTTTATATATTTTTTATTTTAAATTATAATAATAATTCTATTTAAAAATTTAAAAATTATCAAATATTTAATTTTTAATGATTTAAAAATATAATAACTATTTTATATTATATTTTTAAAAAAATTAAAAATAAATTACATGTATGCACGTAGGTGCATGCGAAGCCTCTAATATATATATGGCTTTGGACTTTTTGGTATCACACAACCAAAGTGTGATACCAAAAAAATAACTTCCCCCTCAACTTTCCAATAAATTTATATCTATATTTTATAATTAAAAATTACAAACAAACTAATATGATTGGAGGATGTGGGACGGAGAGAGAAAACAAGTATGATAGGTGGTTACTAAAAAAATAGAGATGTGCATAACTTCTCATTTTTTTAATTTTTTTATTTTAAATTATGATAAAAATTCTTTTTAAAAATTTTAAAATATTTAATTTTTAATGATTTTAAAATATAATAACTATTTTATATTATATTTTAAAAAAATTTAAGAATAAATTACATGTATGCACGTAGGTGCATGCGAAACCTCTAGTATATCTATATATATATGGCTTTGGAGTTTTTGGTGTCACACAAGCAAAGTGTGACACCAAAAAAATAACTTCCCCATCAACTTCTTAATAAATAACCAACTTCTTACAAGTTATATTTTATAATTAAAAAATACAAAAAAAATAACATGATTGGAGAATGTGGGAGATAGAAAACAAGTATGATAGGTGGTTACTAATAAAATGGAGAAGTGCATAACTTCTCATTTTTTAATTTTTTTTATTTTAAATTATAATAAAAATTCTATTTAAAAATTTTAAAATTTTAAAATTATCAAATATTTAATTTTTAATGGTTTTAAAATATAATAACTATTTTATATTATATTTTTAAAAAAATTAAAAATAAATTACATGTATGCACGTAGGTGCATGCGAAACCTCTAGTATATAAATATGGCTTTAGAGTTTTTGGTGTCACACAAACAAAGTGTGATACTAAAAAAATAACTTCCCCCTCAACTTCCCAATAAATTTATATATATCTATATTTATAGCTATATTTTATAATTAAAAAATAAAAAAATATATGATTGGAGGATGTGGGAGAGAGAAAACAAATATGATAGGTGGTTACTAAAAAAATGGAGAAATGCATAACTTCTCATTTTTAAATTTTTTTTATTTTAAATTATAATAAAAATTCTATTTAATTAAAATTATCAAATATTTAATTTTTAATGATTTTAAAATATAATAAATATTTTATATTATATTTTAAAAAATTTAAGAATAAATTACATGTACGCATAGGTGCATGTAAAGCCTCTAATATATATATATATATATATATATATACATATATATACATGGCGTGCTACGAAAGTTTGTTTGAAATTTTAATTTAAAAAAGAAAAAGAAAAAAATCAGTGGTATTTAAGAAAATACAATTTTTTTTTAAAAAAATTTTATTAGAGTAATTTATTCTTTTGGTTCCTGAAAATTTTTATTTATTTCAAATTAGTCCCTAAAAAATTTTATATGTATCAATTTAGTCTCTAAACTAAGGAAATATTTCATAGTTATATTTTTATAGCAGAGACAAACTTAAGACAGAGAGTATCTTTAAGGAACTAAATTGTGAATTAAGTAGAGACTAGTAGAACTTTTTAGAAATTGAATTTAATATTTTCATAATTTAAAGATTAAATTGAGATAAATGAGATTCTGAAAAACATAGAGACACCACAAAAAATATGAGAATTTTCAACAAGTTATATTTCGATTATCACTATTAATTATTGAAATTTTTTCAACAATTAAATTTTGACCGTCAAAATAAATATATTTTTTAACAATTAAATTTTAGCTATCAAAATAAATTATTAAAAAAATTAATAATAATATTTTCGACAATATATTTATGGAGAATGAGAAATTGATACGTACTGGACGAGTCTTTACAGTGAGAGCCAAGTTGACAAACACAGCAGCAAAAGTGGATAAAGGGATCCCTGCACCGATTGCACGAAACCCTGCAAATTCCAATCAAATTATATCATTTCTTTAATTAATTTCCTGCTGTTTGGATGCCGAGAAAATTTTCAAAGGGAAGCAAGAAAATTAAAAAGAAAATAAATAAATAAATAAATAAAAACCTTGAAAGGTCTCCCATGGGTAAACGATGCCGTCTTGGTTTCTATCAAAGAATGCTACATGCTTTTGCAGAAAGGTTTGGTCACATGGATTGGGTTTCTCACCCATTACTTCTCCTCCTGCGTATATATTATTTGGAATGATCAAAATACTCATACCGCATACTCATTAGGTATTTATTTATATATATATATAAAGTATTATTTTTAATTTTTTTTGTATTGAGAAAATATATAATTTTAAGAAAAAATGTTAAATATCTGGTAGATATTAAATTAATTTAATTGTATATTTATATTTATAATTTAATATTTTTATTTTTTGTGATTATAGATAAAAAATTGATAAAATTAAATTTTATATTAATAAAATAATAATTTATTTCAAATTTTTATGGGTCTGGGTCCGGGTATGGGATTTAACTACCCGTATGGTCTGAGGATGGGAATTGATTTTGATATCCGTTCAAGCCCGGGTTCGGGTCTGAGGATTATAGTACCCTACCCATGATCATCTCTATATATTATACACTGTTTTTAAAATCGGACCGATCATTAAAAAAAATCTGCAAAATCATGAAGTGATTGGTTCACTAAAAAAACCCAAACATAAAAAGAGCAAAACAAAAAAGAAGTTTTTATATTCGATTCACTCAAGACTATTGTCTGGTTCCTTTTTTTCCTGGGTCGTCCGGCTTTTGCCTAGCCGACTAGAGCCAATAGATAGAAACAGACTGGACATTTGGACGATTACTGGTCAGACCGAACCATCGATCCATGGCTTAAAACATTGGTTATACAAATTACAGAGAAAATAGTGAATGAAATTAAATAGATACCTTTTTTATTGTTGTTTTGATGAATGTTGGAAGCCATGGCTTAATGAATAAATGTAAGGAGGTTTATGCAGAGAGATAGAGAAAGTGATTTGTGAGAATTGAGAAAGAAAGAAAAAGGAAAGATGAAGTATATATAGAGAGAATAATTAGGTTTTCTTGTTTCTTAACATGTATGCCTACCCATGCTTGCTTAATTGTGCTCTTGTTTTGAACTTCTTGTTTCATTCACTAATTTATAGATTTTTTTTTTGTTAACGAATTAATTTATAGATATAAACAAACAAAATGTAACAGTTTTTAGATGAAAAATAATCCCGTGCGGTACTCTAAAGTACAACACAATGAGAGAGAAAATGTGGGACTCATCCCTATATTTTTTCTCTCTCATCATGCGATATTCGTTGGCTTTTTAGACCCAATAAAAAGTTGTTTCTTTTTAATAAATATATGTCTTAGTAATCTCATTTTAAATATTATTTGTATCTTATACCATCCTTGAAATTTTTTTACTAGCTACTCTTTGGATAAATGTTAGTACTATTTTTACTAGCTACCCTAGTGTTATAGGAGTCTATCTATTTATATTCAAGGAAATTTCTCAATATTAATATAAAGTTATATTAATAAGAATTCACTTTAAATAAATTAAAAATTATATTTTTATTAAAATTAAAAAAATAAATGCAAGTACCGAATTTTAAGTAGTTCTATACTATGGAACATCTTCTTTTACTATTTTTTTTAGAGAAGCTAAAGTTTTACATCTTTATTCTGTTAATCTTAAAATTAGGGTGCTTCGATTTAATTGAAAAAATATATATAATCGAAAATGCTTTTGGTATTGCTTAATAAATTTCTTAAAAATTAAACTAAACACCTAAATTACATTAGATTTGTGGAGTTTTCATAGTAAACAGTGTTATTTCTGTAAATTTCTTTAACGAAATAAATTATTTTATCGTATAAATATTATCATTTAATTATTTTCAAAAATTAATAAAAGATTATAATGATTTATTTATTTGATTAGTAATATGAACAAAATTTTAACTATTTTTTAAATTTTAAAAATATGTTAAAAAATGAAAACTAAAAATTGATCCAATCTATTATAGCAAATACATGATTAATGATTAAACATTATCAGATGTTTCTTGCTGTGACTTTGGAGAAACCATTTCTCTGATTAAAGCTTGAATAAAAAGAAAATCACACATTTTGTTTCTATTAAAATATTTAACAATAAATATTATAGGGTAAACTACAGTTTGCCCCCTGTGGTTTGGCCTAATTTCAGTTTGCCCCCCTGTGGTTTAAAGTGCGACACTTAACTACCCTGTGGTTTGGCTTAAAATTAATGTGCCCCCCAGTGGTTTAGAGTGTGACACTTGACCCCCCTGTGGTTTGTTATGTTAGCACTTAACTACCTTCTATCCAAATTTTAGTCAAATTAATCATCATTTTTATATTTTTAATGTTTAAAATTTGTTATTCAACACTCTATAATTATAAAATAATTCAAAAAATATATAATTAATATAAAAAAAATTATAATTTTAAAAAATCAATAAAATAATTTAATATTTATTGTTTACTCTATTGATTATTTATATTTAGTTATTTATTCATTTTATTTTTATTTTTTATCTTTAATATTTTAGAATTATTAAATCAATCAAAATAAATTGTAAGAGAATAATATAATATAAATATATAACTAAATTTAAGTTTTTTTTATTATTCAAGTTCGGAACATACATACCTGAATTGAATGTTAACGTTATTGAGCTTAGAAACTCTAACATTAAACAATAATTTTCTTAGAAAAGTATCCAATTTATCCAATCATATAACGTTAATAGTGTACCAAAATAAAGTGACAATCCAACTTCATATTAAGTATTAACATATTCAAATTATTGATTTTTTAAAATTATAATTTTTTTTATATTAAATATAATTTTTTTGAATTATTTTATAATTCTAGAGTGTTGAATAACAAATTTTAAACATTAAAAGTATAAAAATGATGATTAATTTGACTAAAATTTGGATAGAAGGTAGGTGAAGGTAGTTAAGTGATAACATAACAAACCACAGGGGGGTCAAGTGTCACACTCTAAACTACAGGGGGTCACATTAATTTTAAGCCAAACCACAGGGTAGTTAAGTGTCGCACTTTAAACCACAGGGGGGCAAACTGAAATTAGGCCAAACCACAGGGGGGCAAACTGTAGTTTACCCAATATTATAACATAATGAATCATAATTCAAATTTTTCGGTAAGAAAAATAAATATATATATGTCTATATATCAAAAACAGAATTATCACATTAACAGGCGGTTGGTTGGAGTGGTAGGTACTCCATTATGCTTAAGCAAGGTCTCAGGTTTGAATCTTGTGTATGAAAAAATCTCTGCTGGGAGAGTTATACTCCCGTTATGAGAAAACAAACCAAAAATAGTATAGATTGGATGGAGGCAAAGTGATGAAATAAAGGGAAATGAAGGAAATGTTAAGATTAGTCATAAAAAGTTTGAAAGAAATTAAAGTTGGGATGTTAATTTAGCTTCAAGGCATCTCCTAATGATCTTGGAAGTGATGCCTAAATAAAGCATTGCGTGGAATTTTCATCCACCCCTCTTAGTTGTGTTTGAAACAAATAGAAAAATGTAGGAAAAAAAATTAATACTAAAACTCTTTAAATTTATCAAGTTATTTAAAATAGGCAAAAATACATTTTGTATCCTCAATTTTTACATTAACTTTCAATTTTGTCCTTAAAGTCTTAACACTATCTAAATTGCTAATAAAAATTGATGATATGACATCACACATGCATGTAATATTATTATTAGTTCATCCCTCAAAACAACGTCTTTTCTTCGTATTCTTCTTTTTAATAGAAAGAAATGACGTCATTTTAAACGATGAGTTGTTATTAATACGAAGAAATGATATCGTTTTGAGTTATGGGTTAGTATTAATATTATATATATATATATGATCTTAGATGTCATCGTTCTCTGTTAATTTGGACAATATTATGACTCATGATAAAATCCGAAACTTTGGGGACGGAGTCGAGTGATATTTGAAACTTTTAAAATAAAATTGACCGAAAAAAAAGATTTAAGAATTCGTGTAAAGTTTGGGATGCTTTTACCTTTAAAGATAATTTCTTCAACTTTTAAAAACAACAATCTTGTTCCAAAAATTTACATTTTAATAAATAGGTATTTTTTTACTTATTTTTTTAACTGCTAATTTGTTTGTCATTTTAGACTTTTTTTTAACTAATAGTGCTTGCTTTTTACTTAATAAAATTGTATTTGGTGCAATTCGTTTCCCTATAATTTATATATACAATTTCTTCAAAATCCTTCATTTGTAAAGTAATAATAAGTTTTTAATAGAAACTCACACTAATAAGTACCTACCATGAATGGATTAGAGACCAAATTATTATTAATATTGACAAATAGTATGTCAGTTATTTACAAATCTATTTGTCAATATTAATAACAATTTGATCCATAATCCATTCATGGTAGATTCCTATTAGTGTAAATTCTAATTAAAAAATTATTATTACTTTACAAATGAAGCATCTGAAAGGAATTGCATAAAAATGACAGAAAATAAATTGCACCGAATCCGACTTCTTTAATTAACATATGGAGCCATTAAATGAACAGGGTTATGAGAAAATTAGGGTAAAGAACATATTTGTTATAATGTATTAATGTTGTAGTTTAGGCCTAATTTCTATTTTTAGAAGTTTGAAAAAACTATTTACAAGAAATCCAAAATTGTTTTTTGATTGGGAAATCCTAAATTTTTAAGACATTCATTTGCATCTTTTAAGCAAAATTCTTGGCTGCTTGCTTGCCTTGTGTTGTGTGTCATGTGAGTTGTCAATATAAGTTATAACTTATAACTCTCTCTTCCTTGTTCCATAATTAATCTTGTTCCGTTTAGTTTAATTCTTTTTACGGTTATCTTCTTATTGGAGGCAATCCTGTTCGAGCTAGCTGAGGTCTTATAACGGGGGTAGAGCTTTCCCAGCAGAGATTTTTTCATACGCAAGACTTCGAATCCGAGACCTTACTTAAGGGGAATGGAGTACCTATCATACCAACCAACAACCTATTTTAATTCTTTTTTTCAGCCACACAAAGTGCATGGTTTATTAATTTACGAGAGAATTATCATTTTGGTTCCAAAAAGATACATAATATTTCAATTCAGTCCTTAAAAGATGAAAATATCTAATTTAGTCATTGAAAAATGATTTTTGTCCCAATTTAATCCTTGTAACTTTTTAAATAAATTATACTGACCTATCGTGACAGATCCAAATATTACATTGACATTCTATCTCGTTTCACATATTACACTAACATCCCTAACACATGAAAATGCTTATAATTTGATCCATAAATTTCTTTTTTTTTAAGCCTCCGTCCAAACAAATGATTCTTATATATTTTCAACTCAATTTTTTAATGACCAAAATGTCCTCTCAAACCATTTGGATTATTTGTGACCAAAAGGCCCTTTTGGTGATCGAAATTAATCAACATTGCTACTTTATTTATTTTTTGAAAACAATACTTACATAAATTCTTAAACTTAAAAAAACAAAACTAGTTTTAGAAAATAAATTTAAAATAAAAAAATAACTATATTTTAATTCCCATCGTTTGTTTTTAACAAGATAACAGGTCATGAAGGTGTGAACCCAATAAAGCAAGAAGGTGATTTCAATAAGGAAAGTGCTTCCGTGAAAGAAACTTCTAATGACTATAAGGCCTCCTTTGAGGATGATTATAAAAATTGTGGATTTTTAAATTATTTATTTTTAAATAATTTTTTTTAAAAGTGTTGTGAAAGAGAAGTTATTTGTGTTTGATAAATTAAAATAAAAAATATTTTTATCAGTAGCTAAAAAATAATTTGTGTTTAATAAAAAATTGTATAAAAAGTATTTTTAACGGTAAAATTATTAAGAAGGATATGATAGATTAAGATGTTATTAATACTATCAAATAGATAAATGGATATCAATATTTAATTTGTTAATTATTATTAATTAAAGAAATAAAAATAAAAAATTAATTTATTTACTAATTTAATTATTAAAATATTAATACAATAAGATGCAGTGACGGAACCAAGATTGAAGGATTATCCTTAATTTATTAAAATATTAATTCGTTAAAGTATCAATTAAATTTTTTTTTTTGAAACCTCAATTAAATATATTAATTGATTAAAAGTAAGATGGAAGGATTATCTTTGACATAGCAGCAGGTGAAAGAAGAAAGAAAACAAAGTAATGGTGCTGAAGAAAATATAAAATTTTATTAAGGGCATTTTATCTTAAATTATTTAGATTTTAGTGTCTGCTAGTAGTTAAAAAAAAAGTTCAAATTCTCAGTTTAAAGCTGAAAAAGTATATTCTACTACAATTAAAAATTACTTATTTTATGAAATAATCATATACAAATAACACATTTTTTAAAAATAAATAATTATTAAAAAAAATAAGTAATTCTTTCGTAAGAATAAAACAAAAAGGCTCTAAAGTAAATTTGGAAGTCTAAGAAATTACGTAGTTGGTATGGGTAAAAGAATTCTCATTTATAAGGCTGACGAGTGCAGTATGTGTAATTCCATCACAAAAAATGTATGGCAATCATGTGTCACTCCGTTTAAAAAAGAGGCAAAATATTATTTACACCCTGAATTGTTGGTCAAATTATTATTTAGTTCTTGAATTTATCAAAAATACTATTTAGTCCCCAAAATTTGTAACTATGTCAACTATTTAGTCCCCAAATTTGACAAAAATACTATTTAGTCCCCGAATTTGACAAAAATACTATTTAGTCTCCGAATTTGTAACTATGACAAAAATACTATGCAAATTCGGGGATTAAATAGTATTTTTGCCAAGTTTGAGGACTAAATAATTGACATAGTTACAAATTCGGAGACTAAATAGTTGACATAGTTACAAATTTCGAGGACTAAATAGTAGTTTGAAAAATAATTGAGGGACTATAAAATATTTTTCCTCTTTAAAAAAACACCCAAATTTATTAATTTCCCTAGAAGCGTGTTCTCTCAATTTAATTTTTTTTAGGTGTGGGACGGATCAAGTCCTAGTTAGGAATGAACAAATAGAAAATCTAAGTGTTAGCAAACAAAAATAAACTAATGTTAGGCGGAGGATCCTCTTTGCAAGTGAACCTCGCGTGACCCTGAGCTCCCATTTTAATAAGAGTGTCAGCACAAAAATTGACTTATCTTAAAATGTGCTTAATTATCAATTAGTTTAATCTTTTAATTAATATGATAAATAATAAGTTAATTGACAATAATATTAACAGAATCTAATGGTTAAATATTAGATTTAAGATGCCCAAAAAAAATATAAGCGGTACATTTTGATAGTGTTTAGTTTATAAATTTGATGTGTCTGATTTTTTTTTTTAAATTATTGAATATAATTTAATTTGTCATTTTGATAGTTAGTTGGCACTCATTAATAATACTTTCATTTAAATTTTTTATCCGTTAATCAAATAACTAAATTAATTAGAAATTGATATTTGAGGGAGTTAAATTAAAATATATTATCTTCTAGAATCAAAATTAATAAATCATACATACTTCAAGGGAATAAATTAATATTTACTTTATTAGTTTTAAACAGGAAGTGCAATCTAATTCACCATTTTTCACACAGCACAAATGGTATAGTATTTGTGTTACTTTAATAATTATCTCTTGAATTTAATTCCTATAGAGATAGAAATAAAACATTATTTATTAAAAGAATCATTCAAATTCAAGAAATTAGTTATAGGCCCACCCTAGTTGATACCCAATATAAGACTAAATGACCAATATCTATATTAATATGATTTTTAGATTTTTTGGTGAGTCACAAAAAAACCATTTGGAACTCATAGGAGGATGTGAGAAATAAAATAGATACGAAAGATAGTCAACAGAAAAGTGAGACAACAAAATAACTTGCTATTTTTTAATTTACTATTTTAAAATATAATAATTATTTTATTTTGTATTTTAAAAATTTAAACTACCAATTATCTAATGGACTAAACTTAAATAATGTTCCTCTTTGCTATAAGGTTCGCCAAACAAAGACACGTGATCAAAAAATTCATTCATATATAGAAGACCGTGTTTTATATGGTTAATAATAAAAAAGAAAGTATAACTGAAACTTATGTTTAAAGAACATTATAATAAAGATATAAAAAATTATATATAATATTTCTCCATATCTAATTCTTTATTGTTTTAAAATATAATAATGATTTTTTATTATATTTTTTTTGGTTTCCCAAGATATCCCCCAACCCGACAGGCCAAGGACTAATCCTCCGCGGATCTCAGTATTATTGCTCTAACACTAAGGCTTAGATCTAGTGTGTGTGTATATGTATGTATATATATATATATTATCCTATAATACCTGGCTTATGTTTGGTAGAAAGACACATATGTGAAGGAAAGGAATATAAAATACTGTAGAGTAAAGTACTGTAAAATAAAAAAAAGTGCTATAGAGAAAAGTGTATTGAAAATATAAAAAATATGATGAGAAGTGTATTTAGTATGTAAAAAATATAATGTAAAATTTATTGAAAAATGTGAGATTATATTGCATGTACTGTAACGCAAAACTACCAAACGCAACCTTGATGTTCCTGTCATTTAAGTCCACATCAATAAAAAAGTAAAACGAAAAAACTTAGATCAAGTTCTTTATATCATTTTCATCAAGTTCTCCAATGTAAATATGACTCGTGGCAAAAAGTGTTTAAATGCCCACAGTAGAGAGAATATAGAATGCCACTTTTTATATGACCAATCATAGAAGAAAGAGTGTAAATTCAATATATGATTGATGGAAGTTGATGAAAATGATATAAGAAACTTGACCTAAGTTTTTAGTAAAAACTGTACCAATGATTCAAGTTTAGGCTAAATCCTCAATGTTTGCATGAAGTTTAATGTTGGTTCTCAAAGTTTTTTTTTGGTCGATTTTGGTCCTCGAATGTAACCGTTAACTTTTGCCGTTAAAAGATGACGTGGCATACTTATGTGTCACACTCTATCTCCTACGTGTCATATTTTAATGACGTGGTATGACACATCACTGCAACATCACCCCACATTGTCACATCATCATCTTCTCTCCTTCATCATCATCTTCTTCATCTCACGTGGCAGTGATGTGTCATGCCACGTCATTAAAAGATGACACGTAAGAGAGAGAGTGTGCCACATAAAAATGCTACGTCATCATTTAACGGTATTATGCTCGAGGACAAAATCGACAAAAAAAATTTTTTTTGAGGACCAACATTAAACTTTTAAAACATTGAGGACCAACATGAAATTTTATGCAAACATTGAGGACTAAAATAATACTTTAGCCTTCACGTTTATAAGTATAAATAAATATTATAATATAAAATAAAAATATATCATATAATTATATTTAATATACCATAAAATAAGTCTCCTTCCCCCTCTCTATTTTTTTCTCTTCTAATCCCTTTCCTTCTTCTTCTTGTCTTTCTAGTTTCTTCCTTCTCCCCTTCTTCCTTTTCTAACCACCAAACTTTTTTTCCCCTTGATTATACCCATTTTTTAACCAATTTTTCTATGTTTATGATGGTTATCCGACTAATACCATGTCCGATTGACTGATCTTTCAAACAGACTAGTTGTTTCGATCCAATTTTTTCATCACTGGTATAAAGTCCTCTGATCATATGTGAAATCATCATCATTGGCCAAAACAAATGTAAATCATTATCCATGGCTCCACTATATTATCAAAGCTTGACCAAACTCTTACATATATGCATTGTGTCATATTTGAAGCAATAATCAAAATATAAGGTACTGCTTAACATGCAAGACATAATCCAACCACTTGTTCTTTTAAGAAACAAAAAACAAAACAATCTAACTAACCAAGATTGTGAATGCACACAATAAAAAGGTAAAGGTTCTCAAATTGGCAAATTAAAGCAAGGAATGAAAGTAGTCTCAAAGTACAAAGTGCAATGAAGATTTGGAAGATAAGATAGTCACAACAACTCACAATCCCTTTTAATGGCTCAAGGTTGCATACGCAAATGGTCTTTAATTACATTTATAAATGCATTTCCAATGCACTGAGACCGTCTACTGAATATGATTATTTACAATATTATCATTATTATTAGTCTTGGACTCTCACTTGAATTACACAATACAACATCTCAGCACCAACCCTTTCTGATCAATCCTGCCATCTTCGTTGCCTAAGAGTCATACAACATCATTTAGTTTCATCTACCAGTAGAGATTTATCACAGAAAAATAAAACTAATAATCAATCTGCATAAATGTGATAGTCTGTAATCTAGTAAGTACAGGCTTCCGGAAGAGGAAGAAGAAAAGAAATGAAAAGGAAAAAGTGAGCAACATCATTCTTGTTTTCAGTTTCTAAAAATCAAAAGCAGTTTTTATGTAGCCAAACAAGCCTTTACTAGTCATCCTAATTAGTTGGAAGTAGAACTGAAGATAATTTCAAACGAATCAAAGTTTCAAGGACTAAACTGTCTCATTTCATAGGAACTGATTTTAGAAGGAACAAAAATGTTTAAAGACTGACTTTTCATATCCACCCATACAGTCAAATGCTGGACTCTCCACAGAACATGTAGATTGTAGAGCATTATCTGTGAAGTAAATTCTCAACCAAAATAGGAGTAAAAAAAATGCACTTGACAAGACAACTGGTTGAGAGGAGAAAAGTAATCAGTTAATCTCTCCAATAGAGTCATTCACTCGTTCTAACCAGTTAAATGCTGGATTGGACATAAGTCTACTAGTAAAACTTCACCTCTTTACTGAACTCACTTCCAAGGCATTACTAGCAAGGTTAAGACTTCATATATACACATAAAAGAGTAATTTCACCGCAACAACAAACAAAGACTTTCCCCACTAGGTGGGGTCGGGAGTTGGCTATATGGATCAAGCAACGCTAACGTGTTCTTGTCTTTTCTCAATTCTATGGTTAGGTTATTAATAGTTAAATCAATCCTAATAGTTTCACCTATTGTTTTCTTTGATCTTCCGCTACCTCTAGTTATTGGTTTATCTCCCATCGAATCAACTCAAAATATAGGAGCCTTTGATGGTCTCCTTTGTACATGACCAAACCATCTAAAGCGTGTTTCTACGAACTTTTCTATAATAGATGCTACCCCGACTTTCTCTCTAATACAATCATTCCTAATTTCATCCTTTCTAATGTGATCACTCATCAAATGCAGCATTCTATGAATAGTAATTTCACGTCCAACAAAAATCAGAACTTCACAGCAACATTGCCCCCAGGTTGGGAAAAGGGGGAAAGAAAGACAGTCCTTGTGCTATGAAATATTAACAATATTAACCATACTATGATGTAATTGAACAGAGACAATGTATAATGCAACAGGTAAAACAGTGATAAACACATCAGTAATAACCAGAAATAATATTAACAGACCTTCAGGAGGCTGAGCTAGCTTCCGATTTTGAGGAGACGACATTTCTTTCTTCAATTGCATCAGAATGTCTTCCATTGTATACTCTCGTTGCCAATTAGCAAGCATAGAAAATAAATGTGGGTCAACCTGGTAATTTTAACTAGCCGTAAGCTCAATATGAATCAAATTAAGTATAGAAAGACTCTGCAATGTCACCTACCACTCCAGATTCTTGGTTGACACAAGTCATGTTAATCCTTGTTTGGAATCTTACAGATGGTGGATTGTCTGGATAATCCTTGCCACAGAACAATTTCAACTGGTAGATACGTCCTTCATGAACAGTCTGGCACAAAAATAATATGGACAAGGGAAGGAAACAAAATCAATATATTGGAGGATAGAAACAATTTCCTTAGAAATACACAGGGCTTCACTTGTATAAAGAACTTGAGTAATATTTACCATCTGATTATACTTGTCAGTTGTCAAATACTATAAATTACAATCTTGACATATTACTGTCACTGACTTAAATGAAGAACTGATTATTTTCTAATCGAAATGGGCTAGGGAGGATTGGGTTGGGATGGTAGAGAAGGCATTAAAAAGCATGTACAGAAAACACATTCAAAGCAGGTGGTTAGTTGTAGTGGGTACTCTATTCCCCCTTAAGGTCTCGAGTTTGATTCTTGTGTATGAGAAAAACTCTGCTGGAAGAGCTCTACCCGCTAGTTCGAGCCATATTATGCAGAGCCCATTGGGCTTCTGGCGGTCTCGACAAAAAAAACACATTCAAAAGCATTACAACCACAGGAAGGTAATTATCAGCTTACACCAGGGGGGCCAATAATAGTCCCTGTCCATGACTGCATGTATATATCATCAGCATCATCCATGCCATAGCTGACAGTTCCATCACCGATTCCCTTCTCCCCTCTCTCAAGCTCTTCCAGTAATCTAAAACTCCTGGGGACTGCATACACCGCCAAAAAAATAAAACTTTTCAATGCAACAGTTGTATGCATAAGCTGAAAAAATAGTTAATGTCAGATACATATCTGATTCAGTTAGAGAGAAAACAAATGGAATAAATGCACAAAAAAGATAGTAAAGATTAAGTTGCATTTCGACCCATTCATGCATTGGATCAGTTCAGCTTACCAGTCCAGTATAGTGGACCAAGACTTGGGCCTATTTGTTTGGGCCAAATGCATTAAGTTCAAGCCCCAAGTCTTGGGCCTAGTCAATTTTTAGAAGCTCCAGCTGATGTGGGCTAGGCCCAAATGCAGAACTCATCAGCCATTTTATACAAAACTTTGCACTATAATAATTATTTGTTCTCTCCTCGCCATTTTATATTTTCCTTTGTCTCTCTTGAGTTCTGTCTGTAAATCTGAATCTTTTCTATAAACAACATCAACAACAAACAAAGCCTTTTCCCACTAGGTGGGGTCGGCTATATGGATCAAGCGACGCCAACATGTTCTGTCTTGAATCTTTTCTATAAGTCCAGGCATAATGAAAATAGTACTATAGTCATCATATGACTATTTAGACTTAAATGCCATTATGCATAAAGTTGTACTTTACTATATTTTCCCAATTTAATCATTTTTGGACAAAATTACACTTTATTTGTACAAATTGTACCGAGTTTAACTCAATATTTAACAAGGATAATTTTACACTTTTGTAGAGTTTAGGCCCAGGACAGGTACAGACTTTGCCCAAGTCCCACAAACAACTGGAGTTTAATTCAATTGTTCGTATTACATATTCGGTCACCCCGTAAGTTCACCAATTATAGAATCTTTTCAAGATTTTTATTCATAATAAAGTATAACTGATAAAGAAAAAATTGATTACAATAGGTGACAAATTTTTCTTTTCTTAAAAAAATGTATCGTAGATAATGAAAAATAAGGGGAAAAGACAGAATAAACATGTGAAAATAGCAACCCAATCAGAAAAGTGGTATCCACTATCCAGGATCATCATTTTAACTGGGATATATTCCCCGAATCCCCACTGAAAATATTTTTAGTGAAAATGAAGCAATTCCAATTCAAATCTTCTTTCTTGCAGAAAAATCATATATATCTGATGCAAATTAAGGAAATGTGAAATTGCCATTGGTAGGTAGCTGTAATGTTAGCGGAAGAAAATGAAACAATAAGCAGCTGCCTACTTGGATCTCAACTATCTGTAGACATTAGCCAACAAAGCAAGAAAGGTTATAAACCTTGAAGGAGACAATATAAGTATCGTAGATTGTAGATGACAACAGAGAAGTTCATTCTGGAAAAAGTAATCTGCCATTGGGTGGTTTTATTATAAAAGAAAAGGACTTCATGATATGATGACCAAAGAAAATATCAAATTAATTATTTAGAGGGAAATTGTCTGACAAACATTTAGAAAACTATGATACAACCTACAAGCTCCACTAAGAATGGTAGTAGAGCAATCTTGATTCATAACATAGCAGGTAATACAAAGCACACACACACACATACATGATATCACACAAAGCTATTATACTAAGAGAGAATGGAGTTTGAGAGAGGGGGGCTCATCAAAATTCAAAAAGCTGTCATAGCACAATGACTTCACAAATCCACTTAGGCTCTTAGTGTCTTACTTTACTTGTCTTTTATATTTATCCAGATTTATATAATAATGCATGACTCCAGCCTCTAGGAGCTCCTATTCCAACAGTGTACTACGCCATCAACAACTATGCACACAATATTTGACCATATTTCATTCTAACAATAGACATAATTATTCTATTTCCAAATTAGGCATAACTTCAAATTATTCCAGTAATATGCAGACATAATTGCATCAGAACCTAGCATTCACAGATAATACAACAACCAATTATGCAGAAATGGAAGAAGCTACAACAACCCTAAGTTCAAATAAAGTCTTTAAACCCAGAATTACACAATCAACCAAAGTGCATCTAGAAAATTGACCGCAGCAAACAGAAACCCATAATCCCCTGATGAGAAAACCGCAGACAAAACTGCAACCCACGATTTTCGGATGGATGGAAGTTCGTTCTCAAGACTAGAAAAAAAAAAAGGAAAAAGACGAAAAGCATTCGGAGATATGAAGAAATCTAGGTCGCGAATACTCACCAACAACTGATGCGGATCCTTCAGAACCCATCTGGATGGCGGTTTTTTGTAGGACTCGCGCGATTAGGGTTTGGAAATTGTAGAGAGAGAGAGAGAGTTTTGGGAAGATAATAATGGTCGTGACGATGACTGCACTCTCCAACTAAACTGTTCACAAACAAAGTGGAAGGTTCATTACACGTAATGAGGAGGGTAAGAGTAAGAGAGGTTTATTACGAGATAAATATAAAGGAGGCAAAGGGGTGACAATTATTGTATACGCATGTTCTATTCTTATTATCATGGACTCGGTGGGCACACTACAATTAATAACTAGAATCAACTCATTATTTCGTGGGGATAAAAGTTCAATACTATCGTATCACTAAACTATTTCAGTGTATCCCTTTAATCATGTAGTGTCATTTGTTAATATTAATAAGAGATAAAATACTATTTAGTCCCCGAATTGTTGGTCAAACTACTATTTAGTCCTCGAATTGTTCAAAAATACTATTTAGTTCCCGAATTATTACTCTGTCAACTATTTAGTCCCCGAATTTGACAAAAATACTATTTAGTCCTCGAATTTGTAACTATGTCAACTATTTAGTCCCTAAACTTGGCAAAAATACTATTTAATCATCGAATTTGCAACTCTGTCAGCTATAACGGGTAACAGTCAGTAAACTAAATAGTTGACAGAGTTGCAAATTCGATGATTAAATAGTATTTTTGCCAAGTTTAGGGACTAAATGGTTGACATAGTTACAAATTCGAGGACTAAATAGTATTTTTGTCAAATTCGGGGACTAAATAGTTGACAGAGTGAACAATTCGGGGACTAAATAGTAGTTTGACCAACAATTCGGGGACTAAATAGTATTTTGCCTCTATTAATAAAAACTCATATTAATTAGGGCCCACCTTGAATGGTTTAGGGACCAACTGATTGGAGGGATGTACTGAAGTTCAGTACTACCGTACCACTGAACATCTACTCATTTCGTGAATAAAAATTCAGTACTATCGTATTAGTGAAGTTCGTTACATTCCTCTAATTATGAGAGTCATTTATTAATATTAATAGAAATTCACATTAATAAGGACTCACATTAAATGATTTAGGGACCAACTGATTGAAGGGATATACTGAAGTTCAGTACTACTACTGAACATCTCCTCGTTGGAAGGATGAGAATAGAGTGTTATTTATTGAGAGGATCGTCCTCAATAATAAATCTTATAATATACAAATAATTAGTCATTACTTCGTTCTAGTGGATGAGTAGATGTTTATAATATGGTAGTACTGAACTTCAGTACATCCCTTCAATCAGTTGATCCATAATTTATTCATTCAAGGCGGATCCTAATTAATGTGATTTTTTTATTAATATTAACAAATATCACTTTATGATTTGAGGGATGCACTGAAGTTCAGTAGTACTGATGGATATATAATGATAGAGAAAAAAAACTCATGGTTTAGTTATTGAAAATTTAATTTTTAATTTATTTGATCCTTGGATCAATTAAATGAATGACAATTTAACTGATATATTGATACATGATTAAATGACACGTACAAATTGATCAAACTAAAGTATTATTTGTATTTTTATATGTAATTTGTAAATTTTATTATATATATTTTTATAATAAAATAAGATTAATTTATCATTTAACAATTATGTTAGTATCCATTGAGAGTACTTCAGCAGGATATAATTAATGTTTCATCTATATCATTAAAAAATTAAGAAAAATATATATTTTTTTAAAACTAAATTACAAATTTATTATAGTTAAAAAAATATTAATTTATTATAATAATTAATAGGTATGTTGATGATGATGATTACGAAGTACTTAGAAGTTAGAATCTTTAGGTCACTTTTTATGTTTTTTTATTGTTGTGGTTTAGGTGAATGAACTACTCTAAGTGTACATCAAATTAATAACTTGCCTAATATAATTTTTTTTTAAAAAAAAAACATTTATGGTTGACAGCATGCTATATAGTAGTAGGGCAAAAACAGCTGTCTGGATTTGATATAAATAAATTTAGATTCTTTTTTTTAGAATAAATAAATTTAGATTTTTTTTAGAATAAATAAATTTAGATTCTAAATTACTTTTCAAGTATTAAACTTTCTGATTATAATACTATGTTTGATACTCTTACTTCCTTTTTTGGGGGGTGGTTTTATAACTTATAGTACATAATCTTCTTTAAGTGATACAATATCCTAGACTTTATTATATAATCTTTCAAGGGAACAATGTCTACTTTTTTTTTAAAAGAAAAAATTGAGACTATTTAAATTAGTTAAAATTATAAAACATATAATAACATCTCCACTTTTGATACCTTTCGTCAAAACCAATTTTTTTATCTATTAATTTTATCCCTTTTTTTGTCACTTTTGTCTATTATGTTTATGAATTGATGCATTTCTTTGTCTGGCTAAATATCGTCTACATATATTACCAATAATTCTGCTTAAATTTCACACGTAATTAACAACTTCTGAAACGAGACAAAAAAAATAGGCCAAAAGAATTACATAGATTAAAAAATATATAAAGAAAAAAATTAGGGAAAAGTACATTTTACCCCCTCAACTTTAGTTTGTAACAACTCACCCCCTAAACTCTAAACTTTAAAAAAGTTTGAAATAGTTATCTTAAGGTTAAAATTAAACATATGCAAATCACATTGTCTATATTTAATTTTTCCCTAATTTAACTTCAAAAGTATAACCTAACCGACTACAGCAACCACCCATCAACATCAAGTCAAACCTTAAGAGAAGTTTAATAGAATTCATCGGGTACATTCTAAATTATGTACCGTGAAAAGTTTTATTTTCAAGAAATAGAGTATCTGTGTATTGTGACTGTGTCTGATCAAGGAATTTATAGATCAAGAAATTGAGTCTTTGACAAAAAAAAATCAAGAAATAATAAACATGTGCAATGCATATAATCTTAATCTGTTAAATTTAATTTCAAATTTAACAGTTTCAACTTTTTCTTAAGTTTAAGAGGGTCATTTGTTACAAATTAAAGTTGAGGGGGTGATGTGTTATATAGGCATAATTAACGGGGGTTTAGAGTTTAGGGTTTAGGGTTATATAAAATGTACTTTCCCCAAAAAATTAAACAAAATAAAAGACAAGACTAAAACTTCATACAAAATTAGGAGATAGGAAATTTCAAAAATATAGTCTTTGTTCATACTCTAAAACCAGAGGCTCCAATCCAACCAAACCAAATCATGTGGATTAACAAAAATTACATTACAAACTCAATAACTTGAGATCTTTTTAGTTATTCCATCAACATGAAAGAAAGTGAAACCTATACTCCCCAAGATCAGAAGTGAATATGACTGTTAACTCACAAGCCATAAATGAGAAACCATGAAATATGAGACAGAATAATGCCAAGTTTTGGTGATGCTAACAGAGGGATTTTATGGGTTTAAGCGTTGTCGAAGTTGGTCAACAATTTGGTCTCTGGGGATTTCCATGTCTTGAGCAGCTTCAACATCTTTAAGATTCACAACTCCTTTACTCAATTCCCTCTCACCAACGATGACCATCCAAGGGATCCTTGATTCTGTCACACGGTCTATGTGCTTTGGTAGTCTTTTATTCACCAAGAATTCTGCTTTAATTCCAGCATCCCATAACTCACCTACTAGCTCTGAAGCAAGTGTTAGGTCATCCCCTAATATGCTCACTAGTACTTCTGTTTTGTTTGCTCGAGGCATCTATGACAAACCACCAATCAACAAACACAAAATATTGTCAACTAGAAAAGTGAGGGCATATAAACTGTTAGACAAAACCATATTTTATGCCTCCAAATTTTACACCAATTTTCAATTACGTCCCTAGGCATTTTTAGGGGTTAATTTTGTCCCTTCAGTTTTGAATTGCAATGGATTTCGTCACAACACCTAACATCATCCAAATTACCACGGAAAATGATGACATGGAGTCAAACATATAATATTAATGCTGACTCATCATTTAAAATGGTGTCACTTATTCATAAGAAGAAACGTCATTTTGGTGCGTACTAGAGATTATGAGTCACTAATGTCACATGTGTGGTGTCACATCATCATTTGCTGTTAGTAATTTGGACGGCATTAGAAGTTGGGATGAAATCGATTGTAATTCATAACTTCTAGGACAAAATTGACTGCAAAAAATGTTAGGGACAAAATTGAAAATTGGTGAAGTTTGGGGACGTGAAAGGTGCTTTTGTCTTAAATTTAGTAACCCCAAGATGTCGTTGCTACTTCATCGTGACATAAATCTAAATTTGCACTCAACAAAGAAAATCAAGTGCGTGCAATGGCATTTGCAGAAGATTTTCTGTTTCCGTTCTCATATTATTTGCTAAGGAATACAATTTAGCATTTTTAAGCTCGTTTGGTAGTCGGAATGGAATGGGAACGGGAATGGGAATATTAAGATTACGTTTGGTAGTAGGATTTGGGAATGAGAATGAAAATGGAAAAGGAATGAAAGTGGGTAAAAATGAAAGTGGGTAAAAACGAAAGTGGGAATGGGAATGTTAGAAGCTTTCCCTCCAACATTCTTCCTAACAAACATGGATTGAACTCATTTGTTAGAGTGGAAAACCACATGGTGTTTCATAAACATTATTGACCAGGCTTTCTAGCAAACTGGGATTCAAATAGAATTTGATACTCAGAAGTCAGAACAATAAAGTTGATAGTTGACTATAACATAAACGATAAATGAGCTAAAAAAAAAATATAATAATTACCTGTTTCTGGTCCTTCTGAATTTGCTCCATTATAGCAAATACTCTCTCAATCCCAAGACTGACACCAACTGCTGGAACTTGCTTTGATCCAAACATCCCTATGAGGTTATCATATCGTCCACCAGCAGCAATAGAACCAACCTGAGCACAAAGATGATTCAACTTCATATTCATTCCTAAATGCAAGGGAAGACATGGAATAAATATTTACACAAACGTGAATACAGCAAGACAAATTTAAGATAATGATAATCCCACCTTCAGGAATCATGAGTTACCTTTTGTTTTATATTTTTTTAGGATTGCAGAATAAGAATAATCACAGGAAAATGACACAAAATCATGTTCAGCTCCTGCTAGACATAAATTTCATATGAACCTCGGAGCTGACCTTCCAATTTACTAGACAAAAACTAAATTTGCTGCACTAAAATGCTATTACTGCCACTATGGAATCAAGAATTTTTTTTATCCTTCATTTGTTTATTTATTTTTTGAATTGAGGAGCACATTAGATTACAATTACCACTCAATTTATCATGTTACCGCCAAAACTAGGGCAATATGCAATATGATGCAACTAATAGTGAAACACAAGACGTGAGAATTTACCTGTGCACCACCCTTAAATACAGCTTCATATATAACTCCAGTGTAATAATCAAGACCTCTGGCAAGACTCAAGTCAAAAACAACTTTATCAATGCGTTTTGATTTATCCAGAGCTTTAAATAGTATTTCCAGATCATTTAACGCTTCAACAGATCCAGCATTTTCTAAGAAAGCACTGCCCTCTTGTTTAAATTTAGATAACAATGCTAAGGGAGATCCTCTTTCCTTAACAAAAGTTCCAATTTTATCCGCTGTCTCGGCAGAAAGTCCCTTTTCTTCTACCTACAAAATGGCAGTATGAAGCATGTTACTGAACACCGCAAAATCATACTCCGAACAGCTCAATTAAAAATTTATTGGACCAATATCTAAAATTAATACCAACAAATTGATATAATATATCAAAGGCCTACCCACCCAAAGGACAATTACTTATTATGGACACTGAAAGCATGAAAATGAAAATGCCACACACACTATTTACTTATTCTTTTATACATATTCATCTGTCAATATCTAAAGAGGTATGAAAACTTGAGCTTTAGTGGCAGTTACATAAGCAAACACCTAATACACAAAATTTAATGACACACCAAAGATATAACTTTTGAACAAATTAGACTCTAAAATAATGAATGAACAAATAGACAAAAGTATTAATCACAGAACTCTTGAGATATATATTCAGACAAGTCCAAACACAAATAAGATTAATTGCACATATGCTAGCTAGCTTCCATGTGAAAAAAAAAAACATTTTGCTGTAAGAAAATAAATAAAATTCACAAGTTAAACACTCTATCTAATAAATCCATTGTGTCCTTTCCTTTACCTCTTAAATTTTACAAGTCATACATTCAGACAGCAGTTAAGAGTAACAGCCGAAAAATTAAATGCAATGAAGAAAATGTTGTCTCTGATTCGGATTGAGAAATACAAAGAAAGCACAACTAAATATGATTTCCAATATAACGAGTTAGCAAGCAGTGATTCCACCACCAACATGAACTGAAGGTTACAAAATCAAGCAACTAATATTACCTAAACAAAATAACAAGTAAAAGGAAGTAAATGATTCTATACCTTCATTGAACTGTTCCCAATAAATAAATATTAAATTAAACGCATTTATAAAAATTAACAAGACTTGGACATTCTCAATGTCTGAAAGAAGGAACATACTTAGCAGTGCACCAAAAACACTGGCTACACCAAATAAATAATATTCTAATGGGAAGAGACACAAGCAGATGCATATCTGCTCACCATTTCTTTTCTTATCTGATCAAAAGACTGTTTGTCTAATTTGTCAATGCTTGAACATATAGTTCTGAACTTTGCGGCTGGTACTCCACAAATTTCCATCATTCCATCCAGTAACTTTCGATGATTCAATTTTATCTGTGAAATATATAAAAATTTTATGAGGAAATGATTACATACAAACGAATAAAGTGCAGTCTGAACACATAATTGAACAATGTTTTGTCACTAGAAAATCAAAGCATGACACACCAACATCTAGATATAAGAAGGACCATCACAATTATGCTGCCAGTGATATCCAAGTAAGAGTCAGGATTACAAGGTTTGACTCTAAACTAACATCATTTGGGTTAAGTGCATAAACTGCAACAGCCTTACACAGTTTGTCTGAGAGAACGATGTTAACATTTCGCTTTAAGGCGTCAAAAACATCATTTAGATCAAAACTTGTTAGCATTACATTAAAAGCAGGTTGAAATATGCATTAAGGCATTAAATCCTTGTTAGAGAATTATGTAAAAGAAAACGTGAAAAAGCAAAAAGCAAAATGAATTCTTGAAGTGGGAGAATGAAGAAAAGTTAATGCAGCAAATACAACTCTTAGCATAAACATAGTATGATATAGCTTTGAGCAGTTCATAATCTTGAAATTCTTTTCTATGATCAAATGGAGGGTGGCCAATATAATATTGCTCCTACTGATCCTAATGAGGTGGAGGCTTAGCCATAGAAGATACTCTGCCGGTCATGTTGGACCACATGTTACAATATTAACTTGTTTCAAGTTTAACTATATGCCGGCATATATGTGGAATCCTATCTATTGCAATTGACTTTAATCCTTAATTTTGAGTTAGATCTTTTATAATGAATATTTATCTGAGAGTTCAATATATGTGGTCTGACATATGTGTGTATCTTCTAAAGGATATATTATACTGCATAGAACCTAGTGCTTTTAACTAAAAGATTTATTAGTTCCACAATTGTTGAAATCTCAGTTCACTTTTGTTTTGACATCCTTGCCTCAATACTCCTCCAAATCACATCACATTTCAGAGATGTTTTACAGACAATACCTGAGAGTTCTAGACTAGAGTTATCAAAACTTAAGAAAACAAAATCAATTTAATAAATATAAGTCTTTACCTCATAGTCTCCAATGTCTAGCTCATCAAGAAGTTCAGTCAGAATTCTAACAACCTCAAAATCTGGACCCATTTTCTCAAATTGACCAGCAATATCAAAGTCACATTGATAGAATTCACGGTATCTTCCTTTAGATGGGTTGTCCCTTCTGTAGACCTTAGCTATCTGATATCTTTTGAAAGATGTCAGACCATTCATAGCCATATACCTAGCAAATGGAACAGTTAAATCATACCGCAAAGAACAAAGCTCACCACCCTGTCAAACACATCAATTAAAAGTTAGCATATAGTAATAAGATTCTTTACCATTGAAAAAATTATTGAACCATAATGTAAAATATTGCATAAATAGTCAATCATATCCTAGTCATTACCCAACCCTTCATTTCTTCCCCTCTTTACCCTCCTGCACCTTATTTCATTCTTTAATTTAGCATAACTTAGGACTCAAAAATTGTCATCTCTAATTTGGCAGAATAATGGCAAAGCAAAACTTTTTAGGCAGACCGCAGACAACATCTACAGTGCTTCAAATTACTTCATGTAAAACCGGGGAAAAAAAAAGTTAACTCAGACTAAACCACATATAATTAACTAAAACAACAAGAAATCTTGGACCAAGCATTTCATTCTTCGAAATAGCTTTCCCTGTTTACTTCTGTCTCTTTTTATCAGCTTTTGGAGAGTTGTAGGTTTTCATTCTCAAAAACAACAAATGAAACAAACAAAAAATTCATGTTAGTTCCAAAGTAACCAAGAAATGAACAAGCAATAAATATATGTACCTGGTCAGCGAGATCGTAAATCAGCTTTGAGTCCTCCCCATACTTTCCCATGAGAGTTTCTCGCAATTCAAAAACAGGAGTATCCAAGACTGTGGCACCATGCCTCTCAAAAACTCCCTCAATTATTGAAAATGCTTTCTTTCTCACTGTCATTTGTTCTTTAGCAAAGTCCCGTGTACCCTAGATATTAAATTGATACGCTCAAGGTAAGACTTAAAAATCCACTCAATCTGGGAAATAAATAGAGATGAAACCATTTCATTACTTGTAGCAAATGAGTCCTTTTTTTTGACACAAAACAACAACAATCAAAGCCTTTTCTCACTAGGTGTGGTCGACTATATGGATCAAGCAACGCCAACGTGTTCTATCTTTACTCATTTCTATGGTTAGGTTATTAATAATTAACTCCATTCCAATACTGTCTCCCATTGCTTTCTTTGGCCTTCCCCTACCCTCTAGTTATTGGAAAAGCCACATAATATAACTTTAAATTATGGTAGGGTTGGATACTAAATTTTACATGAGAATTGCTTATCTGTAAAAACATGAAAAGCTGTAGTATTGAACTTTTCAGTATTTGCAGAAATATTCCCAAGGCTAACATCATCAAAAGCTAAAAACTTAAATCAAAATGAATGTATTGTTTCATACCGGAGGACTTGAATCATAATTTATCAAACTTAGATTTTCAATACTATAGACTATTTTAATGAAGACTTTGATCCTCAACTATCACATGAAAATACCAAAGCTCAACAGTACTACTGTACTAGGCATATCCAATAAAATGTCTAAAATCATAGTTTCTCTTGTCCACAATCAAGTAGAAAAGATTTGTGATTTTCCTACTTTTTGATACAATTATAGAATTGAAAATTAATCATTGTAAAACAAGAATCTCTAACACAAGCTTAAAGGATGCTTGTCATAAGTTGAGAGAATTACCTTAGGAATCTTGGGCAGTCTTCTGCTTTCATTGCTTTCTACAATGTCCTTTACTTTAGATAAAAAGCCATCAAATTCAGGATCCTTCAAATCAAAAAATGATAGAAAATCCCCAGCCCATGTCTCCAATATCCCTGAATTCTCAACAGTGTTGTCACTTGTATTCTGCAACCTATCCTTAATCAATTGTAGAATTACACTAGTTCCTTTTCCCAAAACAACCTTCTTTTTCTTCTCATTTTTCTTTTCAACCTTTGTGTTATCACCATTTACAGGGACAGCTTGAATCTTTTCATTAAATTCAACAGGCTCAAGTGATGCAAATGCTGTTACAACTTCCCATGCCACAATGTTCCACACTGTTTCCAAAAGCATTTTAACTTCATGTACAAACTGATCATAGTTCTTTATGAGATTCAAATCAAAAGCTTTCTTACATCCACTACTTAAACTAGAACCAACGGGACATTTCTTTGCAAAGATTCCTTCCAGATTTGACCTCAGCTCATTGCTGGCTATGGAAGCTAAATTATTTTCTACACGAGAAAAGCTACACTCACCTAGGTCTCTCAGTGCTGCGGCCAGTGTCAACAGCACTACACTTACTGCTTCCTCTGTTCCAACGCCCGAATTCAATTTCACTCGCAATTTAGAGTGCACCAATTTCACTTGTTCCCTTATAGTCCCATGAACTTCAGGAATTCTCGAAACAGATTCATTCTTAACCTTACCCACCAACTTAGATCCATTAAGCAGAACTTTCATATCACTGGAAACTCCAACTTCCTCCTTCGAGGCATGCCCATCTCCAGAATCCATCACATTGAAGGCGGTTACATCAGCCTTCAACGCCTCACACGACAACGCAGCGGCAACATCCGCAAGTGCAGACAACGCCGCTGATTGGTGGTCCAAAATCGCAGAAACCCCAAGCAGGGTAGGGGAAGAATTCTTCAGCACAAACAGCTCGTCCTCAGTCACATCAATTTCCTCGAATCCAAAACCCTGCGAGTTTGAATTCAAGGCCTCGGCAATGAGTTGGGGAAGAAGAGCGCGGATTCCGGGCGAATTAGAGAGGAGAAGCTTGTTGAGAAGCGCAACAAGGTAAGCCCTGCGATCCTGAAGGGTTAGAAACTCGGGGATGGCGATTTTGTGCTTGATCGAAGGCGGCGGCGGCGGGCGCTTGTGGCTGGAGGAGAGTGAGGAGAGCCTATCGAGAGCAGAGGAATCAATGCGGAGCTGAGCACGGCCACTGGCAATGGCGTAGAGTGAGGAGGAAGAGAGAGAGGAACCCTTGCCGCCAAGAGTTAGCACAGAGATCTCACGCATTTCCGCCATAGCCGAAGCGCTCACTGTGAGCGTGAGAACGAAACAGAACGAAACAGGGTTTACTCAGTAGGAGGAGTTTAGGGGTTTCTAATTCGATGTGCGTTTATTTTTGGCCAAAATTTTATTTTGGTACTTTATATTTCACACAAATTCCAAATCAATCCTCTATTTTGTAAATTATTACAAATAAGCCCTTTTTCTTGACACGGTTGGTGTTTTCCATTAAATGATGAGCTGGACAGTTGACGTGGAGAAAATCTCTCTCCTACATTTCCTTTTAAACTAAAGTTGATGTGGATAAAACCCTAGTTGTCTATGTATAAAAAATGTTTCATATTGATCCTTTTATCTTTTAAGAAAGAAATTTGGTCCACATCAGTTTAAAAGGACACATATGACATAGATTTTTTTTTTCACATCAATTATCCACATCATCATTTAACAGAGAACACTAACAGTGTCAAGCAAAAGGGCTTATTTGGAACAACTTATAAACATAAAAGACTAATTTAAAACTTTTAAAACATAACAAATATATTTAAAACTTGGATGAAATCTAAAAGATAACAAATGAAACTTGGATGAAATATGACCTATCCATTTTTCTTTGTCTTATTACTACACTCTCTTTCTTGCTAAAATTTGCATTTTCAAGTGTTTATTTCGTAAGAATGAAAATTTAAATCTTATTATCGATGTAAAAATTTTATTGGTAAATAATATATAAATTTTTAGAAAGATTGAAAAATATTTTCTAACCTTAAATGTCAATGATTACGATCCACATAAATTTTTTTCATAAAAAAAGTTGCATTATCTTTTTCTCTATTTTTAAAAATTGTATTTTTTTTTATAAAAGATTAAAAGATATAATTTTATTTGGTTTAAGTAAAATACCTTTTTTTTTATTTCTACAATTAAATATTTCTACTTAATATACATTTTTAAAAATATATTTTAGTAAATTATAACATTTTTATTCGATTTGGTATGCTTCTAAAAATTATGAGAGAATTATCAATTTGGTCTCTTGAAAGATACATATTATTTTAATTTAATCCCCAAAAGATGAAAATGCCTAATTTAATCTATATATGTTTTTTTGTCCCAGTTTGATTTTTTTTTAGTCCTTGAAAGAAGCCGCTCATACATTGACGATAAAAATTGAAAGGACCAAATTGAAACAAAAAAATATCTTTCAGAAACTAAATTAAAACAATCTTTATCTTTTAGAGATCTTCTTCTTCTTCTTCAAGGAATGGCAACGGAACAACTTCGACAGCATTGGCACGGCTCCGACGGCAATAGCACTCTGTTGATGGCGACATCGACGAAATCTCCCTCGAAATTCAGTAGAATGGTACTATTGAACTTTAGTATATTATTTCAATCAATTGGTCCTTAATTTATTAAAATAGGTACTTATTAATGTGAGTTTCTATTATTATTAATGTACCAAATTTCAATACTTCTGTAGTACTGGACTTTTATTCAGAAAAATAATCATTAATTAGAGATTTAACTAATTATAGGTTAATTAAACATACCCATACTCTTCTTCACACATGTTTCTCAGACCACAGATCAAGTTACGTTGCTCCCTCACAAACAATGGGAACATGTGCCCTTCATAGTATGTCCCATATCTCTTGCTCCATTGTCCCAATTCAGACTGCCACATTCATATATATATAACAGAAGTAATTAATTTCAATTTCATTATTAGACTTAAAACTTAAATTTCAAATCATAACATTTCAATATTTAACAGTTAAGTACTTTTCTATATATATATATATGTCATATACGTTGAGAGTTTAGGTATATTGTAAACTATAACATTTCATTTTAGAACATAATTGAAGTACAAAGCAAATTCCAAACATAATACTTTGTATGCATCACTCTACATGTATTCCATATCTGAGATCTATTGTGGTAAAATCAAGTCCACAAATTATTTTGGAGAATTCTTATCGTAGCTACTACATAACTAGGGTATGGAGAGGAAGACCTACCCACTTGTATCCGGGCTACTTCATATCTTACTATGACAAAATTATGTACGCAACTTTATTGTTTTAGAGCATCCTAATTGTAGTCTCTGCATAACTAGGGTTTGGAGAGAAAGACTTAACCATAAGCGTTTGAGCTACTCTAGGTTTGATTAAGGGCAAAATTAGGTATGCATTCCATATTGTTTTAGCATCCACATTGTTGCAACTATATATTGCTGCGAGGATATGGAAAGTATGACCTATCCACCCACATCTGAGCTACTCCATATCTTACTAAGGCAGAAATTAGGTACGCATTCTTTATTATTTTAAGGGTCAAAGGTTCATTTTGGTCCTCTATGTTTCATTCAAGTTTCAAATTAGTCCTTTATGTTTCAAAAGTTTTAAATTAATCCTTTATGTTTCCCAGAAGTTCTAAATTGGTCCTTTCGTCCAAATCCGTCAATTTCTTAAGTTAACTGCTGGCGTGGCGTGCCGAGGTGGATACATAATCTTTCACACGTGTATCAGATAGCTGACGTGACCTTAGACACGCCAAAACACCCAAACGGCGTCGTTTAAGCCAAAAATAAATATGAAACTCTAATGAAACATAAAATACTAATATAAAACATAAAGGACCAATATAGAACTTCAATGAAACATAAAGGACAAATATAGAACTTGAATGAAACATAATGGACCAATATAAAGTTTAATGAAACCTAAAGGACAAATATAAAACTTTCGGGAAACATAAAGGACCAATATAGAACTTTTGAAAGATAAAGGATCAATTTAAAACTTGAGTGAAACATAGAGGACCAAAATGGACATTTGACCTTATTTTAAGGCATCTCAACCACGGTATGAAGAGGAAGACTTAACCATTGGTATTAGTGAGAATGTTACATTCCTGAAAAATATTATAAAATATTTTCAAGAATGTCATAAGTAATCCAAATAAATGTTATGGTATTAGTGAGAATCAAATTCCTAGACAATAATTCCCGGAATTAAAGTCTATCCTTATACCAAGCGCTCCCTAAATATTTAAGTCACTAGACTCCAAAGTATGATCTTCAAGCTTTAAATCATTGCAAATAAGATGACATTGATGGCCACACTTACAAATTTGATGCTTTCTGTTCTCTAACAAAAAGGAAATATAAAAGAAAATTTACAACTTTTCTTTTTTAGATATGAAAGAAATTGGGTGTAAATATATAATTAGAGGAAAATTGAAAACCTCTTCTTTTATATTAATGTTCTATGAGATACAAATGATTAATGTATAGTATTGAAATAACAACTTTTCTTTCACTCTACAATTCCTTGTTTCCCATTCTAACCAATCCTCCAAGATCTTTTGCCTCTATAAATATGAAGAAAAAAAATCTAAAAATTTTCTATCTATACAAATCAAGATAGAACTCGTTGATATCGCTTCATCCGTACACGTAACTCTACTTAACCAAAAAAAAATGCTTTCTTTGTTATTCTATCTACACCAACTATTATCTCTTTTATTCACTCTAAAGAACTAGCCAAATCCTTCTTTTGTTGCTGTGTGGAAAAAAGCCTATCAACCAATATATCCAAGGCCTCCTTCATCCACCAATGCTGACAAACTTCTCTGGCTTCAGCAACACTCATCTGCACAAAATAATTATATAAAAAAATTAATTAGGAAAATTCACAAATTAACTTTAAAGTTTAAATTGAACTAATTAATCAAGCATTCACAAAAAAGAGAGCATATTCAGTAGTACGGTAGTACTGAACTTCAATACATCCCTCCAAAATATTAATGTGAGTTCCTATTAATATTAACAAATAGCACTATATAATTTGGAAGAATGTACCGAAGTTCAGCACTACTGTGGACTGTAATACTGGATTTTTATCCCAAAAAAGTAGTCATTAATTAGAGATTTAATTAGAGGTTAATTAAACATACCCATACTCTTCTTCGTACATGTTTCTCAGGCCACAGATCAAGTTGCTCCTTCACAAACAATGGGAACATGTGCCCTTCATAGTATGTCCCATATCTCTTACTAATGAAGCTCCATTGTCCCAATTGAGACTGCCACATTCATATATATAACAGAAGTAATTAATTTCAAATTCATTATTAGGCTTAAAATCTTAAATTTCAAATCATAACATTTCAATATCTAAAAGATTAAGTACTTTTTCTATATATATATACCTCAACAATTCCAATGACTCCAGCTTCTTCAATAGATTCCCTACAAGCTGCTTCTTCCAAAGATTCATCAAGTTCCCATCCTCCCTGAAAATAGCATACAATCATTAGGACATGATGTTAAACAATGTCTTTGATTTGCACAATCTATATATTGTTCTTAATCCTTTCGCTGAATTATAGGCACTTCGAAGATGGGACAACTTGCAGATTTAAACTGCACTATATCCAAAACCAGGAGTCGAACATTTGATCAATGAAAAAATATATATGTATATATATATACCTTAGGGAACATGAACTTTTGACATTTCTGTGAACTCACAACAAGCACTTCCAATTCATCGCTCACATTACCATCAATGTCTTCTCTGTATCTATAAGGTATACACCTGCAGAATTTGACAATATAATGATCAGTCACTGAAGCAAAATCCATATCCACTAACAAACAAACAAACAATAAAATAAATAAAGTTAAAAAATTCCCATCAATTTTATAAAGGGGGGGCCACCCACCAGAGACGCCCACCAATTCAACAGAAACCCACACGTGAAAAACGAAGAGAGAAAAATTTTTTGGAAGACGCATTTCAACAAACACCTTACGGGCACATCCGAAATCAAAAAAAGAAACAGAATCCAGCCCTAGAAATCTAACCACTCACCCCACAACTTGGCGGCATCCCAGATTGTTATATCTCTGCAATTCCCTTCCGGAACGAGACACCAAGCAAACCATGATGCTTTTTCAAAATTGGAGGACTCAAAGTTTTAATTTTTCACACAAATGGAAACACAGAAACAAGGATCAATTAAGGAAATTATATATATATGTGTGTGTGTTTGTAAGATAATGATTGAGATCTATCTGTGGATTTGCTGGAGAGGGAAAAGGAAGAAACGAGAGGTGAAGACGAAGAGTGGGAGATCCGAAGAGGGAGGCATATTTATAGAAAAAAGCGGAGGGTTCTCTCTCTGAGTGGTGAAGACAAAGTTAGTTTTTAAAAAAATGGGTATAAAACGCGTTATTGTCGGCTTCCTAGACGTATCTATCAGAGGAATAGAATAATGGAATATAATTGGATTGGGGCTTCTCTGTCGTTTCGCCAACCAAACCATTACTTATTTTTTCTCTCATCTTCTCATCACTACCACTTAATTCAGCTGGCATAAATAGAATCTCATTTTGTCTCATTATTATTAGAAAATAATAATTTAAGTAAGGATTTTTTATATTTGAATGGATTTGAAATCGGTGAAGTGCAAGTGTATAAAGTATACATTTATCTAACGGTTGAAATTGTGCGTTTTATGAACATATTTGTACATCGATAGATCTGAATTCTTATTAAGGTTTATCTAACAATTGCCATAGGGCACTTGTTAAAGTTTCATTTGATTGGTGGAGAGAGAATTAATTTTTTTTGAAGTTAGTGAAAAGTCAATCAACACATGTTTTAAGACGCTCTCTCTCATTGGTTGAAAGGAAACCTTAAAGAATGCTCTAAGGGCACTTATTAGCAAAACCCTTCTTATTATAAGGTTCCTCCTTCATTTACATTCTCACTATTTTATGGTTGGTCATGTGTAAAAGGTAATCTTTTATATTCTCTTTTATTATGATTGGTCATTCAAACACTTTTTACCAGTTGCCACGTGTCTTGTTTATTTTGAGAAACCTTATAGTAATGATACAGGGAACTTTATTTAAGTTTAGTCCTTATTATTATTCACAAATAAATTTAATAAGGATAAAGTACTTTTGGTAGTAATCAAATAATCAAATATGCTCTTAATATTTGATTGTGGTCTATTATGGTTCAAAATGTTTAATTTTTCGAGCAATCTTATCATTTTTACTAACACCGTCAAAATAGATATCGGTTTTAACTTACGTAGCACGATACCGTTAGAGAGAAACTTTTTCCGTTGTTGAAACTAGGTACGGGGATTAGCCAAGTTCCAAAGTAAAACAATGTTAAAAATAATAGTCTAATTCTCTACAAAATGTAAGAGATAAAAGATTAAATGTATAGTTTATCCCAGTATTCATTAATTCTCTTATATATATATATATATATATATAAATAGTGTTCTATATAGATCAAATTTGAGAAGAGACATAGTTAAGAAAATACAAATATTTTATGATTGTTGATTGTGTGTTATTTAATTGTTAGTGGTTTACAGAGTCCATGTTAGTCTACACGGTTTGTGGATTTGAAGAAGAGATAGAGAGAGTTGACTTTAATTAGGAGAACACGTTCTTTACTTGTATTTAGTTAGTGTGCATGGCGTGGCGTCTCGCATATTACTGTTAAGGATAGGCTCATTTTTAAATTTAATAACTAATAAGAGGTTGTTGTGAGTTGTGACGCTAGTAGGTCATATAAATATTTCTTCAAGATCATTAGAATTATTTTATTTTTCTCACCCATGATGCATGACAAATGTCTACTATTAGGTCTAATATAAGAGGAATGTAATTATCCTCTAAGTACTATACTACTGAACTTCAGTGCATCATTCCAATCATATAATGCAATTTGTTAATATTAATAAAAACTCGTATTAATTAGGACCCACCTTGAATGGATTATGGGCCAACTGATTGGAGGGATGTACTGAAGTTCAGTACTACCGTACTACTGAAAATCTACTCACTACAAGCATTACAAAAAATCTGACATTCGGTGGCGACTAAAGTCGCCACCAAATGCTAAATAGTCACCACAGAAAATCTTTGGTGACGACTTTTAGGTCGCCACAAGGCCGCCACCTATAACTCCGTCGCCGAAAGTTTCGGTGGCGACTAAATGTGGTCGCCACCAAATATATACTTTTCAGTGGCGACTTTTGTCGCCACTGATGTAGCACAAATAATGCCATGGCATATCTTTCAGTTGCGACTGAATGTATAGTTTTTAGTGGCGACTTATGTCGCCACTGAAATACATGTTTCAGTACTGAAAGATACCACATGTTTCAATGGCCGGTGAAGACCTCTGCCATCGGCCGCCGGACCTCCGTCCCCGGTTGTCAGACCTCCGCCTCCGGCCGCCGGATCTCCACTTTCATGACCACCTTATATATTTTTTAAAATGGCGCATGGACGGATTCGAAGGCGGGACATGATGCATAGTAATGTCTACAGCAACCACTGAGCCATATATTACTTTTTGTTATATAATTTCATTCTAATATATTTATTATGTTTTCTACCATCGGTGGCGACTTTCCAAGGTCGCCACTGAATGTGTTGAAGGGTTAAACATTTCGGTGGCGACTTTCCAAGGTCGCCACTAAAGGTGTTGAAGGGCTAGACGTTTCAGTGGCGACTTTTTGAGGTCGCCACCGAATGTAATCAAGGGTTTGACGTTTTGGTGGCGACTTTTCAGTGACGACAACTCCATGTCGCCACCGAAGGTCCACTACAAGAAAATCTACTTTTACTGAAAGTCGACCTTCGGTGTCAACTCAAAAAAGTCACCACTGAAGGTCCACCTTCAGTGACGACAATTCCAAGTCGCCACTGAAGGTCCTCCTTCCGTGGCGAAAAAAGTCGCCACTGAAAGTCCACCTTCAGTGACGACAATTCCATGTCGCCACTGAAGGTCCACTACAAGAAAATCTACTTTCACTGAAAGTCTACCTTTAGTGGCGACTCAACTGAAGGTCTACCTTCAGTGACGACAATTCCAAGTCGCCAGGTCCTCCTTCGGTAGCGAAAAAATTCGCCACTGAAAGTCCACCTTTAGTGACAACAATTCCGTGTCTCCACCGAAGGTCCACTACAAGAAAATCTACTTTCACTGAAGGTCCACCTTCAGTGACGACAATTCCAAGTCGCCACCGAAGGTCCTCCTTCAGTGGCGAAAAAAGTCGCCACTGAAAGTCGACTTTCAGTGACGACAATTCCATGTCGCCACCAAAGGTAGGAAACATAATAAAAATTTTAGAATGAAATTATATAACAAAAATTGACATATGGCTCAGTGGTTGCTATAGAAAACAATATACATCATGTCCCACCTTCGAATCCGTCCTTGCGCCAATTTTGAAAAATATAATGTGGCCGACGGGCCGGCGGAGGTCCAGCGATCGGCGACGGAGATCCAGCGACCGGCAATGGAGGTCCGACGGACGACGGCGGAGGTGCGGCGGCCCACATCCGGCGGCGGAGGTGCGGTGGCCCACGTCCGGCGATGGAGGTCTTCACCGACAGTTGGAGTTCCGGAAAGTGGTTTCAGTGGCGACTAAAATTTGCCACAAAAAGTGGTTTCGGTGGCGACTTTCTAGTGGCCACCGAAAGTCGTTTCGGTGGCAACATGTAGTCGCCATCGAAGGTTTTCCGTGGCGACAATAAAAAGTCGCCACTAAAGGTCTTTTCAGTGGCGACAAAAAGTCACCACAAAAAACTCCAACTCTTATTTCTGTTTTAGTGACAAAAATTAACCTTCTTTGGTGGCGACTTCGAAAGTCGTCACTATAAGGCTTCAGTTGCGGACTTTTCAGTGACAACTTTTATGTCGCCGCTAAAACCCTTCAGTGACGACTTTTGGACTTTCAGTGACGAAAAAAGTCGCCACCGAAACCCTTATTTGTTGTAGTGCTCCTCCTCCTCTATATCATCTCTCATTCAATTGCCTTTAGCAAACGTTTGCATATGTTGCCTTGTCCTCCATTTCTTTGTTTTTTACAACTTTGGAACATTATCATTTAAGCAAATTATGTGAACTTTAATTTCGTTACCAAGTATATAGGCTCCTAGGTTTTGCACTTAGGTTGAACCTCCCTTCCCAGATTTCCCTCCGAGGTCGTCTCCTCCTTCATTTCAACAACCTACATACCGATTTAAGAAATATTAGTGGCATCCATTATGGTCTTCCCTTGAACCTTAATCTTCCTTGGATCTTATTTCTCTCTTCTCTTTTTTGCAAGATTCCCAATCTTTCTAATTACATAATGCAGACAAAAAGCATAATGCAAATCGCACAACAATAGTCCAATGATCGTACCACGACACCATCAACTAGCCATTCCCAGAGAGAGAAGTGATTCCTTGGACTCTCCTCAATCGCGTCGATGAGTTGGGAGGACCATCCAATGACGTAGCAGGATAAGAGAATCAGAAACACATTCTTTGAAGAATATGTAGTTGGCGAACGCGATGGTCAAATCACCACACCATGATCTAGCCATTTCTAGAAAGAGAAGTGATTCTTCTGACCCTCCTCAATCTCATTGATGAGTCAAGAGGGACCAATCCCAAGAAAAGATACAAAATTTGTGCCAATAAGTCAAGATTTTGAGTGACAAACTAGCACAACGGTTCAAACAAGAAATTCCTCCAAACACTAACAAACGGCTCAATGAGCAAGATATTCCAAGAAGTCAATTCTTAGACAAGCAACCTGCAATACCAGAGGTCTATCCACCAAGACCTCCCAACCATCAACCATTGCCGAAATTCATGGCGGCAAGACCTGCAATATCCACGGTGTGCGGAGATATCGGGATCGGCGTGCCCCTAATTAGGATTAGCTACGGCCAAATCCGTAGCTAATCGAATTGGCTAGGGATTTGGCCGTAGCTAATATTTGGACGCTGATTGCTACGTACGAATTTTTTTCGTAGCTAATCCCTAACTAATTTTTAAATAAACAAACAAATGAGTCTGTAGCTAACTGCTAGGGAAAATCCATCCGTAGCTATTCCCTAGCTAAATCGCCCCCTCTAACGATCGCCGCCGGCGGCCTACTCAAGACCACTTTATATTTTTGAAAAATGGTCCTGGGAGAATTTGAAGACGGAACTTCATGGATGGGAAAATTTACACCAACCACTAGGCCATTTATCACTTTTTGATTTATTAATGTAAAATATTTTATATATATATATATATATATATACATATAATAAATGGTTTAGAGATTCGTTACGAAAAAAAATCCGTAGCTAAAATTGGAGAATGTTTTGCTCCGAAAAAATCCATAGCTAAAATTGGAGAAACTTTTGCTACAAAAAAAAAATTTGTAGCAAATCTGGAGCTAAAATTTGAGAAACTTTTGCTACGGAAAAAATCGTAGCAAATCTGTAGCTAAAATTGGAGAAACTTTTACTTCAGAAAAATTTGTAGCTATTCCATAGCAAAATTTTCCCTCCTTTTCACGCCAAACTTTTTTACCAAATTAGCTAGAGATTTTTATCCCTAGTTAATCCGTAACTAATTAGCTAGGAAAATTTTTCGTAGCTAAATCAACATTTTCTTGTAGTGTTGCAAAAGGAGAAAGGAAATTGCTTACACTTCCAAAAGGTTGAGCTTGGCAGATGTGACAAGAATTGTAGAGCAAGGTGAAAGGTTTGAAGTTGGAGATCATGGCGGTGATCACCATTAGATGATCATCTTATCTATGTTAATTTGATCGATGTCGGAGAAGTTGAAAGTGATAGAGTCGTCGACAATCAACTTGGCTACTTCAATGAGCTTGCCCTTCTTGGCTAGATAGATAATTAAGGGTCATGATCGACCTCTCAATTTTCTTCTTGGACTGACATTGGGAAGAGGTCCCTCTCTAGATGCCTCCTATGATAACATCAATAGGTTAAGGGCTCTTTCCATATCCCACGGGTATTCCCGTCTATTCGGTAGTCCCTCTTGTCTTGACACACTTGATTGCATTGGTCGATTAATTCGACCCTTAGAGGTCATCAGTCGACCTTTCAATCGTCGCAATGGACGTACTTTTCAAGCTTTCCTCTTTGAATTAGTTCCTCTGTTCCGTCCTTCAGCGTGATTCACTCGTTAGAGTTGTGGTTGTAGTCCTTGGAGAAACAACAATACTTATTCATGTTGACCTTTACATCTAGCCTCTTTGGCTTAGGTGGAAAAAACGAATGATATTTGTAGCATAGACTTCATCCTGGATATTGGAGGAAGGTTTAGTAAGTGTGGTATATGAAGGCTACTAAGGTGGCGTTTGGTATCCGGTGAGTATTTTAGTGGGAAGTGGAAGTAGAAGTGGAAGTGAGTGATAAAAAGTATGTTTGGTATGCAGGGAAATGGAAGTGGAATGTAAAAGTGATATTGTTTGGTATGGTGGGAAGAAGATAGGAAAATAGAAGATAAAAGTATGGAATACCTTTTTTGCCCTTACTTTTTTAAAAGCCACAAATTTTTAAGGGCATATTGGTTTTTAAACATCACCTCACCTCACTTCACCACAACTTCCCTCCCTACGCACAAGCAACTTTACTCACCTCTTCTGAAAGAAGTTTCTTCCCTTTCCCACTCAGCTCACCACCTACCAAACATATCAAAATCTCACCTCACCTATACTCACTCCCTACCAAACATGCCATAAGTTTTGGATTAAAGGCACATAACACCCTTGAGTTTTAAAATCTTGCACTCAACCTTTCTAACATTTCAATTTCATGCACTTAACCCCCTTCTCTCAGGTTTCTATATATTTTTTAACACTTTTCAACCATATCAATATTTTTATTCAAATTAGTGAAGGATGTTTTGGTAATTTACTTTAAATTTTAAATAAAAATGATGACGTTGCTGAAAAGTATTAAAAATTATCAAAATACTCTCCACTAATTTGAATAAAAATACTGACATAATTGAAAAGTATTAAAAAAGTAGATATAAACTTGACGTAAAGGAGTTGAGTGCTCGAAGTTGAAAAGTCAAGGAAGTTAAATGCAAGTTTTTAAAACTCATGGATGTTATGTGTCTTTGGCTTAAAACTTATGTATGTTTTGTGTATTTTAGCATATTAATAACAAAACTTTTTAGAAACTAATAATAAAATTAAGATAATTGAAAATTGATTTTTAAAAAATTAAATTTAAACTAGATCATTAATTTACTCTAGACGCCTCTCATGTGCCCACGTTCTTTCATACACGCATTACATGACATATTTGACCCATCAATATATCTAATTTTTAATTTAGAAAACCAAACAAACAAACAAAAAAGGCACTAAAAGTTGAGAGTTGAGAAAAAGAAAAGAAAGAAAAGTGGAATAAGAATTGATTCTTAGTAAATAAAAAAAGACTGTTTTTATATTTATGTTTAAAATTGCCATTCCATTTTAGAATCATTTAATAATTAATGCATCTATATACGTTATAAGTTTTATGTTTAGAATCTAAAGATTATTTTTAATTACAAAAACGTTTGAGGACCTATTGTATTATATATGTTAAGAAAAAAATACGCATAGAATATATAACACCACCAATGAAGATTCCTAACTTTTAAAACTCATAAGTCATAACATATATAACACATATACCTTATATATATATATATATATATATATATATATATATAAGGGTACTAAAACTTTTTTCTTGATTATAATGTTATTAAACTTTTTAGAATTAAAAATATTATTTTTGTTAAATTTTTTTATAAATTACAAGTCATCAAGTGTTTATTTTCATTTGTCTTGAACTAGAGTATCCATCAGAGCAAACTTTATAATTAATTTCTTGAATGTTGCGGAGCTCCTTACTGGGATGATGACCCTTCAATCGGGCAACAATTTACTTTTATCCTTCTAGTGATCAAAGCGATGATTAAGTGAACATAAACCCTATAACATAATTGGCCAAAAAAAAAACCCTTAACATCTATGACATATTGCGATGATTAAGTTATTAAATGTTTTAATTTGTTAACCAATAAAAATAAACTTTAACAAGTGTTCTCTTGTTAGCAAAAAAACATTTATATTAATACGGTTGTTAAGTTTTTAATGTCACAAAATAATTATTTTATAATTAAAAATAAAAGTAAGATAAAATATATGATGTAATGTGATGAGATGAGAGAGAACATTGGAGCAATAGGCATGGTAGTTATCAGGATTCAACAATGAGTAAGTAAATAACTTCATATTATTTAATTTATTATTTTAAAATTAATAATTAATAAAAAATTTATATTATATTTTAAAATTAATAGAAAAATAACATTCTCGTATATATGAACTTTTTATATTTTTAAAAATATAATATAAAATAATAATAAATTAATAAATATTTAATAAGTTTTAACTATAAACTAACTTTGATCCTTTTTTTCTTCCCTTTTTATAACATCTCATATTTAATTTTATACTATTTTAAATAATTAATTAAATTTTATATTATTAATTGTTTAAAATAATTATTTTATGATACCAAATACTAATAACCAAAAAATCTCAAAACTATATTTGTATTAATATAGATAATATATATCCATCACTCTATCAATAATTCAATATGAAGCCATTTTTATTTTTGTCTCTTATTCAATTTATTCGTTTAATTAATTAGCTTGTGCCTTGTGGCGAAAAAGAAAATACTAGGCTATGTTTGGAAATTGAGATTTAATTATGAAAAAAGTATGGGAGTGCTATTCTTGCTCCTCTTTTCTTCCTATTAAATAAATTTTGTTTTTTGTAATGTGATAAAATTTTTTATTTTTTACTTGTTTACCCACTTTTATTCTATTCTCACTTTTAATGTAAGGATAAAATTGTTATTTTATTCACTTTTATTTCATACACATTATATCACATTGACATGATCATTCCCTCTAACATTCTCATTCACATTCCCTCCTCTTTTCTTGTAAACAAACACAACCTAGATGTCAGACGTAGCACAAAGACATTAAACAAATAAATTAAAAAAATAAATTAAAATAGGATCAAAATAGTCCAATGTAATGTAATTAAATTGATATTAGGTTTAAGTGACCCACAAAATATTTTTTCCAGGGCACGTTTTAAATGCAAAGTTAAAATTAGAGTAAATTACATTATCATTTTTTGGATTTAATTTGATTAAACTATGATTAATATCTTTTTAAAAACTTACATACATTCTCATTCCTTAAAAGATTAAAAAAAAACTGCTATTTCATCCCTTTGATCATAATTTCCTTATATATATCATTTATAAAATTAAATGTGCATTTAAATGAAAAAAAATTATATTTAAAAAATAGCTTAATTATTTTGAACATAAAAAAATTATATTGAAGTAATAAAGTTTCAAAAAAAATGTACATGTTTAATAAATTATAAAAGTTTTTAAAAAATTATTAGAACAATGCTAGAAGTTTTCATGCACAAATATGTATGCAATTTTTTTTAATTTGAAATATAATATAAAACTTATTATATTTTAAAATAATAAATTAAATAATTACTCATTAACTCTATTTTTAATAACTATACATTAACCATATTTTTCTCTCACATCTTATATTTTATTTTATTTTCTAATTATAAAATAGTTATTTTAGATGCCACTAAAAGACTTAACAATCATATCAATATACTAGAAGTTTCACACACATACATGCATGTAATTTATTTTAATTTTAAAAAATAATTAGTATATGAATTTTGTATAAACCAAAGCAAAACAGAGTATATGGAATGTAAATTTATTGGAGGGAAAGCTGATTCTAAGAATGAAGTGAAACTTTGAGATAAGTCTAAGGTTTAAGTATTTGGAAACGAAAATACGAAATAATTATGGAGAAATAGAGGAGGACTTAAACCATAGGAACCAAGTATGATTGAAGAAATAGAAGAAGGCTTCAGGTGTTATTTGTGATAGAAAAGTACCATTTAAGTTTAAGAGAAAATTTTATCTCACAATTATAAAACTTGCTTTATGTATGGTACTAAAAGTTGGGCGATGAGAAGCAGACATGAAGATAAATTCAACATGGCTGAGAATGTTGTGTTGGATGAGGTGGTCACACTAGAATGAATAGGATTAGGAATGATTGCGTTAGAGAGAAAGTTGAGGTAGCACCTCTTGTAAAAAAATTATAGTTGAAACACGCCTTAGGTGATTTGGTCATATACAAAGAAGGTCACTGGAGGCACATGTATGTAGAGTTGACTAAATGAAAGATAGATTTAGGTATTAATAACCTAACCAAAGAAATAAGTAAAGATAGAACATGTTGTCATTGCTTGATCCATATAGCCAACCCGACCTAATAGAAAAGGTTTTGATTTGATTTTGTTGTAAAATAAAATAAAAATTATAAAAAAGTAAATTAAATATTTAGTAATATTTTAATTCTAAACTACTATAATAACTTCTCAAACACTATTTTTTTCTCTCTCTTTTTTATTGTCCCATCCTCCTCATAACTACCTTATCCAGACGCCAGTATCCTACTTTCTTGCTCCTAACTCATCACATTATTTTTTTTTTCTATTTTTACATTATATATAGAATAGTTTTTATGACACCAAAAAAGTGTAACACAAAAAAAAAACCAAACAACCATAAATAATAAATATAATATAATATTTTTATGCACCAGCTTGTCAAATTTTTTTAATTTATAAAATATAATATAAATTATTATTATTATTAAAATAATAAATTAAAAATAAGAAGTTATTTTCTTTGATAACTATCACTACCATTATTTTTTTTAAAAAAAAAACTACCACTATTCTTATTTTTTTGTCTCCAATTATCTTCTCACATCATATTTTACTTTTTTTTACTTAGTTAAATTGTCATTTAGTTTTTCATAAAAAAAAATTGTCATTTAGTTTAATACTTTAATTTCTATTTTTTTATGAACAGTTTAATTTGTATTTTTAAATGTAAAATAGGATATTTTGAGAGACCATTGACAAAAAATGTTTAGAACCATATAAATGTAGATAGATAAATAGATAGATAGATAGATAGATAGATAGATGTTAAACAATTTTTTTCCTGTAATTATTGAAGTATTAGATAAAATAATTATTATATTTTAAAATAATAAATTAAATAACTACTCATTATCTCTATTTTTTTCATATTTTTATGGTTACCTATTATTTTATTTTTTTCTCTCACATATACTCAGATCCTATATTTTAATTTTTAATTATAAAATAATTATTTTATGAATTTTTTTATAAGAAGAGCCTACAATTATATTAATATAGTATTATAAAAAATAATATTAATATAGTTCTCAAAACAATTATATTAATAAAAAAATGTAAGCATGTGAAAATCTCTATGAGAACAGCAGTTTAGTTTGATTTTGATTTTGGTTTTACACCACAACGCATATATTCTTTATAATTAAATATATATATTTTTTAGGAACTTTATAATTAAATATTTGAATATATAATAATGTATATAATTAATAATTCACATGCCACAAATATTACATTTTTTAATGCTTATACACAAAGAGTACAATTTCTTATTCATTGAATTATCAGAACTTAAAATATACAAAATTCCAGAGGCTATGACATTTAATATATCTTCTTAATTCAATTTAGTCGGTGATCCATATCGGAAAAGACTTAAAAAGGAATATATTCTTTGCTCCAAATATAAATAAGTGTTTATAATATTTTTTGTATATTTTTTCATGAAGTTTCATTTTAGAGTAAAAAAATAAGATAGATATTAATTTTAGGTACCTTGAAATTAGAATGGATTCCTTGTCATTCTCTGTGATGTTGACGACTCCATTTTATTAAAAGAGGGCTAAAATAACCAAGGTTGGTCTAGTGGTTAGCTCACTAAGTCGCTTAAGCAAGTGTTGGGGGTTCGAATCCCACCTTGTGTATGCAGCAACCAATTGGCCAGCGGCAAACCCTTAAATGGAGCTCAGATCCGCGGAGGATTAGTCCTTGGCCTGTCGGGCTGGGGGATACCTTGGGAAACCAAACAAAAAAAGGGCTAAAATGCACAGCACCTCCCTGAATTATAGGGTGTTTGCACATAACCTCCCTGAACTTCAAAAAGTTGCATAGCACCTCCCTAAACTTTTCAACTTTTGCACATAAAGGATTCTGTTAACTTTTCCATCCAATTTTTAACACTCAATGTCACATCAGCTTTTACATCACATTTTAATTCCATGTCTGGGCAAATAAATAATTTATCTACCATTAATTAATTATTTATTTATTTTTATAAAAAAATTAATTATTTTTATCAAAAAATTAATTATTTTTATGAAGATTAATTTCTGTATGGTCTATATTTTAATTAATTAATCAATTTTTTTCATAAAAAAATTTATTTTTTTTATAAAAATAATTAATGGTAGATAAATGATTTATTTGTCCAGCTGACATGGAATTAAAATGTGATGTGGAAGCTGATGTGGCATTGAGTGTTAAAAATTGGATGGAAAAGTTAACAGAATCCTTTATGTGCAAAAGTTGAAAAGTTTAGGGAGGTGCTATGTAACTTTTTGAAGTTCTGGGAGGTTATGTGCAAACACCCTATAGTTCAAGGGGGTTCTGGGCATTTTAGCATGGTGTTTTATGGAATGGTAGGAAATGACAAGAAAAAATAATCACTACTAACAAAACAGTAATTTACTCACAAAATATATTTTGTGAGTAATCTATGAGAAAACGAAAACAAAAAAATAATTTTTTTTTAAAAAAATTAGCAACAGATTTAACAACGACTTAATTTTAGTGGTCAATATCTTGAACATAGCCACAATTTTATCACTCATGACTAATCCGTGAGTAAGTGGTCGAAAATTCCCCCCAATTAACCAAGGTTAAATTTCATGGCCAATTTTTTAAATTTAGCCACGGATTTAATCACGGTTTTACGATCCGTGACTAATGTTTATGGCTAATCCGTAAGTAAGTGATCGAAAGTTATAATTTAAACTTTAATTTTCAACTGAAAAAATTATATTTCTCTCTTCTCATAATACATAATATTACTATTATTAAAAAAATATAATTTATTGAAAATCATAATTTAATTATTATTTTATTTTATTAAAAATAATAAATTTAATATTTTAAAAAATTATATTTATCATATTTATGTAAAACATTTATATATATATATATGTTGAACTATATAATGTATCAAAAATGGATGTTTTTTTAAAAAACATGAAATTTGAGTAGTGGCTAAATTTTTTTTTAAAAGAAGAGATCAGTTATTATTTGTAAAGTTATAGTACTAACTTCTTTTGTATATAATATTAATATTGAAGTATTGATATTGAAGTATATAATATATTAAAAACAGATTTGTCCGTGAGTAAATCGCTATTTTATAGCAGTGAATAACAGCAGATTCACTCTTCTTTTTGACATTTATGTCCAAACAAAATAGAGTTTTTTTTGTTGTGAAAAAGAAGAAAATATAGTTAGCTTAGTTGAGCAAATGTATATTTATAGGCACGTTTTATTAACATTACTTGTTTTTTACATGAATACATTTTTTAATGAAAATATAAATATAATAATCAATTAATTACCAATAAAATGGGGGATTTATCTGGCCAAAAAAAAGTAAAGAGGAGAATTCTAATTTTTCCAATAATGAATCTCTCACAAAACATATTTTTAAACAGAACTTAACACATATTCTCTTAATTTATATCACATTTTAATTTTATATATTCCTTTATTTATAGAAAAAAGAATTTTTTATGTCTATAAATTTAACACTAATTTTTAATTGAAAAAACTCAGGTTCATTTCCTTATGTCCATTACATCAAGTTCCCCAATATAAATATGACACGTGGCAAAAAGTGTTTAAATGATCAATCACAGTAGGGAGAGAATATAGAAGACCACCTTTTATATAACCAATTATAGAAGAGAGAGAGTGTAAATACAATATATGATTGGTGGAACTTTATGTAATGGACATAAGGAAATGGACCTAAGTTTTTTCCTTTTTAATTTTATCAATCATAATTTTTTTACCATCAATATTGTTCCAAAAATTTTGAATTGCAATAGGTTACCTACATTTTCAAAATGTTGAATTTCGTCTTAACACATAATATCGTCCGAATTACTAACAACAAATGATCACTTGGCATCATGCATGTAATATTAATACTAATTCATAACTCAAAATAACGTTTTTCTTCATATTTTTCATGGACATAAAACAATTTTTTTTCCAATCATCCTTAACCATATATATAGAAACTAATGAAATAACTTTAAATTAAGAAATTTACTTTTTAATTCTTAAATTATTGGTCAACTTATTATTTAATTCTTGAATAATAAAAATAGACTATTTGGTCACAAAAATTTTGCCACTATTATCAACTATTTAGTATTTGAAATTTGACATTTGTGTACTATTTAGTCCTAAAGACATTAGCCGTTATCTAATCGAGTGACATGGCTGTTAAATACTGACGTGTCACCATTAACTTATCACCTATATATGTTGTCATATCACATTGTCACGTCGTTTTGAGGAGGAAATTTTGTATTTAGATCGAATTTAAAAATAACATTTTTATTCAATTTGTATTTTGTTTCTTTAATAAAAATTCCTCCTTAGTTATGTAACACGAGTACATGACAGAACATATATAGCAAGTTAATAGTGTCAAGTTAGTATTTAACGGTCACATTACTCGATTGAATAAAGATTAACGTCTCAGGAACTAAATAATTAGATAAGAATTTAGGTACAAAAAATACTATATTTGTATTATACAGTAACTAAATAATAAATTTGTCAAAAGGACCGAAACTAGGTTTGAGCCTTGACAATCCAAGCGTATTAAAATTTAGTTGAAAGAACTCCAACATTTTTATGATTTTTCTCAACTCGAATTATATTAGTTTTTACCTTGACGGTTAAGCAAATAGACAGGGAATATATCTATAATATACTATATATAAAAGAAATTAAGTCAGTATTACAACTTGACAAATTAACTGTTCCTTTCTTTTTTCATTCACTACTCTATCCCTACAAATAATTACCTCATTATATTTTTCAACTACTACCCAATCTTTATAAAATAACTACTTCCTATTTTTCAGCCACTACACACACTACAAAAATAATAAATTTTAACGTTGGTTAACTAACAGCGGTTGTGAGAACCGTTGTTAGGAAATGGAATTGTTTATATCTAACTACGGTCGTTAAGTAACCGCAATTAGATTTAAAAATTTTAAAAAAAATGAAAAGGAAATTTCAGCTTTGCCTTTGATTTGTAGCTTCTGCCCTAAAGAGTACATTGGTTCCTTTTGCCCTAAAATTGCTCTATTTATATTAATATTTGTTATTTAAAAATTGCCTCACGATTTAATTAATATATATATATAAAAGAGAAAAAAATCTTTATTTTAATTTAGTTGACTTATAAAATAATTTTTAAATATTTTCTTTTGTAAATTAAATATATAAGATCAGATAATAATAAATTAAATTAATTAATTGTCCCTTTTTTAATTTATGAGTTTATAATTTTAATAAAGTTTATTTTCAAAAGTTAGATTAATATATTAAATTAGTTTATAAAACAATTTGTTTTCAAAATTTTAAATAAGTTTTAAATTTATATAATTGATTTTTAAACTATTCTAAAGTAATAATTTTTTAATATTAAATAATTTCATTTTATTCAAATGAATTTATTGCCCACTAAAATTATTTAGGATCTAATTTTATTTTACTAATCTTATTAATTTAATTATATTTTACTTTTTTATATAACTTTTTATTATCTGTGCATAAATTAATTAAAATTTTCTATTTATTTGTTTAATAAAAATTAACTAAAATAAATATTTATACTTATTTATCTATTTTTTATTGATACCTATTTAATAACATTAATAAAACATTGAAGCCAAAAAAAAAAACATTAATAAAACATAAAATATATTATCTATACATGCCTTTTTTTTTATAATTTGACGTGACACTAAAAATGGACACCTCTCCCCGTAAAAATTCAAATCCAAAATTATCACATTGTGATGAATTAATTTTTTCTATTAAACCCAACCTTCGTTTATTAAAAAAAAAGCCTTTTAAGTACATGTAAAGACAAACTTTAACGTACGTACATATATTTATTATACCATAATCTGATCATAACTTATAACTAAAATATGTCTAACTGATGAGAACCATGAAAATTATAAAAGAATAATTAATTAATATTCATATTATTGCTCCAACTCTAGAAAGATAAAAATTTAATACTACAATACAATAATAGTAGTACTAAATTTTAGTACATCCCTCTAATATAATTATATAATGTTATTTTTTAATATTAATAAAAACTCACATTAATAAAATCTCATCTTGAATGAATTAGAGACTAATTGATTGATAGTGTATTGTATATCTCTCCTTTAGAAGATATACACATCACCAACAGGTGATCAGTTCGAGTGGTAGGAACTCCATTTCCCTTAAGCAAAGTCTCATATTCGAGAGTTGCGTATGAAAAAATCTCTGCTGGGAGAGCTTTACCCCTGATACGAGACCTCCACTAACTCGAACAGGATTGCCTCCACATAGTATATAATTAATTTCTATATTAATTAATTAGCAGTATACAACTGGAGTAGTGAAGAATAATGATGTCTTGTCGTTGAATATACATGGACGGAGCAAGGAGAGTCTTAGGTTGGTGAGTAGTATGTATACTGTGAGAGTGGTAAAAGTTGAAAAAAAAAAAAGGTCAACCTCACGTGGGGATTAAATAAAGAAAAACGTGCTTAATTATATATATATATATATATATATATATATATATATATATATATATATATATACACACACACACAATACACTGCATATATCCAATTCATAATATTATTTTTTGTGTGTCCACACATTATGCCTATATCTTCAAACTATAATAGTATTTTACAACGACTTATCTTTTTTCTTTTTTCTTTTTTCTTTTTTATAAAAACGACTTATCAACCATATAACTGTACAATTTGAAATTTCAACTCATTAGCTATATATATATATATTAAATAATGTTTGAATCTTCAAGAATTGTATATAAAATAATGTTACGTTCAAACATGTGCACACTTTTTGATTTTATTTTATTTTTTTAAATTTATTATCTAACTTTTAATGTCATGGCAGTGTCTCCTGATCAATTGTGAATATTAAATTGAAAATGATCGATATCTCTAATTTTTAGGCTCTAGAATTGTATATGATTGTCAAATAATTTTAAATGATATAATTACTAATATAATTATATATATCTTATTTTATAATTTAAAGTATATTATTTATCTTTTTTAAAATCTTAATCTTAATTTTTAAATTTTTTGAAAGCTAATTTTTAAATTTAATTCAATGTAAAATTATTAAAAGAAAATTAAATGCAATCTCCTACCTTACTTCATTACACTAACCATATATATACATGAACAGTAGCCGTATATACAAATCGTTTTCTTTATTTAATCCCCACGCGAAGGGATGAAGCTATTAATGTTATTACTATTTTTTATTCATTTAGTTAACTTTATATATATAGATGAATGGAAAGAGTCTTTCTGTATAATTTTGAAATAGGGGCTGTATGTATTCTAGCTAAAAACTCAGGGATGTTGGATGCATTTTACAAAATAAAACTATAAAAAAAAATGATATACACCTTATTACATGATAAATCCACTAATATATGAGGAAGTATAGACTTATAGATGGATGGAAAGTTATGTAACCTCTTATTTAATATATGGTTTGTTTGGTACACACTTCTTATTACATGATAAATCCACTAATATATGAGAAAGCATAGATATGAGTAGATATTCAGTAGTAGAGTTTAGGCATAGCCATAGGAATGGATGAAATCCAAGTTTGGTTTAGGTTTTAGCATATCTTCTTGGGAGAGCTACAAACTCTTGAAACCGTCACAAAATGGACGGCTTATGACATTCTCATCATCACATAGGCTACAATGTCTATTTTACCCCTCAATATACATCAACTATCATCACCTAGGCCACCGTGCAGAGAGGAAGAGTGAAAAGAAAATGAAATTTTATTAATTTTTAATGAATAGTAAAATTGTCATTTTATTTTAATCTCATTTTTTTTTTTACTTTTCTTTTATCTCATACCAAATATATGATGTAAATGAAAATAAGTTTTCTATTTTTATAGTAAAAAATGAGAATAGAATAAAAGTGTTCTTATATTAAAATATTGGTAAAATTACTATTTTGGTTCTCTATATTTAATTGAAGTTTAGTTTTGGTCTTTTATGTTTCAAAATGTTATTATAAGTCTTTTATATTTCGAATTTTGTCAAAATTGGTCATTTCGTCTAACACCGTCAGCTTCCTCCGTTAAATATTGACGTAAATCGCTTACGTGACACAAATATCTCTCATACGTATCCATTTAAACTATGTACCAAGTTACAATGAACACAACAAACACATCACCAATGTTTCGGAGAGAGAAAGAGGGCTCTGCAAAATTAGACCATAACTTTATGAAAAGAAACTGATGCAAGAAACTATACATGAGGTTTGCAAAATGCTTATCAATTATCATAATAGGACAAGTGAAACCCAACAATCCCCTGCCTAATGTTTTTATTCTATCTACAGTACTCCACAATAGCCCATGTTTTGTGATGCCGACTCATTACCAAATAATAATCACAATAACACAAAGATAATGTTTTAGGATTAATTGTTCTAATGGCTTTACCAGATCTGGGTGGGTAGGGCGGCGGGAGGAGAAGAAGAATGGGAGGGGAGAGAAAGAAGGAAGAAGAAGAAGAAGAAAGTGATGACGTGGCTGGCTACGTAAGTGGACATGTAAGAGAAATGTTTATGATACGTAAGTTCAATTTACGTTAGCATTTAACGGAAGGAAGTTGACGGTAATAGGCAAAATGACCAATTTGACAAAATTCAAAACTTAGAGGACTTATAGTGATATTTTAAAACATAGAGGACTGAAACTATTTAGTTTCATGACTGTTACCCGTTATAGTTGACAGAGTTGCAAATTCGGTGATTAAATAATATTTTTGTCAAGTTTAGGGATTAAATAGTTGACATAGTTAAACACTTTGGGAACTAAATAATATTTTTGATAAATTCAGGGACTAAATAATAATTTAACCAATAATTCAGGGACTAAATAATATTTTACCTCGTGATTTAAATTTTTTGGGTCTGAATTGAAATAATTTACTCTGAAAATTAATTAGATAATAAATGGTCCGGCCCGGTTATAATGGACAATGGGCCCTGTTTAAATGAGCTGGTCCAACCCACATACACTCATGGATAACAATAAAAAAAATCAATATTTTCATTGGGCTTAACAAAAAAGGTAAAATTGTTTTCCCTTAACGCATATGACCCAATACATAATATTTTAAAACTTTGAGGCCCTTATAATAAATTATGGAACATATAAGCCTTTTTACGCAATATACTACTCATTCTCTCAGTCTCACTCTAGGGTTATACTTATAGACTTGGCAGTAGAAGAATTGTTTCTTCTTCACAAACCCTAGCGGCCACAGATTTTGCTTGCTCTTTCGATTCCATTCCATTCCATTCTGCGACTATGGTAAGTGCTTGCTTCAACAATTTTCCGATTCTCGTTTCTGAATTTCGAACTCCGTGACGAATCTGTAGTTTCTGCAATGCAGGCGGATGCTGATGTTGGGACCGACGTCGCCGCAGGGCAGCCGAAGAAGAGAACGTTCAAGAAGTTCAGCTTCAGAGGCGTTGATTTGGACGCTCTTCTTGACATGTCCACCGATGAGCTTGTCAAGCTCTTCCATGCCCGAGCTCGCAGAAGGTAACCTCAAAGTCATTTTTCTGTTTGGGTTTTTTTTTTAATTTTTTTTGAGTAAATTCGTGCGTTTGGTTTGCTTTGTTAATGGTGGTGTTGTTGTGGCAGGTTTCAGAGAGGTCTGAAGAGGAAGCCAATGGCTTTGATTAAGAAGCTGCGCAAGGCGGTAATTTTTCTTAAATTTATTATATTTTTTGGGAAACAATTTGGATTGTTAATGGTGTAGATCTGAAATATTTACCTGTTTCTCGAAATTTAATATTGAATTTCCCATAGTTAAATGTTATGTGAATGGTTAGTCCCTAGGTATATGGTATACGCATGCGTTTAGTATTTTGTGAGGGTCTCATGTAGTAAAATTTTATGGTATATACCTGTTATATCCCATTTGAGCTGAATTTGCATACTTTCATGTAAGAAAATAACATGACCGATCCACACAATTGATTGAATGGTGAGCCCCATTCACACAATGTAGAGCAATGGTGAATGATATATTCTCACTATGTGTCTATCTTTCTCACTTGACGGTGTCATGTTATTTTCTTAGAGGATCTTGATCTATGTGAGCTTTGTTGGCTGTACTTGTACTTCCTGAAATCCTTAATCTGAGATGCCGTGTTAAATTTTTTGGATTTTGATATGATGTATATTGTATAATGTTAGAGGACTTTATCCGAACCCTAATGAATACCTTGCATTAGCGTTTGTGATAAATTGTGTATGATTGTTAGAGTTTGAATAAGAATACTGTTCTTTTTAATATTTATCTTACTTATGAATCTGATACATACCAGAAAACCTTTTCCTTTCTATGTAAGATTTCTTGCTTAAATTCTGAGATCAATAGAACTCTCATTGCTTAAGATGTGTGTATATTTTTATATTTGCATCTCAGCATATGGTTTTATACATCTTAAAATAAGTTTACAATCAAGTAAAATAATTTCTATATTTTCTCTAACATACATCTGTGCTTCTTTCTTCATTTACTTGAAGACACTTTTTATATGATAAAGTCTGAAACAGACTGTTTGTATTCTGTATTCTGTAACATGTTATCCAAAACATAGTTCCTCTTTCCAATAATCTTTCTTCTTAATTCCAGAAAAGGGAGGCTCCAGCAGGCGAGAAGCCAGAACCAGTTCGCACCCATCTGCGTAACATGATCATCGTACCTGAGATGATTGGGAGCATAATTGGAGTGTACAATGGCAAGACATTCAACCAGGTTGAAATCAAACCTGAGATGATTGGCCATTACTTGGCAGAGTTCTCAATTTCATACAAACCCGTCAAGCACGGTAGACCCGGTATTGGTGCCACCCACTCTTCAAGGTTTATTCCTCTCAAGTGAAACTGTTGTAGGGAAGCTGCATTTGTGGTCTGCCATGATTTGGAAGAGAACCTCAATGTGCATCTGATTTTGTTCGTTGAGTATGTTATCCATGAATAGCTCTCTCTTTTTTTACTCTTTAGATTATTTGACTTTTTCCCATGTTGTTTTAGCTGTTTGCTTTGGAATGTTGAGTTTTATTACAATTTTTATTCGCCGCTGTTGGTTCTGGGCTATTTGACAATTATGTACTCTTTCTGGAATTGTCTTAACAACAATGCATAATATTATTACCTTTTACCAACATGGATGAAGAACAAATAAAGGCTGCGTGGATTACGATGAATTCTTCAGTTTGGTTCGTCATGTAGAATTGGAATTGGAATCCACAAAATTTACTCAATTCCATGGAATTCAATTTTCAATTCCATAAAGTGGGTTTTGTTTGGTTGGACGTGGAATTGGATTCCACATGGAATTGCACAATATTCTAGGAATTATTTAGTTTTGTTGAGTTATGTTGAATTGGAATTGAATTACTTGGAATTGATTTTTTAGAATTGGGTGTGTAAATTTTGTGGAATTGGATTGTAGGGTATTTTTGAGGAATTGAGATAAATTTTGTGGAATTGGGTTTAAAAGACATTTTTGTCCCTACTTTCTTTCTCTCTCTTTATTGTTTTTTTATTTTTTATAATGAATATTAAAAAATAAAATTTTAAAAAAATTATTTAATATTTATTAAGGAGGAAATTAGTCTTTTTACTTCACATTCTTTTATAAACTTTCAATTCTATCTTTTTCATACCAAACACACTTTTTCAATTTAAATAATTCAATTCCAATTCCATCTTTTCATACTAAATACACTTTTTCAATTCAAATAATTTAATTCCAATTCCAATTTCAATTATAATCCAATTTCAATTCCATAAAAATTTTGAACCAAACATAGTCAAAGTCTTTTTTTCCCGGGAGGGACTATATGGACTAATCAAAAATTTTCAACCCATTTGGCTATTTTTGGTCAAATTCATTTCTGATTCCAAGTAGCACCCTAAGGGTTTGTTTGGGAATTAAGAGGGGAAGGGAAGGGAAGAGATTGGAGGAGAAGGGAAGGTTAACCTTTCATATGTCCTCCCCTTGTTTGAGTGTTGATACCTCCTCCAAAATACCTCAATTTGGGGTATCTTGAATTTGTGAAGGAGAAGGATAATGGAGGATTAAGGCTTGATCCTCCATTATCTTCTCCTCCAATTTTCATCTTCACAAACAATGAGAAGATATCTTGAAAGTCTCTCCTTCCCTTCCTTCTCCTCCTTAATCCCCAATCCAAACATACCCTAAGGGTTCGTTTGGATTTTGGGAGGGGAGGGAAGGGGAGAGATTAGAGGAGAAGTGAGGGGAAGGGAAGGGAAGGTTAACTTTCCATATGTCCTCCCCTTGTTTGGGTGTTGATACCTCCTCCAAAATACTTCAATTTGGAGTATCTTGAATTTGTGAAGGGGAAGGATAATGGAGGGTTAAGAATTGATCTTCCATTATCTTTCCCTCTATTTTTCATCTTCCCAAACAAGGAGAAGATATCTTAATAGTCTCTCCCTCCCTCCCCTTCTCCTCCTTAATTCTCAATCCTCAATCCAAACATACCCTAAAACTAGTACTTGTACAAGGACATGTTGAAGTGTGGGCATATGAAAGTGTTGTAGCATGGATATAAATCTCGATGATTCGGTGGTTTAGATTGTGTACTTCAGTGGATTTCATCCCACCACTTATCACTTTGGGTTCCTCCAAAAAAAAAAAAATATGGCCTACCTCTCTAACTCTATGGGTGGCACAGGAATTTGGATATTTTGGTGTCAATAAAGTGAGAAATAATTATAAAATTGCTTAGTAATGGACTTTATATATATATATATATATATAATGAAGATTTTGCTAATAAACTTATATTAGATGTCTATCTCTTTTGACACATGGAAAAAAAATCAGAGATAGACAGAAGTTATATTGAAGTTGATTTTTATGACTCATTTAGTCCAAATAATTACAAGAGTGGGAATGCTACGTGGTTGTGTATTAGCCTCATGGCGTCTTATCAGAGAGCATTAGAAGGCATAATTTCCTTTTCATGAAAAAGAAAACGAGCCTTTAGACGTACACATGTTGGTACGTGAGTAAGTGATATTATAAGTTAGTTGGATTTTGATTATTTTATTTTATTTTGCGCCCCATGCTATCCATGTCAAATTTGAGGAGATCATAAGAAAATAGGTAAACTATACTTAATTTTCCTGAAGTTATATCCGAATAATACATTATCTACTTAAATAAAATAAATCATGTTTTTAAAATATACAAATTATAAAATTATTTAGTAATGATTAATTTTAATAGACTTGAGTACTCAAAGTCATACACCGATTTGGATTGGTACAAATAGTCATAGATCATAGGACAATTTAGAGGAAAGTTCTTGCTTCACTCATGGGCATTTAAATTTTATTGAAGCATCCAAAATCCTACTTAGTGGGACATCCTTCTCTAGAAAAGTCTCTCGGCACCTAAGTACTAGTTGAGTAGCTGCGACAGAGTTAAATTGCTTATAATTTAGGCATGTGCAATAATTCTTGAGTTGGATCTCTATTAGTTTTTTCAACATGTCATTGGTGCACTATCCAGTAATATTTAGGAATTAGGAGTATCTTCTCTTACCACTATTTTTTAGCGCAAAAAAAAAAAAAAGCTCGAATTCATACTTATGAGAATTATTAGCTTTTCTTTTCCAAATCTAACATAAAATTGTGAGTATTAACATACATTAAAACTAATGGAAAATTAACAATTTCATAACTTTTTATAGTTTAGGGAGTAATTTGTTATAAATAAAAAAATATTATTAAATAATATATTAGTTAAGTATAATTTATAGGAGTAAACTATACTTTCCCATTAGAAAAATTTGGTTGATATATGACTCTAACCGATTAAGTTAGTACCCTTAACTTAAATTACGTGCTTCATTTCACTATTAAACCCATCTTTAACATTTTTAAACACGTAATTAGGAAACTTAAAATGACCTTTGAAAATTGACAAGTTTAGAAAAGAATGAATTTATGGTGTTATTGCCTTTTTACCAATTTGTGTTTATCTAATTAGTTAGCATTTATAGCAAAGATCCTTTTTACTCATTATAAGATCCACGTATATATCTCACCATACTTATCTATAACTTACGGTATATATTTAAACACAACTTTTTTTAAAAAAATAATTATGTGTATTTGGAAGTCTAATCCACTTTAACTAATCTGATTTAAGTTAATTGAATTTCTAACAAGTGTTTTAGATATAAAATTTGTATTCATTAGAGTGATATAAGGTTTATTGCTAGGGTAATTTTTTTTAATCGAAATCACCCTTTATTCTCATCTTTTTATAAATTGAATTTCATTGAAGATAATTAAAAAAATATCTTCCAATTTAATGCATCCTATGGTAGTTATATGAACATAAATATGAAATTTGTTTGCAAACAAATTTTTTCTTGGACAAGTGACTTATCAAAGTATCAAAACAACAGACTAGTCATTAAAAAATTTGTGGCTAAAATGTGAAAACTCGTGACTGTTGTAAAACAAGAGCTTAGCAACAAAAGAGCAAGAGTAAAACAAGAGCTTAACAACAAAAGAGCAACAAGAATATGCACTAAAATTTTATTCATTCATCACTTGTGTACAATAGTCCATATTTATAGGACTTTAGCCATAAGGTAACATTAAGAATATAATAATGTACCTTTAAGCACACTAATTGAAAGGTTACACAATTCTCTTAAAGAGGCCTTTATGGAGAGGTTACCAAAAATATAAGGAGACAAGTGACCATGTATAGGGTTTAGGAAGAATTCAATGTTAAAAATGTGGTCATCCACATATAAATACATATATTTATAATAGTGACTAATATATGCGTAGCTAAATTAATTTAGTCAGAGATTAGCCTTAAATTTGTTATGCACGAATTCTGTAACTAATTTCATGGCTAGATTAATTAATTATGGTTTGACCATGGAAGATTCCGTGACTAATATTTTCATGATTAATTAATCCATTATTTTGTTGCGGTGTAAAAAATTATTAAATACTTTTTTTTGGAAGAAAAGATTGGTAGTAAGGGAAGGTACTCTCAAGTCCTACCGGGCAGGGCGCCAGTGGCATGTTGGGGACACCAACAGAGGCCCAACCCAAAGGATTACTGCATAAGCCTAAACTGCAAGCAGTTTTACCCAGTCACAGCTACTTAGGGAGATTCGAAACCTCGCCCATGGGTGAAAGGAGAACTTTCTTCCGAATCCTTGACCATTTGTGCCAACCCACTTTGACAAATTATTAAATACTATACATATAAAACTTGAATCAAGTTAAATTAATGGAAAAACTATTTACTTGTGGTCAACTAAATAAGAAAGATGTTTGTTTGGGTTGTGGATGCCCAACTCCTTTATTTATTCTATTTTGTTGAATTTTCAAAGTTGCAATTGCTTTAGTTGACTGGTTTCCAATTCAAATTCATATATATATAAAACACACCCATCACACTTTCACAAGTTTATGAATGTTGGAAAAAAGAATTTGATGAATCTATATATATATATATATATATAATGGAAGCAATGCAGTAGTGGGTTGTCTAGAAATTAAAAGAAATTTGGATTGAGATGCCATCACATAGATACATGAATGATTTGGCAGCCTAAAACTAAAACTAATTGGGTGAAGTAGTTTCATTTCATATCACCAACAGAATAGAAAATAGTAAAATAGGTGACCAAGTGTTTGAAAATCTTTGAGTATTTGACCTAACTTTCATACTGGACTTCTAAGTCTAACACTTGGTGCCGTTTCAATAAAACTCACAAAAAAAAATATTTTTTTTATCTATATCCAAAAAGTTTAATCTAGTAGAAATCTTATAATAAAAGTAAGGTTAAAATACATTGAGTCTATTTAAGTTTTGGGTAAGGATATATATATTCTTTGAATTTCAAAATCTTACCGACAGATTTTTTGACATTTTAATTTGGGGTATCTAACATTATTTTGTTTACTTTTAGTCATTATCTGTCACTTTAAAAGTTTTTGTGAGAGTATTTTAGTCATTTTATATTTTAACGGTTTCAAATTGAATGACTAAAATAGGATTATAATGATTACAATATTTTCACAAAATGTACTTATATGACAGGTAAGAACTATAATACCCTCATAAAATGTGTTTACGTAACAGATAATGACTAAATGTAGACGAAAAACTAATAAAAGAGTGCTGGGTATCCATATTAAAAGTTTAAAAAATCTATCTACAAAATTTTAAATACCTTATTTAAGATAAATAAAATCCGAATCATTCTCACCAATCCAATTAAATTGAGAAATATTTTTGAGCATGTAGTAATAATGGGTATGAGCAGATCATAAAATATGATTGAATAAAGAAGACTTGGGCTATCTTTGGTTTGTGGGATTGGATGAAGGAATGGGAATTGAGATTAGGTAGAGTTTGAAAAGTCAATTTTATCTTCTATTTTAAAATAAATTTACCTTTCATTTAAAAATTGTTAATATTTAAATTAAAAGAGAGGAAGTAATTGACTTTTCAAACTCATGATTCTTATTAATTTTTGGTCCCTTATGTTGACACCAAATTTCATATTGGTCATTTATGTTTCAAAAGTTTTAAATTGGTCTCTTATGTTGACACCAAGTTCCAAATCGGTCCTTCCATTAAGTGCTAACGTGGACATATAATCTCTCTTATATATCCATTTAAACTGATGTGTCATGCTATGTCATCTTCTATTTCACTATTTGCGATGACATGGCGATGGCGTGGCATGACACGTCAGCTTAAATGGATATGTCAGCATGCCATGTCAGCAATTAACTTAAGAAATTGACGGAATTGGATGGAAGGATCAATTTGGAACTTAGTGCCAACATAAAGGACCAATTTAAAACTTTTGAAACATAAAGGACCAATATAAAACTTGATGTCAACATAAGAGACTAAAAATGGACTTTTGACATTTATTTAATTTATTTTTTAGCAACAAAGTTAATATTCTAAATAATAAAATTATACTTAATTTTCTTTCATATTGTATTAATTAAAATTTTTATGTTGGAATTTAGTTGCATATTTTGTTATTTTAAAAATGAAATTACACTTTCATTCTATATAAAAAAACAAAAATAAATTAGAGAAAAAGTAAATATAATTTTTCGAATTAAAAAATAGTAAAAATTAACTAAGGTTACTATATATTCTTCTACATAATAACTAAATTTTATTCTAATTTTATTTTTTTTTAAAAACTCTAACGAATGGTCCTCTTCTGCAATAAAAATGCGTGTCAAATACAAAGTTAAATAGGAAATAAACGTGAAATATACTGATTTTTCGTTGTCATAAATAATAAATGGCGATATTTATTTATTTAATTATATATTTATCATACGGTGACGGGTTTCCTAATTCCTCCACGTGTTATATCACCTTTTACTCTCAAACTCAAATATTAATTATTAATTATTTTATGAAAACGTAGCAGAAAATGAGGATTATGATGTACTTTGTTGCCACGATGTTGAGATTTGGTTGCTAGAAAGATATATGCATTAATTAATATATAATAAATTAAAGAAATATAATAAATTGCACCTATCATATTCATCTAACTTATTGCACCAAATCTCTACCATAAAATGAAATTATCATATTGGCGTTGAACCAATATTGCAAAAGGGAAAGTCCTTTCGTTGATTACTTCATTTTATTTTTGAAAAAAAAAAGAGAGAGAAATAAAAATTTAATAAAATCAAAATGAAATTGTTGATATTTGCTAATGATAAAGCCTCGTATTTTTTGTCAATTAGAGCGATTAATTTCTCATATTTTAAATATCAAAATAAGTAAGTATCTTTAAATTTGTAAGAATTTAAAATATAGGAAGATATTTAATTATATGAAGTGGTTTTTTTTATTAAGTGATAGTAAGAGAAGACATTTTAAAATGATCGTAGGACGTTAATAATATGTTGAAGAGATTAACATAAATTTAACCCAATTTTTTTTGAATATATGTCTAAATTAGAAATTATTTTATTCGATCACAATTATTCAATTAATTTTTAAACATTAAAAGATCTCCGTGAAAGGGAATACTCATCAAACTCATTTCATTGAAAACAAAAACAATGTTTTTTAAAATTTTTTCTCTTTATAAATTATTTCTATTTTATAGGTCTCTAATATTAATGTAATGTATTTAACTTTTAAAAAAAAAAATGTATTTAAAATTTTAATCTCAAAATACATTGGGTCGAATTAGGATTGAAGCGACTAATATATAAAACTTTATTAAACTTTGATTAATCTAGTTCTAACACATTAAATATATTAGGTTTGAACCAACTTTTATAACTTAATGAACAATTTTTTTAAAAAAAATACATTTTTTTGTGATAGGAAGATTGTAATTTCAGGGAAAGAAAAAAAGAAAAGATTGTAATTTTCCTAGTTAAATATTGAAAATACATAAGTTTAAGAATTACATATCTAAAATATAAGTGAAGTTTTTTTTTATCTTTGTTATTTTTTGGTTTAAACAATTCATAGTGTAGAACAATGTTGTAAGAACCGAACCGGACAAAGACTCGGACAAGTATTCGGTTCATGGTTTAATCGATTTAACCGGTCGAACCGGATGATGCAATAAATAATAAATAATAAATATTCTTAATATATAAAATGACATCACTCAAATTTTAGGTTTCAATATACATAATTTTGAAGTTTTAAATTACATGACTTCTCAAAGTTTTAATTTTTAAGACTTGTCAAGCTTTGAAAGAACTTAATCAAACCAAATATGAAATTATTGATAATCATGACTTTTAAATTTTAATTTTTAAGACTTTTCTAATTTTAATTTTTAAGATTTCTCTGATTTCTTTTTTTTTTATGTTAATTTTCCATTTTATTTTTTAATTTTTTTAAAATATAAAATTGGACCGGTTGGACCACCGGTCCAACTCCGGTTAAATCCGGTCCAACTAGAAAAACGATTTTTTGGTCCAACCAACTCGCCTTTGTATTCGGTTGGCGGTTGAACCGGTCGGACCGTCCGGTTCTTATAACATTGGTGTAGAATAAGGTCTGCAAGGGGTCGTAACCTTGAGGGACTTGTCCTTAGGTGAGAACCTAAGTGCCTACGTACCTTTGTGAAGGGATAGGGATGGCAATGGGTAGGGTCTGGGTAGGATACTGCATTCCCCGTCCCCGGCCGCGGTAGTCAATATTTTCCCCATCCCCGGACCCGTCCTCGACCGGGTATGAAATTTGAAACCCGTCACCGGACCCATCGAATACTTAGATCCCCAGACCCAGTCCCAGACCCGAAAAATTTAGTATTTTTTCTACAAAATTTGCTACTTTCATCACAAGTACTCTAATCACAAGTATTGAACACACATTCATAAATTCAATTATTTCCAAATTTAAGAAAAACAAACTTCAATAACACAATTTGATATAATATATAATATATTTTTATATATTTTATATCACCGGGTCTGGGTCCAGGGTGAATACACCCTTATCCGTCCCCGAACCCGGACTTTTACCCGTTAAAATCCTCAGACCCGAACCCAGACCCATTTTTTCAATACCCATACCCGGACCCAACGGGTAAATTTTCCGGGTACCTGTTGGGTCCGGGTATGATTGCCATCCCTATGAAGGGATCAAAGTCCACGTAGTTCGCTATGAATACGTCCATAAGAGCCGTGAGGCAAGGTGATTACCTGTAGGTGATCGTGTGCGGCTAAGACGTGTGTAAGGTGCTCCGGGCGGGCGGGCCACTCGTTGGAGGTTGCCTTAGGTTAGGAGAGAGCAAGGGTCTCTCTGAGCTATTAAAAGCTTTGCTGATGGAGATCTCAGGGGCGGAGATATGCTAGTTGATGGTGGAGCTTGGGATGCGGTGGATCAAGCTATAAGATTAACCAGGAGGTGTATCGTATTTGGAAGGTTAAGTCTTGCTTCTATGTATTTCCAAGTCTGTCTCCTTAAGTCCCCTGAGTGAGGGCCTTTTTATACTAAGTATGTAGGAGGACGTGGTCGACCCACATTCCTGCTCGACGTGGGTTGTCCCACGACGCTGGAAGGCTTCCCACGCCTTTGAGCGGGAGTTTAAGAGGGGTACCGACCACGTAAGAGGTGAATGCGTGACGCCACGTATCACTAGTGTAAGCTCCTGCAGCCCTTCTAGAAGGCTAGTGCCACGTGTCTCAAGGAAAAATATTCTGTAGTTACAATCTTTATTATAAGGGTTTCTAATATAAAAATGAGATATATGGCAAAAAATATTTGTATGACTAATTATGGTGGCGAGAAAACATATAGAAGATATCTTTAAAAGAGAGAGTGTAAATAAAACTTATAATTAAAGGAACCTTATGACAAAAATATAAAGAATTTTAGCTAAATTTTTTTCTTAATTTTAATTAATAGCACCCAAATTATTATTATAGAGGTAAAATACTATTTAGTCCCTGAATTGTTGGTCAAACTACTATTTAGTCTCCGAATTTATTAAAAATACTATTTAGTCCCCGAAATGTTTAACTATGTCAATTATTTAGCCCTCGAATTTGACAAAATACTATTTAGTCCTCGAATTTATAAACTATGTCAACTATTTAGTCCCCAAACTTGACAAAAATACTATTTAATCACCGAATTTGCAGCTCTGTCAACTATAACGGGTAACAATCATGAGACTAAATAGTTGACAGAGCTGCAAATTCAATGATTAAATAGTATTTTTGTCAAGTTTAGGGACTAAATAGTTGACATAGTTTACAAATTCTGGGACTAAATAGTATTTTGTCAAATTCAGAGACTAAATAGTTGACATAGTTAAACATTTCAGAGACTAAATAATATTTTTGATAAATTCAAAAACTAGATAATAATTTCACCAATAATTCAAAGACTAAATAATATTTTGCGTCTATTATTATATTATTACACTCCACACATTCAAAAAGTTCCTCCTCAAATTGACCCAAATGGAGAAAGTCGGAAAGCATTGCCTTTGTTCTCCCTCCCTCTTTTCAAAAAAACAAAAATCGGATATTTTATTTATTTATTTTTGGCCGTTTATTACCAATCATGATTCATGAAGAAATCGTGTACCTCTTTTCTCTACCCTCTCCATTTCTCTCATAGTCACACACACACACTATATATATATATATATATATATATACACTCACACACACGCCTCTATCCCAACCATTTCATTCACACCTACCTTCTCTCTAAAAGCCTCCAAGAATTTCACAGTTCTCTCTCTCTCTCTCTAAATTCTCGACTCTGAGATGGAGAACATCGCCACCGCCTCCGCCTCCGCCGCCGTCGCCGCCGCCACCGCCATGGCCGGCGAGGAGAAACAGAAGGCAGGAGTTGTCGCGATTCACAGCCAAGTGATGAAAATAAAGCAAGAAATCGAGAAGATCAAGCATCCATCGCTCGATCAGCAGCCGGAGATCAGAATCAGACATGTCTTCCTCAGAGATTTCAGCCGCCAACGATCTCGATCGCCGCTAGGGTTAGCGCACAGGCCTATCTCCGTCGGTAACGCCTGAAGATTAACATTACATGTATGAAATTGAAAACACAGTATATATACCATATATATATATATATAAAAGTTGCTAATAGTTCTGTTTTGGTTCTCTCTTGAATTAGAAGTTAGGGAAAACTTTCTCTCTCGTTTTGAAGTTTAATTAGTTTCTGTGTTCTGTTTCTCTGTGCTTGTGTGATTGTGATTTTCTATCGTCTTTGTACATGCCTTTTGGTAGCGAATCTTTCATGCCAGGACTTGGTTTTCTTGGTTTTCCTCTTTGATTTTCCTCTGTTTCCTCTGCTTCAGAATTTTGAGAATCAGAGCCTTCTTTCGTAATTAATTTCTACTTCAAAGATTTTTTCAACAACTTAAATCGGTAAATAATAGGGAGAATTGTGCAAAATGCTAATGAATTTTTTTTTATAAATTTTAAATTACTAATACTTTATTCATCAATCATCAGATTCAATAGTGCGTAATACTTCACCACTATTTATACTTTAAAGAGAATTTAAATTCATACTAGATTTTAACTAGTATAATAAAATATAAAAGTCAGTCATAAATAAAAATATGTATTTATATATAAAAAGATGCATTAAAATATTATATAATTTTTCAAATTTCATCAATTACGAGTCCTTCAGAAACGAAGTTTTTCTTGGATTTATTCTGTGTTTAAATTTAGAATTTATTTTTGTATTAATTTTCAAGAGATATGAGCATTAAATATCAATTTGATAAAATCCAAAGCCTTGAGAAATATCAATAAGATTTTTTGTTTTTGGGTACATCACCTTTAGAACTCAAATTCATTTTGTGAGCAAAGAAGGAATTTAACACGTTATCTCTGAGTACGCCATTCGTCACGTTTTGAGGCCACTTGTCACAAGAGATTAGATAGCAGGCAGTAGGTTAAAATGGTAGGTATTTTATTTATTTTAAGTGAGATTTTGAGTTCGAGATTTGTGCATAAAAAAAATTCTGTTGAAAGATTGTCTTCAACAAAAAGATACTTGTAAAAAAAAAATATTCAGCAGATGGTCAATTTGAATTTATATCGTGTAGTTGATTTAAGATTTTAAAGTTGTTAAATTTATTGATATAAAAAATAAAAAATATAATAATTATTTATTTATTAATAATATAAAATCAAATTAATTTTTAAACCTTACTATTTAAGAATTATATATATACTCATAAAAAAAGAATTATATATATACATACAGAATATATGCGGATTGATTATTTTTTTAATATTTCAAATTAAATATTAATCCATTTTGTTTTATTTATTTTCAATTCAATTTGATTTAAGTGCATCATTTTTATTCGAAATATCCTCAAAACAGCGAAATAGCGTTGTATCTATAACTAAAACCAGACTTATGGACGGTATTTGCATCATATTCATAGAGTAGCGTTTTGGGCTTTGGTCCTTTTGATTTAGCAAAACAAAGAAGTGTATTAGGAGGTAAAACAAAAAACAAAAACAAAAGTACTTTCCTGCCCCCAACATTTAGGGATTCTGTCACTTCGTCCCTAACGTATTTTCGCTGTCAATTATACCCCTAACGTTGTCAGACTTTTGGCTAACACCATTAGTTTTTGAACGGTTTTAAATGAAATGACATCCTATATGGCCAACAATTCTGACTGGACTTAATTTTTTCCACATCAGCAGTCAATAGTACTGAGTTTTTGGGGTTCATTTTACTGATGTAATGAGTATTTTGGTGTACTGGATTTACTGATGTACTGAGTTTTTGGAGTCCATTGTACCCCTAAAATATATTGCTGATGTGAACAAATGAAGTCATGTTAGAACTGTTTGTCATATAAGATGCCACGCCATAAACAATCGTCCAAAAATTGACGGTGTTAGCCAAAAGCCTGATATTGGGAGAAATACAAAACATTAGGGGTACAATTGATGGCGAAAAATGCTAAGAGCGGAAGTGACAGGACCCCCAAACATTGGGGGCAAAAAATGTCCTTTTACCAAAAAAAAGCAAAAGAATGGAGTGGAAAATACAAATTTGTATTTAAATTTAGTTTTTGTTTTCATTTGTCTTTTTAATTCAGGCCCAATCTAGCCATAAAGTTCGAAAGCTTTTCACATATCTAAGGATATAGGAGCATTTCTTCCTCCTATATCATCATGATCCAATGTTTTAAGAATTGGATTGGCCGGTTGAATCGATAATCGGTCAATTGTTCGATCCAATTCTATACAAAAATTTGTATTATGGTCAGATTGATCAAAATCAATTAAAATTGGATGGCCTGAAAAAACTCGAGAATTGGATCTATTTATAAGTTGACCCGGTGATGAGAGTATTTTTAGACAAACAACACCCCCTGACTCGTCGCAAGTCAGGATCAAATAAATAGCTAGGAATGTAGTGCAAACCCAAGATCGAATCACGTGGAACCTTAAGTAGTTCTTGAATAACTATACTTTTATGTAATCAAACCGGGTTAAAAGATTAAGGAATATTTTCATAATAAAACAAGAAAATAATTGATTGAGAAAATATATTCTTATAAAACAATTAAGAAAATAGATTATTCTTTCGAGGTCTATGTAATTTGCTATCCCTGTTAGTTTTCAAAAGATAAATAGGTTAATTATTTAGAAAACATTTTATCGGACCTTTTCATTCGAAGATAATCCCGGCGACTGTCTCATATAACCTAGGTACACATCAAAACTAGGATGTCGCACCCGCATCAAAATGGTGTATTCAATAATTCAAACTAGAGGAACACATTTAGTTTATAAAATCCAAATTATATTTACAAAAACAAATACAAAAAATAAGGTATCTAGTTTGAGCCGATCAACCCAGACCTGCGATCGCTAGGTCTATTTATTCCAATCATGAATCATAAATCCGTCGACTGATGAGACATAGAACCATGACCGGAGGTTGATAAACTGTAACTTTCTAAATAAATTCCCTAAAGATTAAAGCCCATAGTTCAAGTAAATTACATAGACGGCCCTTAGGATAACCTAAGGGCCGTCTATGTATATATATATATATATATATATATATATAGTTAAATCATATAAATTACTTATTATATTTAAAATCCATGAATAAAAATATAATTTTTATAAAATAAAATATATTATCAATATTAAATGTATTTAATTATTATATTTATGACGTCTTTCTGTTCGACCACCGATTTAACTGATTTGAACTGGTCAGATCGTGACCTAAAAAGTTTTTCAAGTTGAATAACATGTTCAATTTTTAAAACATTGTCATGATCATCCTTAATCTTATTATGATTTTGAACATGGATTTTAGCAACATTAGGCATATATAGTTGAAGCATGAACTAGATCTAAATTAATTAAGCTACTATCATTATATATGAGATTCCAACATACTAAAATTGCATAAGATCCCAAGTTTTGAGAGTAGTGCTAATAAAGCCTCAGTTTTTCCCTTATTACTACATTAATTCTGGTTTTTCATTCCATTTGTTAGCTTCCTTCATGAGCTTTATTCCCGCTTGATTAGCTTTCAACCATCATTATGAGTAGTTCATTGAGCCTTTCTTTTCCTTGTTTTATCACAATATATAGTAGCAGAAATTTGCCATCCGCTCATAAACACTTGATCATAATTTTGTGGAGAATATGTTCGGTAATAAAGTACTACTGAACTTTCGTACATTCCTCTAATCAATTGGTTTCTAATCCATTTAAGGTAGGTCCTTATTAATGTGGGTTTTTATTAATATTAACAAAGGGCACTAACCAACAAGTGATTGGTTAGAGTGGTAGGTACTCCATTCCCCTTAAACAAGGTCTCGGGTTCGAGTTTTGTGTATGGAAAAGCCTCTGTTGGGAGAGCTCTATCTGTGTTACGGGACCTCAGCTAGTTCGAATAGGATTGCCTCCAATAGGTACTTGTGGAAAAAAAAACACAAAGGCACTATATGATTAGAGGGATGTATCAAAGTTCAGTAGTTTAGTAATTTTTAACTTTTTAATCACGTAAATGTTTTTATTTAGGTTTTTAAGTAAAATAATTAAAACATTCTTCACTAATCTAAATAAAAATACCAACGCGATTGAAAAAAAGTAAAAAAAAAAAAAGGCAGAAACCTGACATATGTTGAGTGCCTTGAAATTTAAAGGTTTAGGAATTAAGTGCAAGATTTTAAAACTAAAGGGTGTTATGTGCTCTTAACCTAAAATTCATGGGCCTTTTGTACATTTTAGCCTTTTTCTTATTTGTCATTTGTTAATATCAAGAAAAATATTATCCCTAGTCTATTCCGAAAGAGTTCCTATTAGTTACGTCAACATTTTTATTTAAATTTTTAAGTGAAATAACAAAAACATTCTTCATTAATCTAAATAAAAATGCCAACGCGACTAAAAAAATGTAAAAAAAAAGAGAGGCGGAAACCTGACAGAAGGGGTTGAGTGCCCTAAAATTTAAAGGTTTGAGAGTTGAGTGCAAGATTTTAAAACCGAAGGGTGTTATATATGTGCTCCCGATCTAAAACTCTTGGCCATTTCATACATTTTAGCTTTTTTTATTTGTCATTTATCAATATTAAGATAAATTTGATTTCTAGTCTATTTCGAATGAATTCATATTAATGTAAATTTTCATTTATATAAACAAAATGATATTGAATAAATAATAAAGAGATACACTCAAAGTTTATTATTTTAATAATACTAAACTTTTATCTTTACGTATATTTGTCCTACTCATTTAAATCAAATATGACTATATGTTAACTAACACTAATGTTCCAATTCCATTCAATAATACTATTCTTACTTTGTAATTCCAGAGAGATTATATTATACATTTTGATCCTTAAAAGGTCACATTAGTCAATACATTAATCTAGCCTATTAGATGCTAATGGAGGAGTTAAGTGCTTTTATATATGGACATTCAATTAGCTTATGTAGAAAAAATAAAATAAAAATGGTCTAGTTATAATACATGAGGGGAGGTTAAGTACTTTTCTGGAGACTCAATTAATTTTTATTTTTTTTGGCTTAGTTGAAGTTCACGTAAAGCTAAATAGATCATTTTTTATGCAAACAACTAATTAGATATCCAACAAAATATTTAACGTCTCCACGTCAACTTTAACATACAACAACAAATGGGGCGTTAACGAATAATGACTCAAAGATAAATGAGTTGATTGACATAATTTTTTAAAGATCAAAAAGAGTATTGTATTATTTGGAGACTAAATCGTAATATTATCTATTTTTCAAAAATCAAAAATAAATATTCTCCCATTTTTACTATATATGTGCTATCCAATGTTCAATAAAAATTGATTTTTTTAAACAGATTCCATAAAATATTTAAAATATCTAACCATGAGCGTTCTATATGAATTTAAAATCCCAATATAGTAAAAACCATTGAAATACTCTCATCCATTAATCATATCTACCATAATACCCTTAAAAGGATTAAGAAAAGAAATTCACAACCAATATAATAGATATTCCTTTATTAAAGACAGACGATATTTATATATATTAAACAATTGAAATATATACTCATCTCCCATTCAAATCAAGAATAATATTTTTGAATGGATATTGTAAGTTTTAAAAGATATACCACTAGTACTAGATACTAAAAATATATATCCATAACCATTAAACTGAAAATTTCCAATATAATAAAAATTGAAATAATCAAAATACATTTAAATCTACAGAAATCTAGGAAAATAAAACCCATAGGATAAATGAGACTTAAACTATATATCCCAATATTACACTAGCCAGATGGGATCACTACAACAAAAAATTCCCGAATCAAGATATCTTCCTGTGTAAGGAAAAAACTCATGATTACTTGTTCTTCTAAATCAAATACACCATTATTATAATGTCGTTTCTTTCGGAATACTCTCTCGTAATTCGAATAATAGATGCAATTTCTTTTAGGCGAGGTAGCCGAAATTGCGCGAGACAACACACATATCGAAGAATTGAGACCAAGTACTAAGACATAACCATTCAAATCCGTCACCTCTAACAATCTCTTTCGAAATTCGTCCAATTTAAATACCGTATACTTAGGAGTGCGAGGATAAACACCGTCACCATATCCGCCTAACTTAAAAATGTCTTCTTCATCGTCCTCCATCGGAAAGGACCCATAATTTATGAATCTAACCACCAAGAGCAAATCACCACCACACCGAACTAGATACATAAATCTTTGCTTGTAAAAGATATCAAGTTCCGGCGACCTACTCAATCCTCCGGTCATTGTTTTCACGTCATATTCGTAAATGGAACCTATGCTGTCCACCACATATCAGTTTCGTCCACATCTTGTCGCCACATGACCACATGTCCCACAAATAGCCACGGCCATGAAATCCCGGCCCTCGTCGTCCGGAGGAGACGACAACACGATCTTATGAACGGGCCCTCCCGACATGGGCGGGAGACGGAGACGCATTTGAACCCTGGTAATCGGATTCAACATGCCGTCCAATCCGACCGTGACCAACCATCCATGGCCAGAACCACGGAAGAAGGTGTTCTTTATTTCTGGCAATGGTAGGCAATAGATCACTCTCTTCTCATGAGGATCATAAATTGAAACTGAACATATGTGATCACTTCTAAAGGGTAGCAAGTGACACATCTCAGAAGATCTAGTATGAGTCTTATGATCAAAGGGTAATAAAAGCGAAGGGATTAGTTTGATGCGTCTAGGGATTTTGGGAAGTATGACGTACCAGGTTTTGCAGGATAAGCGAAGCCTAGTGTAATCATCATGAAAATCAATGCATTGAACAATTCTTTCAAGCAAATCTTCATTTATCTCTGCCCATTTACCAGAAGTGCCATCTCTTTTTTTCTTTCTTTTTTTTTGTAGAAAAACCCCACAAAACGAATGAGTAACCCTAATTGCATATATATATATATATATATATATGGTTGAGGAATTTTTTTCGATTTGATTTGATTCAACTTCTAATTAGAGGATCGTAAGATTTTATTATTTTTATGAAATAAATAAAATACATGTAATAATATAAATTATTATTATTGAAAAGTATAAATCTACTCAAATATCATCATACGTTTATAAAATATGTCACGATATATTGAGTAATTTATGTTAAAATGATATCTATATATTTGATTTAAAAAAATGGGAAGTTTTTTAATAATATGAAATCTATATCTATAAGAAAAGAGTTTCACCTAACTCTGAAAATAGATACACTAACGATTCTATTTCTCTGTCACTTCAATTTCTTTTTTCTTTTTCTGGGGATGATTCCAATAAGATCAAGCTACCAATATTTTTCCTATATATACTCGTATATATTTATAGAGATTCGACAAAATTTTAAGTTGGAGTGTTAATTACATAATAGGTTAACATATCTTTTATTAAAATTTGAAACCAATTATACAAGCATAAATACAATTGAACAAAAACAAAACACGTTGACGTCATTTGATTCATATAATTGACTCTATCTAATAATAAAAAGTTTTGATTGTTGTTGTTACGTTCTTTTCATATCAATTTCACTATTTTATATTCCTTAAAGGATTTATTTCTCTATTACTAGCATCAACTTTCTCCTAACAAAATAAATAAAGGGTTAATAAAAATTTTAAAAATATAATATATGACTGTTAATTTTTTTGGTGTCACTTTTTTTGGTATTAATAAAATTTATTTTATAATTTAAAAATAAAATATATGATGTAATGAGAATAGAGATGAGAGAGAGTTAAAATAATGGGTAGGGCAATTATGATAAGAATGAGAAATATCATATTATTTAATCATTATTTTAAAATATAATAATAACAAATAACGTCCCTAGTAGGAGTATACAGATAAGGTATCTCTAGTTTAGTAGTAATATTTGACACAGAAAAAAGAATCTGACTTATCAAGTATTCAATATCATAATTACACCAAATGGCAAATACAAAGCATTCCTGCATCAATAGAATATGAATATCTGAAAGAATTTATACAAAATGATCTATTAACTCAATGATTTTATTAGATATCTCCCAAAACAGAAGAAAAGACTCTACGCAATTCCACTATAGGGTCCCCAGCAAGTCCTGAACATGTACGCCAGGCAATATGTTCATCAGGTCTAACTAAAATAGCTCCAGTTTCCACCATTTCACACACATTCCACCATTTTGAACTTGTTGATCCATTAACTTCAACAACATCTACATAATTCTCCCAAGGTGACATTGCTTCCCTACTTCCTTCATTGACTCCTTCAACAGAACTATTGGACCAGATCACACATACTCTGACAGAAATTTGGCGTTCCTCGGCCACTTGAAATGCGGCTCGAGCAAGATTGTAAGATTCCTTCCCAGGAGCTATGATGAGAAGAAACTCAACTTTGTCTCCAGACACAAGATCTAGGGTAGAAACTATCTTCTACAAAACAACCCCTTCATTAAGACAAGTTCAAATAAAGGAGAAGTTTGGATGCTATAATTACAGGGTGAAAACTGAAAACCCGCTATTTAAACAAGATAAATTTGAGCCAGAAATGAAAACCAGAAGTTTCTGTTTTCTTAATTCCAAAATGAGCAAGAGAAGCATAAAGTTCCTTGATAGTCTCAACCACTTGAAGGAAGACAGAAATGTCATGAGTGATATAACATAATCATGAAGTATACTACAAACCTCATTTGAATTATGAACCCTCACATACATGTGAGGCAGTCTTGATCCTGGATGCGCCGAAGGAATGTAATCCCTACGACGACCTGTAGACATTTCTGGAGAACTTTCCATATTATTACTCTCTGGCACAACTGCTCCCTGCAGGTACCTAAAGATTAAGATCCCCATGTTAGATGGCACTCTCAAAGTGATTATTCATCTCTTTTAAATAAGATGGAGTGTGAATACATAATGCAAAGCACAAGTTAGTATGATTATGATCAACTTAAATAAGTACACAAAAGTTTAGAACAGAAGCAACTACTATTGTACTAAAGGAGAATATGGAAGATTGGTGACACCTAGCTCAGCCATAAAAAATGAGAAGTGACTAATGGTGATACCTGAAACCAAGATCTTCAGCTGGGAACTGGAGTTGAAGGCTTTTTCCTTCTTCAAATATATGTCTTAGCTTAGCCATCCTTGAGGACCCAACTGGGTTACTTTCATTCAGGACAGCTTCTGATAGCTGTGCCCGGCCTATTGCAAAAATTCCGTCCAAAGCTACCTTCTGTAATCCCGACGGTAAAATGGAACCTAGCCCATTATTAATTAAACGATGTACTGCAAATAGAAGAAAAGAAAAAGAAAATCATACCAAGGATGGAGATCGTAGTAAGTATATTTTTTGATAGAAAAAGAAATAAATTGATAATAGAGAAAGGTATAAAGCTACTTCTGCATACCTGAGTTTGCGACAGTGGGATCAAGACCAAGTGCTGAAGGAACTGCCATGGCAGCCTTGTAGTTTTTAAGGCTCAATTCCGTATTGAATATAGCAATCTGAAAATAACACAGTTAATCTAGGATACATCTAACTTTAAAAAAGACATGCATTCACAATAAAGGTAAAACAAGTTAAAAATTCTACCGGTCTACGTTCGGTTTCATAGGAATTTAGTATTGAAGATGGTGCAATACCCTTGATCACGGAAGCTATTTTCCAGGCAAGATTATGGGCATCCTGAATGCCAGTATTCATTCCTACAATTTAAGGAGGAAATTTTAGCATCAAATTGCTTCCAGTTCAATCAACAAAACAAGGTTCACTCCTAGATCATATAAAGGAGGTTGGTTAGTTTATTTAAGTTGTGACTATAAAGCTCATTCCTTTATCAAGATATATGTGATGCTGATGCATTAAACGTAGTTTACATAAGGTATATATTTTGATCCACTTGGAGTGCGCTATCCTTCAGTCACTGCATAATTTATTAGGAAATTTGTGTCTAAAATTTTTAAATATTATATAATTCTTACTGATCAGTTAATCCTCACTGCCATACACTTAAATAGATGTATATCATCAGTGCCTTCTTCCTGGATATAGGGTATGTCTAGTCAAGCTAAAAGCATCCTGCCATAAACAATAGCCATCACCTGGTTCCAATAAAACACTTCTATTTACTTGTGTGACATTAAATATTACCAGCCATTTTCATAACTAGGGCTTATCAATTTCACTCCCCTCTTTTAGTGTATAAAAAAAGTAATAATATTTTTTTATAGAAAAGAAACGTAATAATATACAACATAGCATAACTCTCTGCTTAAGAATAGAACTACAAACCAAATCCACCAGCTGGAGGAAATCGATGGGCAGCATCACCAGCAAGAAATATTCGGTTTCCACAACATACAAACTTCTCAGCAACTTCAGCATGCATAATCCATGGCTTTATGTCGATTACATGTATGTCGCCAAGCTCTTGACCAACCAGTTTGCTGATTAACTTCTCACAAGCCTACTACAATTGAATCTTTTTTCAGAATGTACAAGTCAAAATTAATGTTTTACACTTAACATCAAAAGCCATAAGTCATGATTCATAACCACCATCTATATCATTCACATTACAAAATGATTTAAGCCTACCACATCTCAGTTAATGCATCAATATAATATATGGCAAACTTCTTCAAGCTTCCATAACATTACATCTATTTCATAAACCATCTGTAATGAAGGGATGTTACCTTCGAGCTAAAGTCTTCAATTGCTTGCTGAGGTGGATAAAACGGCATCTGCAACAATACAACACAGATCTTACTTTTGGTTTACAATAAATTAATTTTGGAACAATATAGTCATATTCCTAACATTAACTATAGCATGTTTATACCTGCAAGACAAACTCCCCCTGCCTGAGATCATGAGCAACAAGAACCCCAATAGCTTCAGTATTGAAGATAAAGAAAAGCATGCCGGGATTCTTATTAAGCAAATACTGCCCCAGGTCTTTGCTCAAGAAATGGACACTGACAAGCTTTTGCAAGTCAGTCTCACCATCCATTTGTATTCCCACAAGCTTTCTCACAGTACTTCCTGCTCCATCGGCACCAACAAGAATGTTACAATTGATATTCCTCTCTACACGCTTCCCTTCATGAATTAGAGATGTAGTGACGGTAACAAAATCATTGCTGGCATCAACAGATACACATTCATGACCTATCAGAATTTTCCTTTCATGGGGTTGTTTGTTTCCTTCTGAGCTCTCAGGTGCACATATTTGGAAGCTTAGAATCTCAAGCTGCTTAAGTAGTAATGAGGTTAGCTTGTACTGCGAAAAGTGTGCAACAGAGACTGGGCTGATAACATGCTCAAGATCTGATGATAAGCAAAAGATATATGAATTTTCTGAAGCTAAATAATGACCAGAAAGACCATTATCTTGTAGTCTATTTACTCGTAATACATGCAATCGTATACAAAAAATTGTCAAATGTCCACAAAAAAAAAAAAGTAAGCTTCCAGTTGCCATCCACAGAGTAGCACCTTGAGGTTTGATGTGGTCAACAGATCCAAGAATTGAACCAGAGAGAGAAGTACAGTATACAAACTTCCTCCATAAATCTACCGGTGGTTGAGAGCTTTGGATTTGCTCAACAAGACCATCAATTTTGCGGAAAATCTGATGTGGGGAATTTTGGTTAAGATAAATTCTTTCTTGTATTAAAAGTAATGATAAAATTTATCAGAGATTATCAGTAGTAAGAGCTTTATGAATATGGATCAACGACGTGAACATGTGATTGTTGTTGTATCAGTAGTAAGAGCTTTACCTCCATGGATCGATTGTTAATGAAATGCGCTTGTGGATGTTTAGAAAAAGTTGTGTTTCTCTCCAAAACTGCACATTTAATCCCTGCAATACAGCAAAATGAGACATATATTTTAAACAGTCATTCAGCAGGAGTGAGTGTAGAAGTAATACAACAACAACCATCAAAGCCTTTTCCTACTAGGTGGGGTCGGCTAAATAGATCAAACAACACCAACGTGTTCTATCTTTACACATTTCTTTAGTTAGGTTATTAATAATTAAATGAGTGTAGAAGTAATATGGGGAAAAAAAAAGAGAGACAACACATTAAAGACACATTTTTTACAAAGTGAGTAACACTAAAAAAATGTACCTATAAATAATTAAAAGGAAAATCAACAAATATATATATATATATAAGACCACTCTTTGAACCAAATATATAAACAACGGAAAAGAAGATAACATATTCTATTGTAGCGAAACACCATTTAACCTTATCACAGTTGTTGTAGGGTCTTCGAAAAAGCTAGCACAAACATATCAGTACATCATAATATGAACTCATTTAACAATGGCAACTATCTATATCTTGCACTAATAGTCTTGGCTTGGTGCCAAAAACAGCTGGCATAAAACTTTGAAAATACTCTTTAAGAAGATTTAAAGAATAGAAGCATACATTTTGCTAGACGATAAATTCAAGCAATCAAACCATGAAAACCGAGCAGTGAGAAACCATCAGAAAAGTGCTTTAACTTTAATGTTTACCTAATTTAGTGAGAAGAATAGAGAGAATAAGACCAACAGGTCCAGCACCAATGACCAGAACTGGAAGCACTGCATCTTTGTCATTGAAAAGCTCAGCCTTGGAGAATCCTCTACTTTGGATCTGCTGAAGTGGGTATGCTCTATTTCTAGCTTTAGCTATGAACGGGCAATTGACCCTCCTCAGAGATCTTAATAACCCCATAACCTAAAATTTGGAATCCAGGCTCAATTGTTCTCCATGCAAGAGATATTTGAAGGCTGAAATATAATCTGAAAAGGGAGAGTAAAACAGCAATAAACAAACAAACAAAAGTATATGGATGATATTCACTTTTTTCGATATTATAGTTCAATAAATAACAAAGGTACCAATTTAAATTTCAAGCAACCATGAACTAACAGTGAGAACATAGAAGATAAGAACAAATGTTATACTATTCATAAGAAGTAGCTGAAAAGGATCACCAATTTTAAGGATTCACACTAAAGGATAGACAAAAAGCATAACCATAACACAAGGAAAATGACTGAGTTCTCAAAACATGAAGTCCAGTTGTAAATGTGGTCTAGATATAACAATCATGCTATAACTTGTAAATTTTGTCACTACAAACCCACGCAAGAAACTTTTTCAAGAAGCGACAATATGCAATAAGCAAAATAACCTCATTTAATTCAAGAACCACAAATCCAATCACCTTGGAAATTGCAATGGGATGGATGCTCGAAGTGTAGCGCCTCTCACAACTAGGAAGAGAGCAAATTAGCAGATTTAGGGGATAGTGAGAGAGATGATGGGTGAGAAATGCGGTGATTTGGAAGAGCTCCGATTGAAGCAGCCGTTGAAGTAATGGAATTGGTAGGTGATGTTGGAGAGAAGAAAGGCAGGCGAGTAATGTTCGAGAAGGCCGAACCTACTGTTCCGGCGGCAAAATTTTTAGTTAACTTTTTGCAGAGCATTAATGCTTTTACATCTATATTATAATATGGACTAAAATACAGATAATTTCCTTCAACTTTGGAATATGTACACATAACCCACTCAGAATTTTGCTACACTGGCCAGTGAAAGCACGTGTGCTAACTGACAGTAGTCAAAATTTCTATTGCATTAAATCAACAAAAAGGTACAAAACCCAGAATCTAATGGATCAATTTGGCTGCTTCGTGAGAGGATTTTTCACTTTACAAGAGAAAATTTTGCAGAGGTGAAAGCAAAAGCTAACATGGAGGCTTCTTCCACTTACGAAATCTCATCCCTTCAAGCTGTGTTAAGCCATGTTTGGAGATCAATAATAAGAAGCCAGAATCTTGACCCACAAGAAGAGGTCACTGACTCACTTATAGAATACTCATAAGTGGAAGATCCAGAATTACAAACCCACCAGCTCTAAACATTACCTTGAAGTCATCATTTAAAGCGCCTAAACATTGATTTCCGATGGAATAAAAATCAGTACAATAAGCAACATATCTTGAAATATGAAACTGCAGTTTCCACGAGTGAAATATGATCTATTCTATCGGAATTTAGAACAGAATGAGGCGCCATATTATACCACATTAGACCATGGTTTCAACATCTAAATTGAAACCTAAAATTGCAACAACCTAACCAGCATTTTAGGCACCCACTTTAGTTAACCCAGATGCAAATTTATCCCGTCAAAATTACCACAAATGTATCAATGCCTTCAAACATTTAAGCATTTTAGCACTTAAACAAGAGATTCTCCATCAAAATCGCAGTAGAATGCAATGGCCGTGTTAGCAACATCAAACCATAACTTTGACCAGCAAAACACACTTTTTAACCATGAAGGCCATAGCCAAAATAACACTTACCAAGCCATATTACAAATCTGAAATTTTGGCATTCAAAGTGACTTTTAAAACCAAATGAAAACATAGCGCAAAACAACACTCATTCAATTAGACAACAATTCTGAACTTTTGGTGTTCAAAGTGGCCTTTAAACCCATGAAGAACAAAACCAAAATAGCTCTCATTTAAACACAATATAAATCTGAATTTTTGCAACGTTCAAATGGCTCTTAAACCATGAAAAACATAGACGAAACAAAACTTATTTGACTATACATCAGACCTGAACCTTAGTATCTAAGAAAAAAGTATTTTCCTACCAAAACAAAGTGATTTTCATCTGGTTTGCATCTAAACAAACAGATAACATCACAAAGTCAGCAGCACATTTTCAGCTTTAAAAAATTATAGTTTTGGCAATCAAGATGGCATTTGTCGTTCACTTCACAACACAAACATGGAGATTAACTCTGTCACAACACAAGCACATTCAAGCTCATGAAAATCAGTTTTTGCGGCAATATACTTGAGCTCTTAACAATTCTGAGTTGAAAGTGATAAAACAGAGTGCTAAACCATAATGTCGGCACACACAAAGGGGCGAATTAGTTCATTTTGCAACCAAATACCCAAGGATTTAATCAACCATAAATCAATCACACTTAACCAATGCCAGAACAACCAACGTAACACAATTTTTTTCAGCTCCACGAGGTCAGAACAAAATGGGATGGAAACGGAGCAAAATTTGGGATTACCTCTAGGTCAATATAGTATATCCGTAGAGATTACGGATCAATGTAACACTCACTTGCAGAACTGATTTGATTCATGGAGTAAAACGGATCAAATGAAGGGTTAGGACGCTTACCTTCCTCGGCCGAACCGAGCGGAGTCACACTGCAGAGCTCGTATGTCCCAGTCCTCCGTCGTACGCGGCGTTTTCCGGCTAGACAGCAATGGTGCGGTGTCGTGAAGTCCTCAAATGCAGCAAACTGATCCGAAAACGCGATGGATTGGGTTTAGGGTTTAGGAAAAGAAAAAAAATATATCTATCAGCTTCCGTTTTGGTTGAGGAGAAGAGAGAGTAGTGTTCTGATGGTGAATGCAGAGAGCGCGCAGTCCTTAGTTACTTCGTTTTCCTTTTTCTTTTCTTTTTTTTTTCCTCTCTTTTTTTATTTGTTTTGTTCTCTTAATTAACTTTGTATTTTTTTTGTTGAGAAGTTTACTTGAGATATATAATTTAATTCATTTTAATTAATGAGAGTTTAAAAAATTATTTTTATAATTAGATAAACTCTTAATCTTCTTAATTTTTGTTTTCAAAGGTTTTATTTGTTATTTTTCTTTTTCTTAAGCAAAATTTATAAAAAAATATTGAGTGTTAAAACTTAAAATGGACTAGGCTTTATAAATAACTCGTTAAGCCTTATAAAATATAGAGTTGGGCTTGAAAATTTAATGTTATAATTAAAATTGAATCAATTTAATACTCCAATTTAATCCTAAAAAGATATGACCAAATCAAATTAAGGATGGGATGAACCACGTTAATATATTTTTTTCATTTTTTTATTTTATTTTTAATATTTACATATTAAATAAATTTTATATTTTTCACATTAATTTAAATTATATGAATTATTTTGAATTTTTATTTAATTTATCTAATTATTTTAATTCATATTTTGTCAATATATTTTGTTATTTTAAATGAATATAAATATTATACTATAGAATATTTTGTAATTGTTTAATAATCTAGAGTATTATTTTTGAAAAAATAAAATAAAATATGAGCCAGCCAAACCTAGCTCTGAGTCCTAATAGAGTTGGGCTGGCCTTTAAAAGTTTTAACCTAAATTAAAAACGATCAAGTCCAACCCAATCCTAATAATATATGGCCAAAACAGATTAAGACCGAGTCAAGTTAGCCCATTTTGATATCTCTATTTGAGAGTGATGTGGGATGGGATTGAGTAAATTGAGTTTATAAACCATTCCAAACTATTCAACACCCTAAAAAATGAAGCAATAAACCTTAAATCACTTCCTACTGTTTAGTAGAGTTGTCAAAATGACTAAAACTCAGTGAATTGGCCCTTTTAACTCATTTATTAGGTAAATCAAGTTGAATGAGCCAATTCAACTCATCACCTTAATAAGCCAGGTTGACATTTCTAACTCACTAAAACTTTCAACTCGTATGAGCCAGCCCTTTTAACCCACGCCTAATCTTTTAGCATGACAAATTTATATATTTAAGTTTAGGGTTTTACTCACAAGTGTCCTTAAGGCATTATTTAAAGATTTATTTCAACTAATGAGAAAACTTAAAAATTTATTCCTATTAACTTTTCACCAAATTTATGACAATACATTCTCTCTAATTTAGTTTGATTCAGAGGCTGGGTATCGATTCTTTTGAACACCTTAACTAAATTTTTTTCAAGATTAATTTGACATTTTTATTATCTATATTAAAATAATAATTTATTTTAATTAAATATTATCCGTTCACCCTCAAAATTGGAATCATTTGCTCATACTATTCATTTTAGCCACAATTTTTTCAATTTTAGTTACTATTATAATGACTACATCCCACAGCTTGGACAACTACAACAACGAAACCGCTCACCCTCCTAACCAGGTGTTTCGGTGTCGATCTCTTTAATAAGTTAGACTTTGGTTGTCAGTTGTGTATCTATGTTATATAGTACTGTCAAAATGGGTTCGAGCCCGCAGGCTAGTCCGTTCCGCCCGCTAAATGGGCGGGCTTGGGTATTAAAAATAGGTCTGTTTAAAAACAGGTCTAAACGAGTTTACCCGTTTAAGCCAGCGGGCCCTGTAGGTCGGTCCGTTGAAAATTAAAAAATAAAATAAATAATTAATATTTATTTGTTAAAATATGTATAAATATATATATTTTATGTAATTTTATGTATTAAATAATAATTTTATTCTAATAATGTGTATAAATAATAATTAAAATTAATAAAATATTAATTAAAAATAAAAAAACTAATTTTTAGTATATATATAATTTTATAATTAATTTTATTTTAAATATATATTTAAAAAAATATAAAAAGTGGCCCACGAGCTACAATACGAACGAGCTTGAGTATTACTTCCCAAGTCCGCCAAATAAATAGCCTGACCCAGCCCGTTTAATGTCGGCATGTTGCGGGCCGAATTAACTCGTTTTGACAATAGTAATGTCATTCATACAATCATACCTGCTGGTTCCTACTTCCTAGCTTACTGTATAACTACCATTTCTCTTCATGTATAATCAATTTTCATTTTTTTGGGCCAATGAATATATAATCAATTATTTTCATAGAAATATGGGATTATTCATTATATAATCGATTTTCATTTGAGATTTTATCTATAAAACAATTTTCAACAGGACAATAATTTTACCGTTTTTCATTTATTTTAGTGAATCAGTGTTTATGTTAACACTCATGAATATTGAATAATACAAGGGTCAGAATATAGATCCTTGAAAACATTTTTCTTAAATAAATTAGTCAAATTTTTTTTTTAAAAAAACTATTTCTATTGGCACAACGAAATGCATATGTAGTTGTAGTTATTGATGTAATTTAATTGCATTGCATAAAAAAATTCTAGTAGCCGCTTTCTCTCTTTTCTTTACGTGTGTTTTTTAACCAGTTTCTTTCTGCAGGTCTAATCGGAGTCCCTATTTTTCTTCTTCTTTTGTTACCGTCTTTACGTTTCATAAATAAGGTCGATATTCATTCCCTCAATTTTGGTGGTGATTTTCTTTTAGTTTTACTTCTGAGTTTTTTAATCCTCTATTGTGAGAGTGTATTCTCCCATTGTTAGATCGATTCAGATCTAGTAAGTGGAGCTTATTTTATTTTTGTGTGTATTTATTTTCTTTTGTAAATTTTTTTGACAATCAGGTGATTCTGGATTCAAGATTTGTTATAATCATAACTAAATCTACGAATCGTCTATGTTAAAAAAATTTCACTCATTCATCATGATGTTGGAAGAGCCTACGGCAATTTCAACTTTGAAGATTACTTCAGATCTAAATGCAGGAGCTATAAGAGTAACAACTCTGTTGGCAACACCAAGGACGGTGAGATTTTTCATCCTGAAGAAATAGGATCACCTGAGCTTACACTTTGTTTACTTAGTTCAATAATTGTTAGGGTTTATTCTTCAGTATTATTATATTAGAGTTTTCTAAATTATTGTAAGTGCCGTTTGGCTTTTTTTACAATATAATGAAGCTTTAATGCTTTTTTATCAAAAAAAAAAGGAATGCATATGTAACGTAAACAGGTAATAATAAATATTGATAAGAGGCTAAAGGTCTATTTTGGTCCTCAATGTTTCAAAAGTTTAATGTTTGTCCTCAAAGTTTTTGTTTTTGGTCGATTTTGGTCCTCGAACATAACACCGTTAACTTTTTGTCGTTAAATGATGACGTGACATGCTTATATGGCACATCCTCTCTCCAACATGTCATATTTTAATGACGTGGCATGACACATCACTGCTACGTCACCCCAAATGATGATGATAATGATGCTGATGAAGGAGAGAAGATGATGATGTGAATAATAAACATTGAGGACCAACATTCAACTTCATGCAAACATTAAGGATCAAAATAATACTTTAGCATTTTCTTTTTGTCTTGAACCATACTATCTATTAGAATAGGCTTAAATAATTAAGGCTAAAGTATTATTTTGGTCCTTAATGTTTGCATGAAGTTTAATGTTGGTCCTTAATGTTTCAAAAGTTTAATGTTGGTCCTCAATGTTTTATTTTTTGGTCGATTTTGGTCATCGAGTGTAACACCGTTAACTTTTTGCCATTAATTGATTATATGACATGCTTATGTGGCACACCCTCTCTTCTACGTGTCATATTTTAATGATGTGGCATGACTCATCACTGCCACGTCATCCTAGATGATGATAATGATGATGATGATAAAGGAGAGAAGACGATAATGTGTCAATGTGGGTGACGTGGCAGTGACGTGTCATGCCACATCATTAAAATATGACACGTAGTGGAGAGGGTGTGCCACATAAGCATGCTACGTCATCATTTAACAACAAAAAGTTAACGGTGTTACGCTCGAGGACCAAAATCGACCAAAAAATAAAACTTTGAGGACCAATATTAAACTTTTGAAATATTAAGAACCAAAATAGTACTTTAGCCAATAATTAATTATTCAAATAGACAAATTCTCTCGTCAAACCCTACGTGCTACGTCCCTTTTACTTCATGTTTTAGAGGAAAGAATGAGACTCTTTCATATTTGGTTGACCTCATCTTTCGTGAGAATGAAACTCTAACCTTTGCAAATGATGTTTTGGGCAAGTCCTCGTGATTAGACAATTTCTTGATAAAATTATCCTCATTTCAATCATAAAATTTCACACTTCCCACATTTATTATTTTATTTTTATGACTTTTTTTTATAAAAAATAAAATTATAATTTTACTCAACTTTCATATTTTTTTACTCTTAAGGTGTGCTTGTTATGCAGGAATGAAATGAGAATTTGAATGGATTTATTGTATTTGGTAATAAAATTTGTAAATAAAAATAAATTAAAATTATCACTTTATCTTTTATATTAAAATATTAAAAAAAAATTTATGCATGTGCAAAATTTAAAGGGATAATAGACATTTCACACTTTATTTTTTTTATCAAATTTGTACCAAAATGGAAAAGGAGATCAGATCTCCTTTGGGCCCACTCCTGCCATCATTTCTTACCTCTTTTCCCTCTCAATTTGTAAGTAACAAACAGATCCTTAATTTTATATCCTACAAAATATAATCATCTCATTTCTACTCCCATCCGATTCCCACTCTTATTCCCTAAAAAAAACGAATCCTACATAGATCAAACTTAAAATACATTCCAACCATTATAGACTAAAATTTTTATAGAAATCTCAAAATTAAAAAAACAAATCTAACCACCGATCCAATAACACCATCTTAAAATTGGATCCGTACGGTTACAATGGAATTCTTTTAAAATATATATTTTTATTTTATTTGTGAAGTATTAATAGGGACTCGCACTAATAAAGACCCATCATAAATGGAATAGAGACCAAATATTAATATTGACAAATATTATGACCTTAAATAAATTAAGACTAAATTATTATTAATATTAATAAATAATCTTGTTAGTATAAGTCCCCAATAATATTTTTAAAAATTGCAACGTAATTAGACCGACCCTGACTGCACAGATCCAATTTTCATTATCCTACAATGCATTTCTCAATTTATCCAAAAGTTCCATATTTCATTTAAAAATTTGACACAATGATTAGACTAACAAAGGAAACCCGTACAATTCCAACATCTCCGGGATCTAGCTTCATCATCACATATCAAACATGAAGATTTCAGGCACATCAAACCCTCATACAACACATGAATAATCTTCCCCCCTCCCTCAGTGAAGCCCAAGCTAAACCAATCACTCTCAATCATGTGAATTATCCATAGAAACAGCATCCATGAACTCAGGGTCCCTTCCCATAGCCTCAAGAATCTCATAAGAAATGCAGAGTTCAATATCCATACTACCCTCCTCTTCTGCTCCGCCGTACACGGTGAGCTTCCCACCTCCTTTGTTCCCGGGGCCGCTCCGGACCGCCACCGGCCGCCCCCACCCGAAGTCATTCCCGCCATAAAAATCAAACCTTGGAGAACTACTCGTACCCAAGAACTTCCCAATTCTGCCCCTACTCAATCTAATCACCTTCGGCTCTCTCACCCAGCTCTCAAAATCCCTCTTGAACTTGTCATCGTTGTACAAACCAATCATCTTCTTCATCTCCATCCCGAATCTCCCTAACCCTCCATCCCCCACCAAATCCCCTGCTTTCATCGTTACACCGCCGAATTGAAGCGACATTCCGAAGAAGTTTTGTGGGATCGGTGGGTTTGTGATTCTGGACCTTCCGCTTATGATTACTCCGTAAGTGACCTCTTCTTGTGGGTCGAGATTCTGGGTTCTTATTACTGATCTCCAAACATGGCCTAACACAGCTTGGAGTGACGAGATTTTGTAAGAAGAAGAAGAAGAAGACTCTGTGTTCGCTTTCTCCTTCAGCTCTGCGATTTTCTCTCTCGTGAAGTGGAAAACCCTCTCGCGAAGCTGCGGAATCGAAGCATCCGATTCTTCTGGGTTCTCGTCGATTTCGCGAGATGGGATTCGAATTGGGGGCTCGATCCCTTCGAGAAACCATCTCTCGAAAGAAGGGGGTTTCGACAATCCGCGATTCGGATCCGGATTCGGGTTCGGATCTCGCGAGACCTCCGCCCAGGAATTGAGGAAATGCCAGAACGAGGTCCCGTCGGCGAGGCAGTGATTCATCGAGCAGCCCACGAAGATCCCGTCCTCGAGCTCGGTGACCTGTACGGCCATCAACGGTTTCGAAGTCGCCTCGATGTTCTTGGAGTCGTTGAGAGGGAAGAAGGAGTGGACGATGTTGTGGGGGACGTAGGTGGGCCCGAGGACGTCGGAGATTCTGATGTTCTCCATTGCGGCGGCGTGGACGAAGCTGACTCCGGCGTTGTTGCAGGCGATGGAGACGGAGACGGAGACGGAGGAGGAGGAGGAGGCGGCGGCGCCGTCGTGGTGGTGGGTGACGACGAGGCGGCCGGCGAGGGGAGGGAAGAAGTCGAGAGTGGAAGAAAGGGATTGTTTGAGATGGGGGATTAAGGAGTGTGCGGCGTTTTTTGGTGTGGGGTAGTGGAAAAGAAGGCCTTTCTGAATAGTTTGGAGATGGAGGAACTGAAGATCCCATGGGGTTAAGTCTAATGTCGGAGAGGAATTAAAGTTTGTGTGATTTCCTGCTTGGAATATTGTGCTCTCGGAGATGACTCTTATGGCTGCCATGGCAGGGGAGGGTTAAGGAGAAGACTGGAGTTTCTAATACAGACAAGAGACGTTGTAGAGTGTTCAGTAGGGAGGGAGAGAAAATTTGATAATATGAGATTTATAATTAATTTTATTATTTAGTAAATTTATTAATTTCCATAATATAAAATATTAATTTTATACATAACACTAGTATAAAAATAATTCAATCTTCCATCAAAAAAAAAAATAATTCAATCATTTTATATTTAAAAAAAATAATATTTTATAAAAAGTAAACTTTATTTATAATAATAAATTAAAAATAATTTTTAATATATATTTGATTTTCAATTTGTTGGTTCAGTGAGCAATTTTAATCATAAATAAAATAAAAAAAAAATTATTAGAGTTAAAACGCGTGTAGGTAAAATAAAAAAATTATTAAATTTGATAAGAAGATTAAATATTAAAGATATGAGTTAGGGATATTTATGTCTTTAAAAAAAGTAGATAAACTCATTTAATGCAAGTTAGGAATTCTATAAATATTTTGACTAATTTACAATAATAAATGCATTATTAACCAGTAGCAAAACCATTTTTTAAAAATTATTTTAGTGAGCATTTTATTAAATAATGTAGAGAATCTAATCTCAATGTGAACGGATCTTTGTTGTAGATGTTCGTATTGTCGGATTTAGCCACAGTTATAATTGTGACTAAATCTTGCTAATAACCAAAGATTGCCAACTCGGTTAAGAGGCTGACTAGTTTTGGTAATGCTATAATGGGTTAAGTTAAATAATTTGTAAATAATACTATAGAAGTATAGATATAATATATGTGCACATATAAAAATTATTAACATTTATACAATATATACAAGATAAAAAAATTATATATATACATGAAAAAATTAATTTATATAATATATTCATTTTGGATTTTATAATATTTATACATAAAAATATAATAAATTTAAAATAAATATATGTAAAATGAGTATTTATTATATATTTAAATATAATTATATATATATAGAAAAAATATTTTATATATTATTTTATTTTATGTGAATTATTCATAAACTAAACAAATTGAATCTTAAATATTTAAGTTCCATAAACAAATTTATTTTGTTCAGTTAGAGTACACTTGGTATAAATACATAGTTGTAAAGTATTGTAAAGAAAGTACTATAGAGAATAGTGATGAGAGAAATAAAAAAAAATAAAAAAAAAATAAGTATAATAAAAAATATATTTAATATATATAAAATATTATATAAATTTTTTTTTTAAAATCATGAAACACTACAATTTACTATTTGGTTTCTTTACCAAACAACCTTAACAAGTCATGAATTCGATTTCAAAAACAAGACAAGACAAGCCTAATTAATTAGAGACACACATACAAAGTTGGAAACACCAAGTGGGACCCTTGCACATTTTATCGCAATACCTTTCTCAGCTAAGAGCAACTAGCCAATTAACTTTAACTTGTGGGGCCCAGCACCAAGTATTAGATAACTACATCTGTACATGTGATGTGAGAAAGAGCTAGCTTTGTAGCGGCATTAATTTGGTCCCTCAGAGATTAAACAGTTAATAATATGGTTTTTTTGTTAATTAATTTGATGATATGTTAAGTTAAAGTTGTGACTCAGCAATTTTTTTTATCTAACCAGACATTAATTAATTTAGTTTTATTTTAAAGATCTTTTAAATTAAAAAAAAAAGCAAAAAAGAAAAAACCTCTTCAATCAATCATGTTACACTTTGCTATTGACATGGAAGAGTGATGAACTCACCGAATTGTGATGGCAACACTTGACAATTGACATGAAGCAGTGACGAACGACGACTCTCGGCGGCAACAAGTGAAGGGAACACGAAGCTTTCTCTTCTTCTTCTTCAATGCTTGCTTAGTCAAAAAGATTAAGAAAATGTATGCTTAATGAGATAAAAAAAATTGCTGAGTCACAACTTAACTTGACATGTTATCAAGTTAATTAACGGAAGGACCACATTGTTAACAGTTTGATTTATGAGAGACTAAATTGATAACACCGATCTGTGGGGGACCAAATTGACAAAGGAGACACCTGTAGAAGACCAAAATAGTGTTTTACTCTTAAAATTAGTCATCTAAAAAATCAGTTAAGAATTTTTTAAAAAAATGGTCAAAATTGATTGATTAATCGATGAGAAACCGATTCACACTAAAATAAGAGGAAAAAAAAAAGAAAAAAATGAAGGAGGAGAAAGAGAAAAAAAATAAACATAATGCTATAAGAAAAAGATGATGGTAAAAAGAAAAAAAGAAGAGAAAGATGAATAAATGTGAATGAAAAAGAAAAAGAAATAATTGAAAAAAGATAAACATAAAATTAATAAAAGTAAATAGAAAAAAATATGAAAAAAATAAGAAAATTAATAAATAATATAGGTATGAAAAATATAATACATATAGTGATATACATATACATATATATATATATATATGTGGAAAATAAAAAGTAAAAAATAGATATATGTATGAAAATAATAAAAAGTAGGTAAATAAATAAATAGTACGTGAAAAGAAGAGAAAAAAGAAAAAATATATATATATATATAAAATGAGATAAGAGTATGTGAGAATAATAAATATTATATGTTATATATTTAATTTTTTTTTAAAGAAATATAAGTGAAATATTATTTTTTTAAAAAAATAAAAATATATTATATACATATTTTTTTTGAAAAAATATTATATACATATTTTAATTTATATGTAATTATTTCTTTATTCATAATAAAAAATATTATATATATTAAGATCGATTCGACCACAATAAAATTATTGAACTTTAAATCAATAGCTCAATTGATTTGACAACCGGTCCAATTTTTAAAAACCATACTTATGAGCAACTTTGTTTCCTCATCCAGTAACCTAGTTAATGGAGAATCTTGTCATGCTCATCAAAATGTATTGTGATGGCCTATCCTAGGAAGGTGACTTAAAATGTTTACTCAATTCAAATTTTAAATGACACAAATTGAGCTGAGCTAGTAGGTATTAAAATGAGCTAATTTGGTTCGCCTTTAGTTTGATTTGACCGTGTTTTATTAAGATTAGGCCAGGTTAATTTGTTTTTAATTGGGATTAAGATTTCTCTAGCCCAATATATAAATATTAAGAAAATAAAAATAAACTAGCTTAACTTGGCTCAGTTCTAACTCGATTTGACTGATTCTTTTTAAGATTGGTCTGGCGCAGTTTTAATTAGGGCTAAAAATTCTCTAACCCGATCCTATATCTTTTATAGAGTCGAACGGACTACCCCATTTTGACACCTCTAGTATCGGTCCATATTCTTTTTTCAATATATATATATATATATATATATATATTTTAAAAAAATTATTAGTAACAGTACTTTTATATTCCTAAATTTTGGCGTTTCTGTTAGTAAACATTGTTTGTTGTTAATTATGTCCTTAAACTTTTAAATTGTAACTAATTTGTATCCTTTTATTCAAATTTCATGTAAATAATTAACAGCATATACAAATGTGAATGTCCTCATGACTTCCATAGCTAACTATAATATCAAATCATATACTTAGCTACAAATATTTTTTATCAATTTAGCTACAATGACAACACTTTTTTTTAGTGACAAAGTGGTAATTGACTAATTGCGACTAAATTGACGAAACGATAATTTAACATCACAATCAACATTATAGACTACGAGGAGAGTCACATTTGCATATGTTATTAATTATTTATACGAAATTTAAGTGAATGATAAAATTGCTTACAAATTGAAACTTGAAAATATAGGGGCACAATTGGCAGTAAATAAAGTTTATGGGCATAATTGACACACTCTAAAATTTAGGGACATCAAAAATACTTTTGACTAATTTATTTTATTTGAACCCCTATAATTACATATCAACATATTATAAATTAACTTAAAAAAAATAATTTAAAAATATTGATATAATTTATTTTATGTATCAACATATTATGATAAATAAATATTATAAATTAGGTTAGGAAATTTAGAATGAACAGAAAATATGATGCTGGAAACAAATTTCATTCCCAATATTAACTTGTTCTTAAAAAATAAATAAAAGTTTTGTTGATCATTGCTCTAATGGTATAATTGGTTAATTAAAAATGCATACTAAAAAAAGCTTATAATATTATATTTTTTTAAATTTTTTATTAAGTCTTATATAATAAATTTTTTTCTCAATCAATAAAGAAACTTTAACAAGTAATTTTTAAGAATTTGTTAGATAAACTTATGGGATGGAATTATTTTTTAATATTTATTTTTATTAAATCATCTTTATCCTATTTATTAATTATTATTTATTAATCATCTTGTAAAATAATCTTAGGATTATAAAAATTGAACCAAACTATTATTCTAATTTTTCCGGGATTAAGATTTCCGAGATTAAAAATTCAACTCTTGTACCAAACGCACCCTAAATTTATTTTTAAGGAAAATTGAAGAGTCTCATCTCCTCTTATATATATATATATATATATATATATATATATATATATATATATATATTTTTTTTTTTTTCATAATTGCCTATTTAAATCTACTATTAGTAGATGTGTGACTTTCAAGTTTCAATGTCCCCTACTGTTCCTATGTTATAGTGAAGCTATTGGCATCAGAAAGCTATAGAGCCTCCAATTTTACAGATATACGCATTAAGTAATCATTAATATTAATTAAATAAGGCACGGCTTAATTAATACCTTTTTATCTGAATTTCACTTTTTTTTTCTTACAATCATTATTAACTAATATAAACAAGTGCTTTTTTTTTTTTTCCAGTTTCAAAATCATCTATGGCTTCACATTTCTTCAAGATTATCCTTGAACGTTCTCTTCAAGATGGAAAGCTTGTAAGTCTTCATTAATCCTCAACCTCCATTTTCCTTCTCTGTAACATATATATAAATATATATATATACATACTAACAAGTGATTGTTAATTCCCAGCAAGTACCAAACAATTTTATGAAGAAATATGGGGGTGATATGCCAAATCCTCTGTTTCTGAAGCCTCCGGATGGAACACTGTGGGAAATATTTTGGGAAAAGTATGATGATGGAGAGGTTTGGTTTGAGAAGGGTTGGAAGGAAGTTGCTGAACATTACTCTTTACAGCATGGCCATTTGGTGGTGTTCAAGTATGAGAAGGGAACTTGTCATATTGGGGTAAATATTTTTGATATGAGTGCCACTGAGATAAAATATCCTCTTCATGGAAACCTTGAACAGAATGGTGATAATCATGATGATGATGATTCAGTTGAATTTCTATATGAAATACCTCAGAAGAAGAAGAAAACTGAAGATAATCAGCAAAAGATGGATCAAGGTAAAGGGAATACAGAAGTGAAATCTACCAAGCAAGAATTGGAAGGTATATATGTCTTATATATATATATATATATATATGTGCTTTTATTCTTTTATTGAAGAACCTTAATTACATCAAATTTGTCTTTAATCTGCAGAAGATTCCAGCAAAAAATGCCCAAAATCCAAGGCTATTATTACTATTAAAGAAAGGATGAAACCATTAACATGTAGTGAAAAGGTGATGGCTTTAGAGAGAGTGAGTACTTTCATGTCTAAGAATCCCTATTTCAAGATTGTCATACAGCCATCATACATATTCAAGGCCTTGGTAAGTTTTCTATTACACAAATGCAAATGTAGCTTTTACCATGTAGCTAGTAGTATAAAACAGTTTTTTTTTTTGTCCAAGATTCTTTTTTTTTTAAAAAAAAAAATTTAAGTAATTTTTAAATTATTTTCAATTTAATTTAAAATTTTTTTGGTAAGAAATGATGTTGCTATTTTTCTCAGAGTGAATTACCAATTTAGTCTTTCAAAGATAGGGACTGTTTCAATTTAATCCTTGAAATTTTTTGTCCCAATTTAATCCTTTTAGTTTTTAAATGATGTTTTTGAAGCCTCCGGATGGAACAATGTGAGAAATATTTTGTCAATTATTTAGTCTCCTAACTGTTACTCGTTATAGTTGACAGAATTGTAAATTCGGTGATTAAATAGTATTTTTGCCAAGTTTGATGACTAAATAGTTGACATAGTTAAACATTTTGGGACTAAATAGTATTTTTTCAAATTCGTGGACTAAATAGTTGACATAGTTAAACATTTCGTGGACTAAATAGTATTTTTGATAAATTCGAGAACTAAATAGTAGTTTAACCAACAATTCATGGACTAAATAGTATTTTGCCTCTAAATTTAACTATAAAAAACCAATTAAATTTATTATACAAAAAATAATATTTCAAAATTAATGTATTATTTTAGAGTTATTATTATATTCACTTTAACTCAATTAATTCATTAATTAATTAATTTTTTATTTACATTTGAAGAAAATAATTACTTAAAATCATCATAAAAACAAATATTTATACTTATTTTATACTATTTTACATTAATATTTGAACTTTTAGATTAAATTATTTTGTACAACCCATCCCGACTTATTAGGTTTCTTATGTTCAAGTCTATCTATTTGACATGTTAAACGGACTAGTTCATGAGTCACGTGCTATTTCGATAGTACTAACTATAGTCGGTGAATTTTTTTAACCTTGTAAATGAAAAAATTTGCAGAGTGTACCAGCAAGATTTGTTCAAGAGTATTTGAAGAAGAAGAAGAAGGAAGGAGGTGTCCTTCTTAAGGTTTCCGATGGGAGAAGTTGGTGTGCTAAGTACAAGATTTGGTTAAATGAAAGTAAAGTGAAGATGAAGATCAATAAGAGGTGGTTTGAATTTTCAAGAGACAATAAGTTGAAAGTGGGTGATGTTTGTGTTTTTGAACTCACAAACACCATAGACATTTGTTTCCTAGTTCATATTTTCGGAGGTTCTCTTAATCCAAGTTGCTAATAATAGTAGATTTGTATAAGTATGTTTTGAGTTTTGGAATTGAATTGAATCGAACCGAAAAGAAAAAAAAAAGAATTGAATTCTTAAGTTGAAAAGTATATATGTTTTGGTCGGTCCTTAACCCAAGGTCTTCATGTCTTTGATCATGCGCCGGAAGGATGTTTGATTATATGGTCGAGCAAGACGCGTGGGGAGCTGTGTTCTTCAGGATGGTTCTGCCTTAGTTTGTTTCTTTGTTTTTCCTTTACGAAGCAAAAAAAAAAGTATGTTTGGTAGGTAAAAAATAGAATGAAAAATTTGAGAAGAAAAGTTTAATAAAAAGACCAAAGTACCCTTCATTTAATAAAATTACCTAATGCTGCTCTGTGAAGGGTACTATGACGGGTAATCAAGTCTTTTTACCATCAATTCCAATTACATAAATTATTATGTATTTATGTTGCTTCTATTTTTTTTTTTGCATTAAAAGTGAGTTATTAGAAAAATAAAAATTGGTTTTAATGGTAGGTCATAGGTGTCTCTTTAAAAAAACTCAAAAGCAGAAATCTCATGAGTCTGAAACATAAACACCTAATTCACTAAAATAAATGAAAAAAGGGGTAAAACTATGGTCCTATTGATTGTTTTATAGATAAAATCTCAATTTTATTGACGATATATGAATAAAAATGGCATATTTACATAATTGTATTAAATCACAACTTGTTGAAAATCATGAGTATCTATAAAGTTTATTGGGTTATCTCTAATTTGATCGGAGCTAACTGATATTCTGGCCATAATGGGGATATAATTTTTTCAAAAAGAAAGAAAGAAAGTCGAGTATATAGACAATTTCGTCCCTGAAAGATTTGGAAGTGGTCAATTTGGTCCCTGAAAGATCATAAGTGTACAATTTGGTCCTTGAAAGATTGCACCATTACACAAATTTCATTAACATTTAAATTCTCTAAACGAACTTGCTGACGTGGCATATTAATTGTAGACGAGGGCCATTAATTGCTTAGTAGGACATGTTTACATGGCACAAGCTAATATTCACCTCCAATTCAGCACAAAACGCAGCATTTTGAAGCTTCAATTTGCACACTTACACTAAGTTAGAGGTGGATTTTAGCTTGTGCTGCGTTTTGTCAACACAAGCCAAAATCCACCTTCAACTTAGTGCAAGTGTGCAAATTGAAGCTTCAAAACGTTGCATTTTGTGCTGAGTTGGAGGTGAATTTTAGCTTGTGCCATGTAAGCATGTCCTACTGAGCAACTAACAGCCCCCGTGTGCAATTAACGTGCCACGTCAGCAAGTCCATTAAGAGAATCTAACTGAAGATGACAGAAGGACCAATTTGTGTAACAGTGCAATCTTTCAGGGACCAAATTATACACTTATGATCTTTCAGGGACCAAATTGACCACTTCCGAATCTTTCAGGAACGAAATTGTATATATACTCAAAGAAAGTCTATACACAAGATTTGAGAACTTCTATCTCATGTACATTCCCACCTTCAAAGCATTTATCAAACAAGGCCTTATGATAATGTTTAAGAATTCTTTTTAATTAGTGAGAGAGTTTATAAAATTATTTTTGTTGACTTCAAGACAATATAATTTCTTTCGACCAATAAAAAAATCTTAAAAAGTGTCTTAAATCTTGAATGCTTAGGGTGCGTTTGGTACAAGAGTTAAATTTTTAATCATGGGAATGTGATTCCTGGGAATATTAAAATAATTGGTTGGTTTAACTTTCATATTCTCGGGATTATTTTACAAGTAGGTATTAATGGTTATTAATTAGGGGAGGGGTAATTTAATAAAAGTAGGTATTAAAAAAATAATCTCATCCAATGGGATTATCATAAGGGAGGGATTAAAAACATGAAGAAACATGGGATAAAAATAATCCCAGGATTGTAAGATTTCCGGGATTAATAACATGAAAAAACATGGAATAAGGATAATCACGGGATTGTAAAATTCTCGGGATCAATTTTTTAAAACTTGTACCAAACACGGGATTACAAGATGCCGAAAAAATAATCCCGAGATTATTTTTTTAACCTTGCACCAAACGCACCCTTAGTGTTTATCTAACTTGTGTCTTATGTAACTTGTTAAGGTTTTTTGCAATTAGTTGAGAGAGAATTTATTTTTTTAAATCAGTGAAAAGCCAAGAAAAATGATTTTCTATGTTCTCTAATTGGTTAAAAAAAAGCTTAGGACATTGATTAGCAAAATCCATACTTATATTAGATAAATTCATAAATAAATATTGATCAAAATAAATAAATTAAATAAAACAGTAAATTATTGTTAAGAAAATTTAAGAGTCTCATCTCTCCCTATGTATTGGTAATTATCTAGTTAAGCCTACTAATAAAGGTGTGGCTTTCTATGTCTCCTAGCTACCATCCTACTACAGCCTGCAATTTTACAGATATTAACACGCATGCATTTAGTAACCATTAATATTGATTGGTTAACCCACACTTTAATTAATTAATACCTCTTTCTCTTAACTATTCCCTTCTGTTCACAATATTTTAGAGGATTTTTTATATTTTAAAATATCTATTATTTTACAAAGGCCATTCTTTTTGTCCTCAACATTTGCACGAAGTTTAACATTGGTCCTCAATGTTTCAAAAAGTTATTTTAAATCCTTCATTTTTTTTTGTCAAAATTGGTCCTCTAGCGTAACTCTGTCTGATTTTTTTTGTTAAATGCTGACGTGGAAGACTTATGTGGAACACACTCTCTCCTACGTGTCATATTTGGATGATATGACACCCTCTCTCACTCCAACTCAGTAAAACGGCAGCAAAACGACGCCGTTTTACTGAGTTGGAGTGAGAGAAAAGTGATGCAAAACGGCGTTGTTTTGCTGAATTGGAGTGAGAGAGGGTGTCATATCATCCAAATATGACACGTAGGAGAGAGGGTGTGCCACATAAAACTAGACGGAGTTACGCTGGAGGACCAATTTTGACAAAAAAAAAACGTTAAGGACCTAAAATAATTTTTTGAAATGTTGAGGACCAAAAGAGTAATTTGGCCTTTTATAAATTAAACAACGCATTAATTATTTTTTTTTACAATTTTATCCCTATCTAATACCTATTCTCAAGATAAGATTAATAGAGAAAGACTAAGTAGGAGTAATTAATTAGTAGGGATAATTTAATCATTTTATTTCATATTTTTTTAAGTTTAAATTTAAGGTAAATTAATGGTTTTTTTAGTCTGGGAGCACCTATGTACAATTTTTTTAACAATCAATAATAAATACCTTAAACAATTCTTTCTTTCTTCCTGTTTCAAAAATCATTCATGGCTTCCCATTTCTTCAAGATCATCCTTGAACGCTCTCTTCAAGATGGAAAGCTTGTAAGTTTTCATTAATTCCTAACCTTCATTATTTTCCTTCTCTAAAATATTGTTTGTGAACTTCATTTTTCAATTTTCCTATTATATATACACTAAGTGACACCTGATTGTTATTTCCCAGCAAGTGCCAAACAATTTTATGAAGAAATATGGAGGCGATATGCCAAATCCTCTGTTCCTGAAGCCTCCAGATGGCACACTGTGGGAAATATTTTGGACAGAATATGAAGATGGTGGGGTTTGGTTTGATCAGGGATGGAAAGAAGTTGCCGAATATTACTCTCTAGACCATGGCCATTTGGTGGTGTTCAAATATGAGAAGGGAACTTGTCATATTGGGGTAAATATCTTTGATATGAGTGCCACTGAGATCAAATATCCCCTTCATGGAAACCTTGAACAAAATGGTGATAATCATGATGATGATGAGGAGGATGATTCAGTTGAATTTCTATCTGAGATGCCTCAGAAGAAGAAGAAGAAGAAGAAGAAGAAGAAGGAACCTGAAGAAGCTGAAACAACCTCCAATAAGCTAAAGATGCAAGAATTGGAAGGTATGTGTCTAAGAAGATATATATGCTATATTTTAATTTGTTGAAGAACCTATATATGTTTTTGTGCTTAATCAAATTCTTACGGTACGTTTGGTATACTTTCCAAACAATATAATACATGTAATTTTACTATTCTCAAACAAATTTTACATCATATTTTATACATACCAAACACACTTTTTATCATACTTTTTCTCTCTCCTAACTTTTCTCTACATTACTTTCTTTGATTCTACAGTACTTTACTCTACACTACTTTCTTTTTCTTTACGGTACTTTACATTCGTACATTTATACCAAACGTGCGCTTAGATTGATGTGTACATTTCTGCAGAAGACATAGGTGGAAGTAGTTTTTCCACCAAAAAATGCCCAAAATCTAAGGCTGTTGTTTTTAAAGAAAAGATGATGAAACCATTAACACATGATGAAAAGGTCCAAGCTTTACAGAGAGTGAGTACTTTCAAGTCTAAGAATCCCTATTTCAAGATTGCCATTCAGCCAGCATACATATTCAATGGCTTGGTAAGTCTTTTATTAGACACATGCAAATGTGAAGCACTTATATATAAATGTTACCTTTGCCATGTTTTATAACAAAAATCAATTTCACTTCTTTATGGACTAAATTTATACGTAGTTCTTTATATCTTTAGATTCTCCGATCAAAATTTAAAAAAAATATGAATTTTTTAAAAACAATAACCTATGGGATTAGTTGTATAAATCATATATACACGTGCCGTTTTCTTACCGGAGAACCATGTTGCAAAGATATAAAAATTGTACCCAAGTTTCTTTTTTGGGAGAATTACCAATTTGGTCCCTGAAATATACGAATTGTTTCAATTTAGTCCCTAAATGTAAAAGATGAAAATATCTAATTCAGTCCTTGAAATATACTTTTTTTTCAATTTGGTCCTTTTAGCTTTTTTCGTAAGTGTATGTGTGGCATCTTTCAGGTTCTGAAAGAACCAATTAAATTGGCGCAAAAAAGTATCTTTTAGGGACTGAATTAAGCATTTTCAGGGACTAAATTGTAGTATTCCGTATTTTTGAGGGACCAAATTGATAATCCTCTCTTCTTTTTTTGACCTTGTAAAAGAAAATTTTTGCAGTGTGTACCAGCAAGATTTGTTCAGCAGTATTTGAAGAACAAGGAGGAGGTAGGAGATGTCCTCCTCAAGGTTTCTGATGGGAGAAGTTGGTTTGCTAGGTACAAAATTTGGGTGAATGAAGGTAAATATAAGCTCAGAATCAACAAGGGGTGGATCAAATTTTCAAGAGAGAATAAGTTGAAAGTGGGTGATGTTTGTGTTTTTGAACTCATCAGGGACAGCATTAACATCTCTTTCTTAGTTCATATATTTGGAGGTAATGAGAATCCAAGTTTCAAGGTATATTAAATATGAAGTAGGCTTTAGTTAGGTTTATGTGAACTATTCACATGGAAAAGCAAATTACAAGGTATGAAGCATATGTATAAAACCTTGTGTTGGAACTTCATATTTTGAAATGCATCATATATGTTACTTAATGAATTTGGGAGCGATGAAAGAAGTAATTGTTTCGCCTTAGGATCCTTTGTTATCGAGATTGGATTCGGTATAATTCCTTTCCCTATAATTCTGGTGCAATTCTTTTAAAATGCACATTTTTACTTCATTTTTGAAGTACTAATATGGGCTCATACCCAAATTATTATCAATATTGGCAAATATCATCACCTTAAATGAATTAGAGACCAAATTGTTTTTGATATTGAAAAATAGTCTCACAAGGCTATTTAATGATGATATTTGTCAAAATTGATAATAATTTCGTCCATAATCCATTCATAGTGAGTTATTGTTAGAGTAAATCCGTATTAATGCTTTAAAAATGAATTAAAAATATACATTTTGAAGGGATTGCACCGAAATTACACGGAAAAAAATTATTCTGGATCCAATTTCTTTGTTATCACGGGGAAGATTTGAGTGAGAAAGAGAGGGAGTGTAGGACCCACATGCGGATCCTACACTCCCTCTCTTTCTCACTCTAAGGATCTGCTACCATAATAACATAGGATCCAGACTCAATTGTTTCATTTGCATAAATCAGTTAAAAAAATATCATGACTTTGATAGTGTGATTTAAGGGAATTATGCTCCACTATAATTGTAATATTATAACATTCCAAGAATATGCTTTTGGTTTAATTACAAGAAAAAAAAATGTGAATGATTTTTAGTCATGTTTTGTTTGGTGAAAGACATGAATATTATATAATACTTGAACAATCAAATATTAGTGCTATACAATTTCGTTCTTGTTCTAAACCCTATACACATTAAACTTTCTAGCATCTATTCATATATATTAAACTAGAGTAATTACTGATTAATTAATGTGTATGTTGGGATATTCTTACCAATGTATTGCAAGAAATATTATTTTGATAAAAAAAATTATTTTTTTGAAAGAATCGATTTTGCTTCCATATATTTTTAAAATACCAAAAGTTCTTAGACGAATGATTCTTGAAACTTTGGACAAATCCACAAGATTTTATTTTAAGTAGAAAGGAAAATTTGCCTCAGCCCAAATCGTTTAAATGGTCCATTTTCATGTATGAAACACAAATGGTATTAACCCAAAATGTAAAGTAGGACGAGTTTTTTTAGGGGTATAGCAAGACGAGTGTTTATTTTAAGATTTTGTTTGATTTAAAGCATATGTTAACGTTTTAGTCTTGATTATAGGTTAAAGAATTAGGTCATGTTCTTTTACAAGAAAGAACAATGTAAATGAGGATGGAATGGGTGGGGTCCACTGGATCCCACCTATTTTTTACTTTTTCATTTTCATCAATTTTTTTTTAAAAAAATATATAAAATATTTATTATACTCCTCTGATTTGACATGATTTGACACAATTATAACCTTCTTTTCTTTTTATTATTTTAATATAAGGGGTAAAATGGTCATTTTAATACATTCCCTTTCCATTTCCATTACCAAACTTTTACTACTAAACACAGGAAATGCATTCTGTTTCTATTTCCGTTTCTGTTTCTATTTCCATTTCTGTATAAAGAACGTGCCCCTAGAGTTTTGCATCAACGTCGACTACGATGAGCAAGAAAAATATGGACAAGGTATGAAACGAGTACGATATGGTTGAGCATGTGAACCCAATAGAGAAATAGGTGGAAGTCCAACAAAATTTGAGTGATGCTCAGCTGATGGCAATTGATCCTGTGCAGCAAAAATTTTGAGGTTGAAAAAGGGGTGATATTATAATTTTTGAAAAGTTTTAGTATGTCACCATATTAATTAACGAAAATTTGATAATGTTAGATAAAAAGGATGGTTTGGAATAAATTACAAAGATAGATAATTGATTTAGAACTTTTGAAAGATAAATGGTTAATATTAAACTAGTGGGAAAGATAAGGGACTTGGCCCAAAAGTAAATATTGAATTTTAAAGTTGTTTAGTTGTTATTAAGAAGTTCTCCAATACAATTAAGACAAGTGTCAAAAAGTATTAGATGATTAATCATAAGCGGAGAGAGAATATAGAAGAATAAATTATGTATGACCAATTATTGAAAAAGAAAATATAAATAAAGCTTATTATTTGAAGGGAAAAAATTTATATGCTGTTGCTTACATGTTTTTTCTAAGGTTAATTAATTAAAAAAAGACGCGTGTCAATTATTTTTATGTCATCTTCTCAAAATTGACACATGTCTTTTTTTAATTGATTAACCTTAGGAAAAGCATGTAAGTAACAACATATAAGTTTGGTCAAAACCCCAAATTGGTCCTTTATGTTTGCACCAAGTTTCATATTGGTCCTTTATGTTTCAAAAAGTCTAAATTGGTCCTTTATGTTTGCAAGAAGTTCCAAATTGGTCCTTCCGTCCAACTTGGTTAACTTTTTCCGTTAAGTGATGACGTGGCCTGCTGAGTTGGATCCTACGTATAAAAAAAGATGACGTGGCACTCCACATCACTTGCCACGTCACTCTCCCACTTTCTCTCCCCGCCACGTCACTCTCCTTCCTCTTCTTCTTCCCATCTCACCCTCCTTCCTCTTCTTCTTCCCTTCTGCTTCTGCTTCTGCTTCTCCATCTCCATCACCATCATCATCATCATCATCACCATCATCATCTTCGTCTTCCTCCTCCACCACCACGGCCGCCGCCGCCGCCGCCTTCCATTCTTCAAAATCTTCCACAGTGGATGCAGAGCTTGAACTCCATCATCTTCGTGTTCATCATCACCATCATCGTAGGCCTCGAATTGGACTTGAACTCCATCCGCCGCAGTGGACGCAGAGCTTTCAGCATCGCCGCCGCCAGAATCTCCCTTCCTTTCGTCTGCGGCATTGGCGTTGCCATCGTCCTCCGCAAAACTGTCGATTATGAATACCTCTCTTTTAATTTCCACTTCTTCACCATTCCTTCACTTCAAGCTCTTTCTTCTATTCTCTAATGGATCATGCAAAGTATCCTCAAGTAGTTGTTGTTTCTGATATTTTGAAGTATCAGGTAATTAGGTGGTAACTTTCCTTCTATGGAACTCTCTGTTTTTTTTGTTTATATGAAAGTTTGAAACTTTCATGTGTTTCCTCTGTTTCTTTCTCAGACATGGTTCTTGAAAGTTCCTATCCACTATGAAGGTTGCAGGAGGAAAGTCAAGAAAGTTCTACAGAGAATTGATGGTATGCTTCAACACCCAAGATTGACTTCAAGTTTTGATTTTTTTTCATGCATGAGTGAAGTAAGAAACTCCAACTTCACACTCACAAAGTTGGCAGAAAAATCTCTCATTTTTCTTTCCCATTAATTTCTTACTCTGTTTTGTAGTGTTTCTTTCTTCTTATGGTAATAAGTTTTAATTTTTTAAAAACTTTTTATGGGGTTTTTTCTGCAACGCTTACAGGCATTTTCACAACAACATTTTTTCTGCCAATGCCGATGCCGCAGACGAAAGGAAGGGAGATTCCGGCGGCAGCGATGCTGAAAGCTCTGCGTCCACTGTGGCGGATGGAGTTCAAGTCCAATTCGAGGCCTACGATGATGGTGATGATGAAGACGAAGATGATGGAGTTCTGCGTCCAGTGTGGAAGATTTTGAAGAATGGAAGGCGGCGGCCGTGGTGGTGGAGGAGGAAGATGAAGATGATGATGGTGATAATGATGATGATGATGATGATGATGGTGATGGAGATGGAGAAGCAGAAGCAGAAGCAGAAGGGAAGAAGAAGAAGAGGAAGGAGGGTGAGATGGGAAGAAGAAGAGGAAGGAGGGTGACGTGGCGGGGAGAGAAAGTGGGAGAGTGACGTGGCAAGTGATGTGGAGTGCCACATCATCTTTTTTACACGTAGGATCCAACTCAGCAGGCCACGTCATCACTTAACGGAAAAAGTTAACCAAGTTGGACGGAAGGACCAATTTGGAACTTCATGCAAACATAAAGGATCAATTTAGACTTTTTGAAACATAAAGGACCAATATAAAACTTGGTGCAAACATAAAGGATCAATTTGGGGTTTTGACCTATAAGTTTTGTCCTATTTGAAGAAGGAAAAAACTTATATCCATTTCCTTATGTCCATTTCCTCCAATTCCACCAATCATATAGTGTATTTACACTCTCTTTCTTCTATGATTGGTCATATAAAAGGTGGTCTTCTTTTCTCTCTCTACTGTGATTTGTCATTTAAACACTTTTTGCCACGTGTCATAATTATATTGGGGAATTGGATGAAATGGGCATAAAGAAATTGACATAAGTTTTATCCTTTGAAGAACTTCATAGCAAACACCTAGTAAATAGTAGTGTTTAATAACAGAAAAGTGCTAAGTGCTCCAAATTAAAAGATGAAAAGATATATCTATAAAATTTACCTCTAGCCCAAAACTTAATGGAGTTTCGGTGTACATTTGCCTTTATCTAATGTTGTCATTTAGGATAATATTGACACTATAAACTTGTATAGTTTTATATTTTTGTCTATATATTTTTATTATTTATTTATTTGTCATAACTTAATTTAAACGGATAATAAACTTTAAAATTTACTTTTATCCTATATTATTTCTTTATTTAAAAAATTATTCTCTAATTATTTTTGTTAAAAATCTATCTTCATTTAATTATTTTTTATAATTAATTTTATTTACATTTAAAATTATATACCATACTATTCACCTATATTCTTATTCCCAATTCCCAGGATCCAAAGAAGTAGCTTGTCCTCGCAAACACTCGAATCGCACACGAGAAGAAGGTCTCCATTTGCCGGCGGCCACTGTTCGTCTTCTGGGCGTTGCCTTTGCTTCAGGTAATACACACTTCTCCTCCTCCTTCTTCTTCTTCGTCGTCGTCTTCTTCCTTTCTTTTTCTCTTTCATTTAATGTTCGAGGTTCGAATAGAGGGAAAGTAGAAATGTCAGGCGATCGAGAAAGGATTCAAGCCAGGGGATAGGTGGGGTAGGAGCCGAGAGCGAGAGAGAAGTTGCGATGGGGTTTCCGATTTCAGAGTGGTCCGAGCCCATATGAGAAAGGGGGACGTGTAAATTGGGACCGTGCTGTGTGAATCTGATGTTTTAGGTTTAGTGATCGATGAGAAAGAAGGAGAGTGCTTTATGGTTGATTGGGAATATAATTAATATTATGTTGTTGTATGTTTAAATGTTAAGCTCTCTCTTTATACCATTGGGTGTAGGGCATTTTCTATTTATGTTGAAGGAATGGGTTGAAGTTTTATGATATAAAAGGAACGGATTTGAAGTGGGGAAATGCCTTCTGTGCCTGTAATCCATAATATATAGTGGAGTTTCACAATCAATTTGTTAAGTTATTATTTTCTTTCTATATCTTAAGTTTCTTGAGGCACATATATTACAGGACATGATTCTGGTTGGGTATAATCTTCTGTTCAATAGTGAATGTGTTTAATTCTAGATTAAAGTAACTCTTTGGGTAACCTAGTCAGTGACTCTACTGAATTATGTAATTCACAGATATGGATATATTTATTGGTATTGATAGATTAACTTTGAACCTCATGAGTTTTCATGGAGAGAATATTAAGCTGTGAAAGTCCAATGGTTCTGATTAGGTCAGTGGAAGTGTTTTTTTCCCCATAGAAAGATCACTAGAAGTGTTGGTTGCTGTAGTTGATTTTAATCTTTGCTTGAGTTGATTCTGTCATATATGGTTTCTATTGCATAGGTTAACTAGCAGTGCATTAAGCATATTGTTTTACTCTTATATAAATCATTTAAGAAGATTCATCCTATTACAATTTGTTAGATTGGATTAATTGTTCACTTGTATTGAGCTTATTATCATGACTCTGGTTGATGGGCAACTATTTTGACTCTTTAGTGAGTAATGGGGACTGTCCTTGGAGTTTTTGGAAGTTCATAAATGTAAGATCTAGTGCTGTTTCTACATTGTGTTTATCAAGATGTGATACCACTTGTTGGGCCACACAAAAAGTAAAAGGAAAGAGGAAGGAGGAACAAATGTAGTTACCAATTTTTGATGCATAAAGCTGTTCAAACTTATTCCACATTGTTTGAGAATGCGTCTCATTGCACATGTGGTTGTACACGTTGTCTTCGACAAATTGTCAAATGAAGTCAAATACTTGCTCTAGCTCAAAATCCCATTCTTCATCTTTCCTAGGAAGATACTAAGTTATCTTTTAGAAAGTATTTTTCACTTCTTAAGTCCTTCACAAGTTGTAAACTAGTAATCAAAGCATATCACGTAAGTAATGCTACAACTCACAAGCACAAGTGTATATGGAGTTATTAAGTATTTTGTGATTTTGTCCTAGATCTAATGTCCTGGCCTCAAATGATTTATTAGAGAAAACAACAAAATACTTACATGAGAGAGAACAAAGAACAGAACAGTGAAGGGAACTACTGGCTGTTGAGAGGAAGAAAGAATCAATAATTCAAAAAAGAAGAAAAAGAAATGTGGAAGAAATGATAAACTGGGGAAGTAACTTAGGTAAGAAATAATCAAAAAATTAGAAAAAAAGAAGAAGGGAAGAAATAATCAGAATGGTAGGATAAAGTGACAAAACTTAGGGCTGGTTTGGTCAATGGGAAAAAACAAGTTGGAATGGGCCTATTAACCTATATAAAATAATTGGTTTAATTTAAATTGTCCAAATCCCATGGTGCGTGCCTTGACGAGCCTAATGTAATGCCGCAACTGTGGCGTTGGGCAACAGGGAGCCATTAATAACTATGATGAGGCCCCGTAGTGTCTTCTCTATTTCAAATTAGTCCCTATTTATGAAAGCATACACATGTGACGCTATATGGGCACAGACATAGTTTTATAGGTATTAGGTCCTTTTGCTTTAAATGTTTGTAATTAGGTCTTTGTCGTTCTGAAGTTTTGTAATTGGGTCCTTGCCCTGACAGTTCCTTGTGAATCAGTTAATAGATTGATTAACTTAAGTCTGTGGCAGCAACTAGAAGTAGTTGTTGATGTTACTGAATCTTTAATAACACACTTTTAACCCATGTATGGGTCTGCAACTAGCTTGGAAGCCCCACCTTATGGTTTCAGTGCACATGTAAAGCCTCTAGAATATTGGCTTGTTAGTCTGACTGTCTGAGGACTGAGATGTGTTGTTATGGACAGGACTCAGGAGAGCTGGACTTTTAGAGTTATTGATTTATCAATGGATCTATAATGAATTGTTATGGCAGGTGTCCAATTACAAAGTTTTAAAGTATAAGGACTAACTTAGAATTGGGGTAAAACTACAGTGACAAACTGAGTAATTAAACTAAACTGAAACTACATACCTGTTTTTTTTTCTTTTCCTACAATGATTACTATTAACAGATGCTTTTTCATATTATTTATGCGATCCTTGATTCTCGAATATTTTCATTTCTGAGAAATTCAGACAACAACCTTGTCATAATGGCTGCAATCTTAGCTCGGAAATCACTTCTCGCTCTTCGCACTCGACAACTGGTAAGATGTATTTTATCAGTACCCCCCCCCCCCCCCCAAATATAAAAAAAGAAAAGAGAGAACCATGCTTGTCTATGCAATTAGTGGGAAGTTGGAAATAAAACTATGTTATCATAATTCTGCTACTTTTTGATCTGACCTTATCTTTCTTTCCCCTTGTCTAAGTTTAAGGAAGTAAATCTTGTAGTCGTTCACTTCTTTCATTTTCTTTGCTCCCAAGCTGAAAATCAGTTGATTATTTCCTTAAAAATAAAATATTATAATTTGTGTGCTGTTTATGTCCGTCAGAAGTTTTTCTTTGACAAATCTATCTCTTCGCATTTTTGTTATAAAGTGTGTGTGGTGCACACAAAAGCATGGGAAGAGAACGTTTGTGATGGCATTTGTTTCTTTACTTTCATTAATCCCAGAATACGGACTAGATTCTATTTTCTCCTATTTTTAATTTTGGGTTTTATTCTATTTATATGGCTATTCTGACTTAGGGCTTGGTTGGGAGGATGGTTTGAGAGTGCTGTGGGGTGGTGTGGAGTGGATTGGGGTTATAAACCCTTGGTTGGATGTTTAAGTGAGTAATTGAGTGGGATGGTTTGAAAACCCTTCCAAACCATCCAACACCTCAATTTTCAAACCCCTCCAAATTGGGGGGTTTAGGATGGTTTGCATATATAATATTTAATGCCATTATTAACATGGTTTTTTTCTACTTTTGTTCATTCATTATAAGGGTAATATTGTCCACCACCCAGTTTATTTTTCTAAAGCTCTCAATCAATGGAATGGTTTAATTTAAACCATTCCACCCCATCCCACTTCACACCACTCCATTAATGACCACCCCACCCCACTTTCTTCAAAACTCCCAACCAAACCCTTAATGAATCATTGTTATTTGTGATGCTCCTAATTATTTTTTAGATGTTAAAGCTAAATCTACATATATGAATTATTCTTATTCTAGGCCTTTGATATTCATAATTTCTCCATTTTTATTCTTTATGTTCAGGCTGTAGCAGGTCAAGGGTTGCAAGGTCCCCAAAACTATGGCCTGCGATTAGGTGCACATTCATATTCTACAAAACTAGGTTTGTCATTATCCTTACCTAGTTTATGCAAGTGTTCTTATTATCTTATAGAATGAGTAGTGAACAAATTGTTGAGAACTCTGAGTTTGAGTTGATTATCTTTGAAAGAAAATTTTAATTGTAATTGCAAACTGATATCTACTTAGCCTTTATCTACTTCTCACATATGTATGCCACAAACACTGCCTAATAATATATCTTGAACTTAATCTTGTGGTGCACAAACTGCAGAGGATGAAGAAAGAGAGCAACTCTCAAGGGAAATTTCAAAGGATTGGAGTGCTGGTAATTATTTGGGAGCCCTGTGTTGTCACTTTGAGTTTTCTCTGTGCTCCGTAATGTAAGTAATAACTGCTGATGCTTTCAATGGCAGTCTTTGAACGCAGCATCAACACACTGTTTCTCACCGAAATGGTTCGGGGTCTAAGTCTGACGCTGAAATATTTCTTTGAGAAAAAAGTTACTGTAAGTATCTTATGATGACATTGTCTGGCTAACACGTGTAGAATATAATTACAAGTTACAACCATGACTTTTGTTATGCAGATAAATTATCCATTTGAGAAGGGCCCATTGAGTCCTCGTTTCCGTGGTGAACATGCACTCCGACGATATCCAACAGGGGAGGAACGTTGCATTGCTTGCAAACTTTGTGAAGCTGTAAGCATTTGAAAATTTAGGACAATAATTTTTAGTTTGATATACTTTAAAGTGCATATGGGTAAAATGGTATAAACTGCACTCTGCGTTTTTTGTTTAAAACTGAACTAATGATAAGCTTGCTAACTAGTTCAAGATTATGTGCATACCAATTTGTATATATACGAGCTTATAGGCCAAATGAAAATGCTAGTCAAGGGTCATATTTAAACAAGGTCTAGGTCTATAAAGCCTCTGAGGTCTAATATTCAGCCATTTGCCTGGAAATTTTAACTGTTTGTATATACTCACAGTCACACTAGAAAGGATAGGATTTAGAATGATTGTACTAGAGAGAAAGTCGTGTACAAATAAGGCCATTAGAGGCTCTTGTACATAGAGTTGACCAGATGGAAGATAACCTAAAAATTAGAGGTAGGGAAAGACCAAAGAAAACAATATAATTTGATAAGATATAGCCGACCCCACCTAGTAGGAAAAAGCTTTGATTGTTGTTGTTATATACTGACAAGTCTATATTTTATCAGATGTGCTTGTATTTAGTTCCATTCAGGGAGGCTCTCTCTCAATAAGTATAATTTTATATGACATAGTGACAATAATGGTTTAAATTTAATGTGCCTCAGTCTTTCTAGTCTTTTCTTTGATAGAAAATACTCTATCGTCTTTACACCTTTGATTTGGGCTTGGCAGCTGCATAGTTTTTATCTAACATAAGATTATAATTTGGTCAGATATGTCCAGCACAAGCAATCACAATTGAGGCAGAGGAGCGCGAAGATGGCAGCCGTAGGACAACAAGGTGAAAGACCTTCCTTGTCTGGCTCTTCCATTCCCACTCTCCTTCTTTCTTGCCCTCTCTGATTTTTAGAATCTTTCAGGTATGATATTGACATGACCAAGTGCATCTACTGTGGATTTTGTCAAGAGGCATGCCCTGTTGATGCCATTGTTGAAGGGCCAAACTTTGAATTTGCTACAGAGACTCATGAGGTTCGTTGTCACCTCTCTTTCATGCTGAATTTTTAAACTACTATCTGATAGTGTAGTTCTATAAAGCACGTGTTCGATACATAACATGACACCGACACACGTTCGACACATGTAAAGGTGTGTCAGAAATAGAAAATATTGTTCTAGCTCAGACACACGCCATATGCATCTTGGACACGCGCCGAACATGGTTTATACTTGAGCCAAGTATAGGATGACCAAAAAAAACAAGTGAATTAAATTCTAGAGAACTTATTTTAATTAGATTATTCGAGTTTTTTTTAAATTGTTTTTGTTGTATATGAGATTTAGTAAACTTGAATTAGAAAATAATAGTAAATTGCTTAAAATGTACAATAATATTGGTATATCACTAAAAGAAAACATAAAAACTATGTATATGCTGTGTCGTGTTCTACTATTTTTTAAAGTTTGACGTGTCAATGTATCCATGTCAGCGTCTATGCTTCATAGAGTGTGTAGGATAAGTTTTCTTTCTTCCCTCATTTATTTATTTCCTTTTATTTTTTCATGTTCAACTATTTGCAGGAGCTTTTATATGACAAAGAGAAGCTTCTTGAGAATGGGGACCGATGGGAAACTGAGATCGCGGAGAACCTGAGATCTGAAAGCCTTTATCGCTGATTGTTCCGCCTCGTGCGTTTTTTCTTCAATGTTTGTTCCTTATTAACTAAAAAGCATTGATAAATAAAAGATCTGTTTATGGTCTGGAAAACTTGTATGTATTTTTGTTTTGTTGCTGTAGCTTATTGAGTTACTTCTGTTGTTCCTTCACAAGTTAATGTACAATGGTTATGACACTTGTCTCTATGAAATTTTGAACACATGAGAAGTTTTTCCTTATTTTGATGAATTGAGAAATTTAATAAATCAACGCAGCCACTGATTGCTTGTATTGCCACTGGGAATGTTGGAAGCAGACTTGCATTTGCATTTTTCATCAACTGTTGTGCCATGGCATTTAGATTAAGAGGATAGAACTGTTAAATCATTTTTTTAGAATATTGTGACGACCGAAGTTCAAGATTGAATTTTATTGCCTTTGTACCGGGACTATTGGATCTTGAAAACAAGGACATGTATCCGTCAAAGTGTATTTTGCAAAAAGTATATGAAGTACAGAATTTGAGTCGTTAGACGATCATCGAGATCTGTATTTGTATTACAACACTTTCATATGATGGTTCACATTCTGCACTTCACATAATCTAAATTGTTGAAAATGGACAACCTCCTTACTTGTAGAGGTAGGGTTGTATACATCTGACCTTAAATTTTTGGTTGTCCATACTCCATAAGTATTTTTCTATTTGAATCAATTTTCTTCGAGGCATTGTTAAATACTAAATGTTGACATCTCGATAATAAACCAAGTATTTCCAAAAGAGTAGCAATACTTGGAGTAGTTGATAGTTTCTGCAAATATTGTCATTTTATTAGGTTGTCTCACCCGTATACACAGCCAAATCAGTGGCTGTCCAGAGGAAAAGTATCTTGAATTATCTTGCATATGCGATATATTTATTCAGCTGGCAAGTTAAACAATTCTGGACTTGTGTCTTGACTTATTGTTTCATTTTGGGCCAAAAGAAATTGAGTGATACAATCTCTTGAGAGTTTTTAGAAAACCTCCATGACCCCTAACTATTTGCTGGAGCATTGACTTACCACACATGATCAACATAGATTATTGATCAAATTACTCCTTTGACTTCTCCATTGAATACCGAGCCAACAAGGAAAGTAAAAGGGCAGATGCATTATCTAGAAGACCGGATCTGCTAAAGTGTAGATCCAGTGAAGTGTGTAAAGTGCACACTTAAGGGCCGTTGAATAATGATTCATGTGCTTCAGCTATGAGTGTTTGTTGAAGAAGAGAAGTAGGGAAATAACCAATCTCTTTTTATAGAGGAAATTTACTTTTTGGTTGTTGAATTGTTGGTCAATCTATTATTTAATCTATGAATTATGAAAATAGACTATTTGGTCCTTAAATTTGCATCTTTATCAAGTATTTACTTTTTGGGATGTTAATCGTTATTTAACTAGATGGCGTGGTCGTTAAATGTTGATGTGTCACCTTTAACTTGCCAACCATACTGTCATGCCACGGTGCCACGTGACATGATAGAAAAAAAGAAAATGTCGATTTGTGTATTTTTATTGAATGGTACCCAAAGCGGAGGCTGCACCTAGTTGCAACCTCTAATATGAGTATCGCTCTAGAAAAATACACAAATAGACTCATTTTAAAAAAAATGGTTTTTTTTTTTAAATTTTACTCTTCAAAATGATGTGGCACTGTGACATAGGTGAAAATTCAAAGATAGAATAGTCTATTTTCAAAATTTAAAAAAGTATAAGCATCGTTCCCAAATTCATCTAGAAAATAAAAAAAAAAAAATCCCAAGGAAAGGGGATTGCGTCATAAAGTCTGAATGTTGAGGTTTGGAAGTTGGATTCAGTGAAGTGCAGAAAGTGTAAAGTGTATGAAGTGCATCATCTAGACTGTTAAATAAAAATCGAAATTCTGTCTGTACTGTAACAATTTCATCCAACGGCCCTTAAGTGTACACTTTACACACTTCACTGGATCTACACTTTAACAGATCCGGTCTTTTAAATAATGCATCTGCCCTTTTACTTTCCTTGTTGGCTCGGTATTCAATGAAGAAGTCAAAGGGAGTAATTTGATCAATAATATATGTTGATCATGTGTGGTAAGTCAATGCTCCAGCAAATAGTTAAGGCTATAATGATCAGAAAGAACTTTAAATGGCCCCAATAAGAAGTGCTTCCATTTATGTAAAGCTATCCTAGATGAGAATATGAAAATCAGTGAGAGGTCTAGCTATTTATCCATACCCTTTGACAAATCTTCGATAATAACCTATTAGACCCAGAAAATCATGGAATTCTTGTATGTTGTATTTATACTCTCTTTCTTTTATGATTGATCATATAAAAGGTGATATTTTATATTCTCTTTCTACTGTGATTGGTTATTTAAACGTTCTTTGCTGACACGTGTCATATTTATATTCGGGAACTTAATGAAAATGATATAAAGAACTTGATCTAAGTTTTTTCCTTCTTGTATTCAGCAAAGTAAGCATGCTCCAGTAATAGTTGAAAGGCAATGGGAAGATGCTCTTGTTGTTGCTTCTCATTAAAAAAGAAATACCATTGGGATGCATCCTAATATAGTGGTAACCACACCTCAGGTCTATTTTAGAAAACAGCATAGCTCCATGCAACTCATTTAGAAGTTCATCTATATCTATGTTGGGAATAGGGTACTTGTTGGATATTGTGAGCTTATTAAGTTGCTAGCAATAAACACAAATGCAAGCATGAAAGGAACCAAAGGTGGGTTGAAAATTAAAATAAAGCCTTCAAATGATATTTAAAACGTGATTTACACATTAGGGACCGAAAGCGGAGGTTTATAATATGTATTGGACTTGGAAATATCAATTTGAAAAGTTTGGATTAAGTGCTGTATATATGGAGACTTGTTTGAGCCTAAATCTTTTTATTTTGGGCATAGAGTGCAAATTGTAATTTGGGTTAATTATTTGTGCGAAAATTATTATATTTAGGCATTGTTAAAGTTCATTAGTGATTTAATACACTTATTTCAGATTTAGTATTTTAATTAGATTAGGCTTAAGTATGATTTGTTCGAAAAACCCAAAAGTTTCTTTTAAACACTATATTTTGTTTAGGCTTCAGTTTATTTTGTTAATATTTATATTTTTAATTGATTCAACCGATTTTTTAGTGACCCGACAATTAAATTAGTGATCCAATGACTCAAGTCCTTTATTGAGTTAATGACCGATTCAGGTCCAAAGACTATATTTTAAACTGAATATATTGAATTAGATGATTGGATTTTGAAAAAAGAATTATAAAATTTAACCAAAAAGCATACATTCTTATTCAAGAAATAGAAACACATTTTTAACCAAAAAAATTAACATTAAAATTAATTAAATATAATTTTATTAAAAAGGTTTAATATAGAAAATCATAATTTATACTTAGTATATTTAATATTTATAATTAATTTTAACTATATAAAAAATCTAAAATATTGTTTTTAAATTAGTTTGATTCTTTTAATTAAACATTATCCAAAATCATTGAATAACTAAAACCCAATATTTGGTTCTTTTTAAACTTTGGTTTTAACACTATCGTGGTATCATATAGATGGTGTTGTTTTTGAGTTTGATTTTGGAAGGATAAAAGCATAGTGTTATCTCTTAGGAGAGTTATCTTTAGAAATTAATTTCGCAATATTTAAAAAATTGATCATAAGGCTAATTCTTATGATATTCTATTATAAAAAAGAAAAAATCTTTAGCTTTAACCGGAGGCCCAATTTTTTGCCAAGCCCATAAACCACACCAACATGTAGCGGGTGGTCGGTTTGGATCAACCCGCCAAATCCAATATAATCCGCCCGTTTGAATTGGTTGGTTTTGAATTCAAAGTTCTAAATTGGTTCGGTGATTTGAGATTTTCAAACTTGGTATTGAAAAAAATCTCAGACTCAGTCAGATTCCTCTTGCACAAATGCATTTGCCCAAAAGATTAAATCCCTAACTTCACTCACTCTGCCTCTTCATCACTCTCAATCTCTCATCATCTCCACCGCAACTCGTCCGAGCATCGGCGGCCACTGTGCTGGGGACTTTCAAACTTCAATAGCTCTTCTGCGATCTGAGACTTCGATCTTCTTCATCAGGTTTGATTTCACTTTAAGTCTTTAACCCCACCGACCTCCACCCTTCGGCGTCACCTCCGTTTCATGCCTAATGCTCTTTGGTATGAATGGATGATTACTGGCGGGTTGAACCCGACCCGACCCTTCACTTTTCAATCGGGTCGGTTCGATTTTCCTTCTAACACGGCCCGACCCGTGACCACCCTTTTCTTGCTCTCTCAGCAACGTACCTCTCCGATTCAGTTTCCTGCGGTGCTACAATTACATACATATATAATTGATAATCCGCTCTTCCCCTTCTCAGATCAAACATCACAACTTCCCCTCTCGCATTCTTCCTCCTCGGAATTCCAAATTCGGGGTAAGGTTTCGATTCCTGCTAGCTATTCTGTTCAGCATCTGATTCCTGATCATAATAATTCCCCTTACTTTCGAAGCTGTGTGCCAATTTTTCTTCACTGTGTTGTTGTTGTTGTACTGATTTCAATGTTTAATTTCTTTCCTTTCTGTGTGTTACCTTTCCTTGATTTTAGTGATGGAAATTGCTTCTGTGAGGACTATGAAAGTGGTTATTTTTTATTCTTATAATTACCGAATGATTATAGTGTTTCTATCGCAAAATGTATGTATAGCATGTTTGCTGTGTTATTGTAGAAATATTGGGCATATATGAGGATTCATCTTCCAATTTTGATCTCAATGGTTCAGGTTTAGGTTAAATTTAAGTACTTGATTTTATATTCGCTCCTTTCCCTTGATCCTTTCAGGCCTTCTGTATAAGTTGAAGACCCTTTTGTTGCCCTTCGTTAGTCCTCTGTCTGTTAACTTCCGTTCTGTAGGATCACTTTTATATGGGTAGCTTGCCAATTGTATCATGTGGTTATTTCCTCTTTCAGGGAGCTTGGACGCGTGATCATCTTCTGTTGAAATATCTCAATACTTTTCAAGATGGTATGGTGTTTTGTATGCTTGTTATAGAAAAGTATATTATCTCATTATATAATTCGGATAATTTTTTCAACCTTTCCAGTTAGTCTTATTCCATCTATTGCTTGTAAACTTGTACTCACAGTTTTTTGAGGGATATGGTTATCATGGGACGTCGTTCGAGCAGACATATCGATGTTACCCAGCTTCTTTTATTGAAAAGGTTATCATCATTCCTCCATTTACGTTCTAGGCATTCAGTCAGTTGTTATATTTGATTTCAGTTTTGGCACTGTTCAATGTTCCGCCTTCTGAGTGTATTGCTTCTGATGAACTTAAATCAGACATGAGCTAAGTAGTTATTTCTGATTTTTAGGCGTCCTTCCTAGTAGGTATCTTATGCAATGGATGTGGTTCATTATTTCAGTATTAGAAAACTAAAAAATGCATACTTTTTTGTTAGAGATCAAATGTATATATTTCTTGGGAGGATAAGTTTAAATTTAGTATAGAGATATGGTATGGTGGGCACAATTAGCAACACTGTTGATGCTATGTTAAATTCAAAACCATACCCTCTCCTTTGTATGTGCTTGTACCAGAATATATGGTGGAAAACAAAGACTTTGATTGGAAAAGTGGTTGAAAAACAATAGATCAATTTGGAAGAAAGAAAGAAAGTACTGAAGATATTAAATCATGGTGTCTTAATCTATAATAGCCAATATGTAAAAGTTGCAAATTACTTGAACCCAAAGTATTTCTTGAAGAAAGTAGTCTAATTACTTCTATTTTGTCTTCATTAATCCTGCAGCCCCATATTGAGAGCGGTGATAAAAGTAAGTTTGGATGTTTATGGAAGTTTTTGGTTTTGGATTATTTCATTGTATTTCTTCATGCTAATTTCAATTTTAACTATTGCTGTGCTTCAGTTATAATGCCACCTTCAGCCCTTGACCGTCTAGGTTTGTTGTTTCAATTTGATCTTATTTTTTCTTTGTAAATCATTTACACTTTGTATGGAAAGGGGGTTAATATCAATTGTATTTTGCAGCTTCTTTGCATATTGATTATCCAATGTTATTTGAACTTCGGAATGATTCTGCTGAGCGGGTTTCTCATTGTGGTGTTCTGGAGTTCATTGCAGAGGAAGGCATGATTTATATGCCATACTGGGTAGGCTTTCAAAAGCAATTGTTTGAGAATATGCTTGTTATCACTCATGGTTTCCCTTTGAGGTTCTATATATATTTTTTACTCTACCTCATGAATTTTTATACAGATGATGGAGAACATGCTTTTACAAGAGGGGGACATTGTTAGAGTGAAAAATGTGACACTTCCGAAAGGGACATATGTTAAGTTACAACCCCACACAAAAGACTTCTTGGATATTTCTAATCCAAAAGCTATGTGAGTTGATGAATATTAATGTATATCTACAATTATCTATTGCAATGATCAAATTTTTGAACTCTAAATATGCTTCTTCTTCCAAATAAAGATACATGTCACGTGTCCTTCATATTATCTTTGAATGTCATGCTGTTTGAAGTCATTCCAATTTTGGTATTGCTATTATATGTTTATTTTCCATGTCACCAAATGTCACATAACTTAGGTTTTAATTTTGTTTAAAATACTTTAATTGGTTGGGGGTAAACTGCAATTGAAACCAACCAAAAGGTACTATTCTGGTAGTTTTGATCATGTTTTGTTGTGAGATGATATAAATTTTATCTGAAAATACTTATACCTCAAAAGTCAAAAGCTTCCAACACCTGTGCCTACTAACCCATCTTTCGCATTTCTCTAAGAAAAGCTAACCGGGCAGTTTGTACTTCTAAGTTCTAACATCTTTATTACATTGTAAAATTCTAAATATTTCATTGCCTTTTGCTTCTTCCTGCTTCTGGTAACGGCGATCTTTTCTTTATTTATTTCCTTTTTTAAAATGAAATAAAATATCAGCTTTAAAGCTTTCAAGTCAAGTATTTGGGCTTTATGTATCATGTTATTATGATGCTTTGGTAGTAAGAGTTCTTGCATGCCCCTTAAAAAGAAAACTGAAAGAGATACATGTGTGTAATTGTCTGTAATTAATCATTTACCATTGTGAATCTCCATTGTATTATCCAAGTAAGTTCATTGAAATTAATCTATCTCTAGCATTTAAAGTCAAGAATTTTGCAATCCAAAGTTGTTAGAATTGAGATCCTACATAGGATTGGAAGGGGGGGATAAAATAGATCAAATTGTAAGATTGGATTGATAATCATAAGGTCCCACCACTTATTATTAAAAAATAGGTCAAAACCCCAAATTGGTCCTTTATGTTTGCATGAAGTTTCATATTGGTCCTTTATGTTTCAAAAAGTTTAAATTGGTCCTTTATGTTTGCAATAAGTTCCAAATTGGTCCTTCCGTCCACTTTCGTCAATTTTTTAAGTTAAGTGCTGACGTGTCCATCTAAGCTAACGTGTCATGCCACGTCATCGCCACATCAGCGCCATGTAATAACATATGATATTAGATGATGACATGGCATGACACGTCATCTTAAATGGATACGTAGGAGAGATGAAATGTCCACGTCAGCACGCCACGTCATCACTTAACGGAAAAAATAAACGGACTTGGACGGAAGGACCAATTTGGAACTTCTTGCAAACATAAAGGACCAATTTAGACTTTTTGAAACATAAAGGACCAATATGAAACTTCGTGCAAACATAAAGGACCAATTTGGGGTTTTGACCTAAAAAATATGTATCTTCTATATATATATGGCTTTGGAGTTTTTGGTGTCACACAAGCAAAGTGTGACACCAAAAAAATAACTACTCTAACATACATGCATTATGGGTAGTTATTAAAAAAAGTAGAAAAGTGCATAACTTCCCATTACTTCATTTAAAAATATAACAATTTTATTTAAAAATTAAAAAAATATCAAATATTATAATTTGATATTATTTTAAAATATCATTATTATTTTATATAAAATTCTTTAAAAAAAAGAATAAATTGCATGCACGTATGTGCATGCGAAGCCTCTAGTAAACTATATAGTAATATAAATTTTCTAAGTAAGCATAAAACTATTAAAAGCACATCAATTTAATTTTAATATCAAGCCTAAAGTAAATTAATGCTAAAGAATTAATGTCATTTCCAAAAATTGGGTACATGGTCTGAAATTTATCAGAATAATTCTTCAAGAGACAATACGTAACTAGTAACTATGTCTAAAATAAAGTAAGAAATTAAAAAATATGAAAACTATTTGGTGATTGAAGCTTCAGAGTGAAGATGCAGCAACCAGCAAATGCAAACTAGTAGATGGGAGGATGATTGAAGTCATACAAGGTGACAAGGAGCTGCTGGCTGCTGCGTTGTCCAAGGCTGCTACATTGTACAAAAAGAAGGGGTTGTGTGGTTGTGTGTTGCTGGTGGCTGGTGGCAACGTGGATCTTTGAACCCTTAAGCAAAACATTGAAACATAGTGTGTGTGTGTGTGTGTTTTTTTGCAGGTTTTAAAAAATATATATCCAAAACGCTGGGATTTGAATCAGTTTTTTAAAAAATGAAACTTCTCAGGATAGGTGGGATCGTTCAATTCCACAATCTTTCTAGCAAGATCATGATCCTGCTCCAATCTCACTAGATTTTGATCCCATTTGGGATTGGGATCAATTTTTGGTTCCAAGATCATATGGTCTAATGATCTTATGATCTTGCAAGCATAGTTAATAATGGCGCGCTATTGCCCGCACCACTGCCCATTGCCCAGCGCCATGGACAATGGGGCAACGTAATGGTTGTTCCATTGCAAATTTCATTTGGCTCAGCCATGTCGCGCACTCGCGCTATTTGAATTAAGACACTTTTTTTAATGTAGCCCCATTCTAGAAGATTGATCTTTTATCCCATATACCTAGCCAATGCTAAGTTTCATCCTTTTCTTCTACCATTCTCATTATTTATTTCCTTACTATTCTTCTTTTCAAACTTTTTTATTATTTTTGAACTAAAGTTTCTTTTCTAGTTTTCAGATTATTTCTTTCATGCTTTTTCTTCTTTGAGTTACTGATTCTTTCTTCCCCTCAATAGCCCGTAGTTCCCCTCACTATTCTTTACTTTGTTTTTTCTCATGTAAGGTTATTATTTATTTCTCCATTCATATGTCATTTGAGGCCAAGACACTAGGGTGTAGGGTAAAATCACAAAATACTTCAATAACTGTAAATAGGTTGTGGCATTACTTATGTGATATGCTCTGATTACTATTTTATAACTTGTGAATTTGTGAGATTTGAGAAGTGAAAAATACTTCTAATAGATAACCGAGTATCTTTTATTATCCATCTCTTTTTATTATTTTTAATTGCATAATTATGTGCATTGCAATTAAATGTTGCCATGCGTCGTGCAATGCGCTATGCACAATGGCTTTGGGAGCCCCTATTGCAATAGTGCGCAACATAGTTGTCAAATCGGGATTCAAATCGTGAATCGTTAAGCTAATTTTTAAATCGTGAATCATATCGAATCGTAGGATTCAAGACCACAATGAAAAATAGTCTAAATTATATTATATCAATGACAAAAAACTAGATAAGTCTCACATAAAGTCATAAATGACAAATCATAATAAAAAAGAACTCATAAGTCATAATTCATAACTCATAACTAACAAAACAAAGCTAAAATTAATTATCTCCTAGTCCTATTCATCTAGATTAACATCACTACTATCACTAGTATCATCATTGTCTTCATCTAACATGACTATTCCATCATCTTCTTCCTCTTCATTACCCCCTTCATCATCTCCAATAATGTCTTGTTCATTAGTATCTTAAATTTGAATGCCTTTTCCTCTATCATTCTTGAAGTGACGAGAGAGATGAGAGAAGAAAAGCACTTGTAAGGTGTGTGAGTCTTTTTTAAGTGTAGAAGTATAAGCTTCTGACTTGGTGAGAAAGAAAAAAAGTATGTGTGGGTGTGACTATAGAGATTTGCAAGAAAAAGGGATTGTATGTTAGAACATGAAATCTGAAAGTATGCTCTGTTTTTACTGCTTTAGTTTGAACTCTGAAATCTTTTTTTTTTTTTAACACATAATACTACAATAGATAATGTAGCAGGAGCAACAATAAAGTCTGAATAGGAAGTCAACTATTTTATGTATTTTCTGCTTTAGTCTAAACCTTGTTTTAATGTTGCAACACTATATAATGAAGCTTCATGAACACACAGCCCAATCAGCCTTTGTTTTAAGGTTGCTGTTCCGAATTGCCGGAATCGTTCGATTCGCGATTCCAAATCGAATTGTACGATTCCGGCGACTATTGCATCGATTCAGGTCATAAAACGATTCGTCCAACGATATGTATCGGTTTGATGTTGAATCGAATTGAATCGCACGATTCGAATCGCGAATTGTACGATACTAATAATTATGGTGCGCAACACGCCGTCAATAACTATGCTTGCAAGCAATATTAACAACATTGTTGCAACTTGATTAAGATTGTTTAATGTGAGATTTAGTAAATACTCAAACCAAACTGTGGAAGTGACACCCTTGATTGCTATTAGTGTTGGAAATCTTGAGGTTCAAGTTTCTCTTTTGGGTTTTCTACGTAATCTAGCAATGTGAAATAACTATTCATTCAATAGAAATTTATGGTTTAAGGCTAGATCTCTGTGCATGGATGTTGCATAATGGAAGTGCGTAGATTCTTCTTGTTTTATGCTTGTGTTATTTCCATCTTATATACCCTCATATAATACAATCCTCTATTTATCCTGCTCTAATTTTTTACACATATTAGGACTAGATCTTATTTAGAGATTTGACTTTCTTTTTCGTTGCAGCCTAGAGACAACTTTGAGAAACTTTTCCTGCTTGACCACTGGAGATAGCATCATGGTGGCATACAACAACAAAAAATATTACATAGATATTATAGAAACCAAACCTGCCAATGCAATAAGCATCATTGAGACAGACTGTGAGGTTGACTTTGCTCCACCCTTGGATTACAAGGAACCTGAAAAGCCAACTGCACCGCTTTCCGCAAACAAGGGTTCAGACAAAGGTGCCTAATTCTCTTACTAATAACTAATGTTTGTTTCTTTGTTATCTTTTTTTCCCGGTCTTATGGGACAGATTCCTTTTCATTATTCGTATTCTTTTTCTCTTGACCATCTCATTTCTTGAACTGTTACTTTCTCTTAATTAAGGTTTAGAAGCTTGCAAGTAAATTTGGTTTAATAAATTATAGATAATGTACTAGTACTTTTTTTTTCCCTTTAATAAGGAACAGATCTCCTTTCCTAGAAGGAAACCAAGAAATATGTCTCTTTACTATGGTATATGCTTGATATATTTATATTTGTCCAGTACTAGAATGCATAGTTTTCGAAATCGCGTGATACGCGATTTGAATCACACGATATGTTGGAAAAATGATACTGCTTCAGAGAGTAATCCTTTTATGGCCGGAATCGCTGCGCCTGCGTGAATCGCCAGAATTGTGCAATTCGTGCTGGAAATCATGAATCGAATGTTTCTGGTAATTCACTATGAGCAGATATGGAGGGTCTGCAACATGGGTCAAGATGACCTGTTAACCCAAGACGAAGCACAGTGCGTACATCCTTTGTATGTTTTTTAAAAAAGGAAAGAAAATAATGCCAAAAACAGTGTGTTTGCTAAAGTCTGAACATGGGCTGTCTGTTGAGGCGAAAAAACATAAGGCAAAAGCCTAAACCCTATTCCTGATCTTATTCACTTGTACTTGCCTTTTTGCCTATATTCTATTACTTAGAAATAAGTTAGCATCGACAATAGCTGCCACCAAGCCAAGTTTGTTATCATCTCAAATAAAAACTTTCCCATTATTGTTTTGATTTAATTACTTGTGATATTTAATATTTCTTAACTTATTATGAATTTATGATTTTTTTTAGATTTATGGTATTGTTTTATGTCAATGATTAGTTTATATTTATTTTTTTTGAGCATTTTGTTTTTAATATAATATAGAAATCATTGATATGATCATATGATATATCCCAAGCTAATTTTTGTATGTTCATGAATCGTATGCCTTCCGATTCACGATTCAAAAATTAGCTTTTCCATTCACAATTTGAATCGCGATTTGACAACCTTCCTAGAATGTCTTAGGCTTGAGTTATTTAGTGAGAAGACAGGAGAACTTAAGGTTTTTCACTTTATGTGTGGGACTGCTGACCATCTGTTTGCAAGTTGTTTAGGAATATTTTGCATTGCCTGCTGAAACTGGATTTTCTAAATTGAATTCTGTGGACAACTATTGTCTAATGTTAATTTTAGCGGTTTTTGTTCTTTTATTGGATGTGTCCCATCTTCATATTTTTATTGCTGGATTTAAAATTTATCGAAGCCATTGAGATGCCCAAGTGTAAGTGTTTGCCTGTGGTTACAGTGAAATGCTAGAATTTTCAGCTAGCAGTTTCTACCAGTGAATCACTTTTGGGATAGGATACGTTCACTTGCTTCTATGTGGGTTTATTTCCATGGGTAATTTAAGGGTTTTTTTTTTCTAAAAAAAATTTGGATATGCAGAGGGACTACCTTCTTGGCTTCTTCTGTACCTAATTCTATGTTTTTTTTCTTAAAATTCTTTTATCATTTAGTTTGTCTTGCAGTGTCACACAAGATAATTCCTACGGCCACCATTTCATGAAATGTTGAAGTCTTTTAATGTAGGAGCTAACTGATAGAGCCTCAAGAAACATAGAGGAAAATGCTGCTGAATATAATGATTTTGAGGAAAATTAGGCAAAGAATTGCCTTACAGTAGAAGAGCATGACCAGAAACAAAATGGACTCACAACCCCTAGCTATTCAAGATGTAGGCCTCTCCACACACTTCACACTCAACCAATAGCATAACTACCTCCGCCTCCTCCACTGCAGCCCTTATTACAAAATTTCCATTACACTTTCACAAGTGTCACCCAGTACAAAAATTGTTACCCACCACCCGCCCACCTCATAATTCCTCTTTTGTTTAGGCTTTCTAGAATACACTTGAGTAATTGGGGGCCCTTACTAACTACATCATAGTATTCCCATTTGGTATTGTGTGATGAATAAGTATTGCAAATTTAGACAGAATGGAATGTGGAAAACGTAATTGTCTAATAAAATAATTTGGTTTTTAATTTTATGGTCTGTGAAATAATGGAGTTGTGTTAATAACTCCTAAGTATATGTACTCCATTAGACCATAGTAGTATTGTTTACATGTTGAAGATGACAATGCTTTGTTTCTCCACACAGTTGAGGAGATCCCAGCGGAAAATGAACCCAAATTCAACCCATTTACTGGAACTGGGAGACGCTTGGATGGAAAACCCTTGAAGAATCCTCCTCCTCCAGCTTCTTCTTCAGGGTCTAAGGATAAGAGAGCTGATGCTCAGAATGGAAGTTCACATTCTTCCGCAGCTTCTGGTTCACAAAGTAATGCTGCTCAATCTCAGAAGCTTGTGTTCGGGTCAAATGCCAGCCGCAATAAAGAAACTGGAAAGGTAATTCTAGATCTACCTTCTTGGTAATTTTTCAAGCACTTGATTGTTGCTACCTCTCCTATAATTCTGATCTTCTTTTAATATAGTAATCAACGGAAAAAGTTCTTAGGTAGACCAGGTCTGAATAGATACACCAAACCAATCATGAACATACTTCTGTTCAATGAAATATGCATCTAACATGTTTACATGTCCTTTTTAATTTGAAAAGAACTTGGGTGCAGTTTTTAGATTTTTTTTTTATCAGGTTCTTCAATCAGAAATCCACATGTTTATCTATCCCATCATTGGTTATTTTTAAAAGTTTTTCTTACACGCTTTACTGACTGGATAGTCTAATATAGCTAGATATAAGAAACTTCATACAAGTCTAATTTAATGTATGGTAGTTATGTAATTCAGGTCAGCCTAGGTTTTTCTTGATTAACAAACTACTTAATTCTACTTCTTCTGTACTGCAGGAAAAAGAATCAAAACAAGAGCCACCCCAACAGAAAGAGGAACCAAAATTCCAGCCGTTTACGGGGAAGAAGTATTCTCTTCGAGGTTGATGAATCTTATATCAAATGGTTTTAACTTGTAAGTTATTGACTTCATTGGACCCTGTGTGGATCAAAGGATATAGCTTTTCTTTTTGTTGATTCTTGTATAATCAAAAGATAGGACCTCATGTTGCCTACTAGACAAAGTAGAAGTTGCCCTATTTTCTAGTGAAACTCGACAAGTCTCTTTTCCTAACAGTTTGATTTTTTTTTTTAAAAAATTTCCTTCAAAAAATATACAATTTCTTAAAATTTTTAAGATCCAAAATCAGAGTTAGTTCCAACATAACTAATGAATAAAATAGGTAACAAACGATGTAAAGAAAAAAGAGCCAACGAGATATGGGTAAAGGGTCTGTGTTATTTTAATTATTTTTTGGACTCGATTCATAAAGGGATGAGAATGAAGTATAAGAGAGTTGTCTTGAGACTGTGCAATCCCTTTAAAGCTAGCATATTTAGTAATTACACTAAATGGAACATTTCCATGTTGTATGATTAGTTTAGCACAATTATTTTGTTCGAGAGCCAGTTCCTTTGGACTTACAAAATATAGGTTGAGTTATAGAATTTTTTGCCTTGATTAAAAATAGATTAGTTCAGCTTTAAAAAGAATAGGGTGATTCTCAAAAAAAAAAAAAAAAAAGAATAGGGTGAAGTTGGACTAATCTATTTTTTAAATATTTTATTTTATTTTTAATATTTATACATTGAATTAATTTTATAATTTTTATTTTAATTATTATATTAATTATTTTAGAATTTTATTTAACTATTTTAATTAATATTTTATCAATATATTTTTCTTTAAATTTTAAATAAAAATAAATATGAATTGAATATTAGACTTAAATTAAAGCTGAATAAAACCTTTTAACACATTCTCTTCCATTGCTACTAGGTCAATCCACACAACATTGTTTCATTTTGAAGGATGAAATTTATTTTATTTGAAGTTAGTTTGTTGCATATTTAGCTCACTCATTATTTTGATTTTTGAAGATGTTAAACTTTGAGACAAAAGGACTTCATTTAAAAATATATAGGATAAAACTTATGCAAATGAAATTGATTCTAAATAGCAACATAAGGATACACCAAGTGTATTTTTTTCGAAACTTTGAAAATAAAATTAATTATAATTTAAAATAAAAGTTATTAATATTTTTTTGTATGATTTTAAATTTTATGCAGATCTCTTATTAATTTTTTGAGATATATTTATAATTTTATAACTTCAAAAGAAGTTCTTTTTACGTATTTTGAATAAAAAAGTTTAATTTATTTTTTTTAGATTCATAGATTCAGATCAACCGTCCCGTTGGGGAAAAAAAACCTATGTCGGTTGTTGTATTAGAAGAATCAAACCATCAAATCAATCAACTATGTTTTTCGTTTGGCGTTTCGGTATTTTAATTGGCTACATCATTCATTTTTTTTAGAATCATAATGGTACTTGAGAAAATTCATTAATAATAATCAATATTCAATATATCAAAAGGAAAACAAGGAATAGACTTGAATATACTAAATGCATTTTGCAAAAAGTACATGAAGTGCAAAAATCTAAACCATTAAATAAGCATCAAAATCTATATCTAACGGTCCACATTTTACACACAAGGTAGTGCCTCAGCCTTAAGAAGTTGGTTATGTCAACAAATGTGCAACTTTTATAAATATAATATTTGCCTAACCCACATGGTTTTGGATAAAAAAAAATAACATAACCACGTGGGTATCCATCGCTTCAAAAGAATAATAACCCAGGAAAGCCCAAGCTTCCAAGTTTCACCATCCCAATCCCAACAGATATCTATTTTAGTTGAACCAAAATAACAATATATAATGATAATAATAATAATATAACAACTACTATTGATTTACAATTTTACAAATTACAGCCAATCCCACTTCAAAGTATCACAAGAGTGAGACTCTTTAAGTGGGCACAGAAGCAACACTAAAATTATAGTTGCAGCTGCCCTTTCTTTGATGATCTTGAAACGTGAGCACTAACATCAGATGACTGCGTTCGCCTTCCTTCCTGCGTTTCTGACTCTGATTGTGAACCCTGCGTAAACACACAAGCACATGATGATAAAAGTAGAAAACAAACATCACCTCCCTCACTTCGTGGCCGTGTTTTAAAAATCGAACCGGTCATTGAACCCAAAAACCTGTCTGGTCATGGACTGGTCGGTTCAATCAATTGGATTGGTCGAATAAGATAATGACATAATGTCATAAATATAAAAAATAATTAAATAGTTTAATATAAAATATATATTTTATATTACAAAAATTATATTTCCAACTGTGGCTATTAAATATAATTAGTAATTAATACAGTTTATATATGGAAAACAGATGGGCTCAAATAATAATAATTTAAGCATTTATATTATTTACATATCATATTAGTTACTCTATAGAGGCATAGACCATAATCATATAAAATTCAAAATTCTATGATACATAGCTAAAATTTCAGACCCATACATTAAAAAAAAAAACGAAAATATTAGAAAAAATAAAATAATTGTCCGGTTCATTCAAAACCTGGCTGGTTCACAAGTCATTCGGTTTTGACCATTTGGCCTGTTTGACTGTTAGTTCAGGTCAAGGGTAAGAACCGGACTGAACACTTGAACAGTTTCCGGTTCAACCAGTCAGACAGTTTGGTTCGATCTGGTTCTTAAAACACTCATTCCTAGCAAGCAGATTCAATACTAACTTCGAAACAGGGATTTCTTAATATATATATATATATATATATATATATATATATATCAACACACGGAGAGGAAGAGAGGAGAACAACCTTTGGCAATGACGTGGAATTATTGCGCGGCTGAGCTTGCGCTTTAGCATGCATGCGATGCTGGTACTGCATTTTCTCAAACTGTTGTAGCCTTGCAACAAAATTGATTCCATTATGTGACTTCCCACCATCTAAGGTTATGTCACCATCCTCAGTGATTTGAGATCCACCAGCCATTTGTTGAAGAATTTGGTAGGGATTCCCAGATGGTGTTCTCTTAATTAGTTCACCATTGAAGTTGAAGGCATATGATGGCACAGCTTTTAGACGAGTTTTTAATATCTTAAAAGCCGCACTTTGCTGCATTGTGGCATTATAGTTAGAGTTATAATAAACAGCAAACAGTATAGATTATCAAGCACTCCCAGATGCAATATCTAACGGAAACTTGAGTCAACAAATATAAAGCAGATAAAGATATCAGCAACATGGAGATCCAATTCTAATAGAAAACTTGTATTTTTACCGAAACATACTAAGGATATGTCACTGCAATAACCAGACTGAATAGTTTGTCAGAACTATATATTTCACTATAGACTACGCATGTTACACCTGATTGATAAATGCTTTCCCAAAAAATAAAAAGGATACAAAAAAATGTAAGTCGAAATCCCCACCCTAGAAGAAGGGATTTGACTGTAGCCCTACAAGTAAATTAATGCCTTATTTAATTTAGTGGTGTAAAGAAATGGTCAAACTTGCATATACCTGAGGAAGCAACATCAGAAGACCATACAATGCTTTAAATAACCATATATATTTTCCAGGCTCAAGAAGCTGCAGAAGTGAAAAACAAGGACAGATAATTATTTGATACATCTCATGCAAGAGAAATTTACTAAAACAATATTCAATGAATAAGTGTATAAGCTAAAATGAGGTTCAACATGCATATTTAACGAAGTAAGGAAGAACAAATATCACATTGAAGCCCATTATTACATCAAACTGATCAAAGTCAATAGTTCATTGTTCATGTGAAGTGTTTGGAAATGATGGAAATTGAGAACAATAATAAATACTCTAACCAAGGATCTCCCATTGTTCTGTATTTCTTATCTTTTCAAACGAGAGGAACAAAGAAAAACTCAGCCAAAGGATGCCATGTGATGGGTTTCATTAGGAAGGAAATGGAATTTTTGTTAATTTCGTATCTCTTCAAACAATAGGAACAATGAAACCCAGCCAAAGGGTGGTGCCACGTGATGATCCTCAACTTACTTTCTTGCCAGATCTAAACTGGACAAAACAATGTAAAATGAATGATTCAAGTAATTCTGTGCAAACACTATCCTACTAATCAAGTCAAATCTCCATTTCTTATTTAAACAACAAAGGAATAAAATATAAAAGTAAAAAAATGGTGCAGAAGCATCTTTATCGTGAGGAGAAAAAAAAAAAGAAATCTTAAGGTACCACCTGAAACTGGAAAACATTAGACCACAATATCAATGAAGAACAACATAAGTATATTTGTTGGATGAAACAAAACCAATATCTCCATATGAAGAGATTAGAGAAACTTGGGCTAAAAATTAATCAAACAGAAAGAAAACCAACATCGCCCATATTAATCATATTCTACCAAAGTTCAAAACATAGGACCCAAAAGATAAGCTTAGATGAAACATGGTTTGATCTAGCACCTGCAATCTAAGATAAGTGAAGATTGGAGTCTCCAGCAAGCGAATCAACTTATCCAGTTGGACCAAAAATTTAACGTTAATGTCCTCCTCTACTAGAGATTGAATCACCGTACTTGCATGTTGATAGGTCTGTTGAGAAGATACAAATTTGTATTACCAAATAAGGGCACACAATCCATAAAATTCGAAGCAGACAATCACAAATACACATGGGGTACAAAGTAGCAGTACGTGTGCACATGTGCAAGAGAAAAAGAGACCTAAAGTGGAAGCTTTTGATCATAAGCAAGTTGTAGATACCCACCTGAGATACTAAACAAAGACTAATAATTGCCATTGGAGAATGGCACCATGAGGAGTACAACGAGACATATAAATCCTTCCCAGCAGGATTTATTAGTGACTGCTTTAAAAGATCTCGAAGCTCAGATAATTCTGACGACGTGAGTAAAATCAAATTCAATGCCTGAAAATTTATCAGAAAAAAAGGGGGAAATAAATGCACATGAATACTGTCACACCTCAATACATTGGCTAAAGACATTACTAAGGCGAAAGCTAAAATAAATATAACAAGGTTAAATAAAAAAGAAACAAAACACAGATTCATATTGAAATAGCAGTCAATCAAGAACTGTCAAATCCGAGCAACGGTTGGCTGTTATACACCAGTCATTTACCTATCAAGGGACAATCATCCATAAAAATCCCTTTTGATAACAGATTATAGCTACTCAACAAGCACAGCAATTTTATTGTAAATGGATATAGTTGTCAGCCACTCTCAGCTATTACATAAGTGGACAATAGAAATTATGGGTTAAAATTATCCGGACTTAAATATGTGGAATTGCATGCTAATCCATGTAAGGTGATGTTATTAGGAATTTGTGATAATGTAGGATCAAGAATTCATGATTGAAGGTATTTGAGCCCAAAGTTATGTTGTTTTAAAGTAGTATAATAGTTGGTTAGGATATCCGTTAATCATATTTGAGATTTATTTATTAAGATTGCCTAATAGTTGTAGCAGTCGCCCTTGATTGTTAACATATATTAAATTGGGTTTATCTGAGATTTTTTTAAAAAAAAAAATTCTTCTTATTGTTATACATATCCTATCACAGATCCAATGTTTTTCAGGGTTATGGCCATGAAATTTAGAAGAAATAAAAGAGTTTATCAAGGAATGTCATCAAACAAACATCCACATGAATCGCTTTTGGTTCTATGTAGACAGACACATGCAGTCACTATTTTCACCTTGATGGAGAAGGAGAACCCACCTTAGAAAGCATATTTTAGGAAGAAGATAAAAATTAAAAAGAATTAATAATACCTAGGGAATTATAGTTATTAAAAGAATTGCTATCTAGGAAAAAGAATAAAGAAATAAATGAGTACCTAGGAAATATTAGAGTTTGACTAAAAACATTGTTGGGAATTTGTTTGCTTTTATTACTATCTTGAAAATGTATTTGCTTTTATTATTGTTTTGGAAATTGTAATTTGGCTTTAATGATTTTGACTTGGGCTCCCTATATTTATGTGGCCCTCTCTATCTGTGTACTCAGACTTGATGAATAGAATATAATTTTCAGAGTTTGTTCTCACTTCTCCCTCCATTTCTCCTTCTCCCTCTCTTCATCTGTCAAATTTCTCCCTCCTTTCTTTCTTTTCTCCCCCATAATCTCCTCTATCTTATCTTGTCCTACATCACACCTAAGTGAACTAACAGCTCATCTAAACTGTATTTAAGATATCATAACAATAAGTATGTTGGTTTATATCTATGAAGCACGAATACTTCTATAAGTCTTCCATATCGTGTCAGATACGTATCCGACACCGATATTCTTTGGATACTCTTCACACATATTCAAGTTCCATTTTTCTGTCCTTTTACTTCACTATTAACTTTGATCACTTCTTTTAGCTATATAGGCTGACATTTTCATTTTCTTTAACAATAATTCAACTTCTTTGTTTCTAGTTTTTACAATTCTATATTATATTTGTTTCAACTTTGATATTATATTGTCAATTGCATTATATTGGTTTTTTAAATTTAAAATATACATGTATCTTTATATAATTTATTAACGTATCTTAGAAATGCCGTATCTTAAATTTTTAAAGAATAGATGTATCCCCGTATCTGTGTCGAATCCGAATCATATCTCATATCTAGACTTCTTAGATTTATATTTAGATATGATCCAACACTGAAGTTTGCACTGCTGCTATTCCAATCAAGTTAGCTAGATTTATGACATTAATGCACAACAGAACCTGTTAATCCAATATTGTAGAGAAGCTTCTTCCAGCTGCTTCATTAATTACTAAATATATGTGGTATGGGGTTGTGAGAAGGAAATAAACCAATGCCTTCGTATTCTTTTGACAAAAAACGAGAAAAAAAAAAGTGGCCAGAACAGTGCATTGTGCTAAACAGATGATAGTGATGCCATTACTCTTGATGATAGTACTAGACCAGAAGATAATCAGTTTTGAGTTAGTTACTTGTGATTTTTAGTATTTAATAACTTAGTATGAATTTATGACTTTTGTGAGACTTATGGTACAGTTTTAAATCAATTAGTTTTGAGTTAGTTACTTGTAATTTTTAGTATTTATTAACTTAGTATGAATTTATGACTTTTCTGAGACTTGTGGTACAGTTTTAAATCAATTACTAGTTAAAAGTTTCTTATATTAAGCATTTTTTTATAAAATAAATATATAAATCATTGATATGATATATCTCAAGCTAATTTTCACCGTGTTCATGAATTCTACGATCCGATACGATTAACATTGCACAATTCGATTCACTATTTGAATTATGATTTGACAACCTTGATCATTTTAATTAAGATCTCAGATAAGTCACAACTAACCTGAACCATAATTGATGCAAAATCCAAATCAGATTCCCCTTCAAGTATTGTAGAGAGTTCACGGTAGACCCTTTCAGCATTCAAAAGCACACACAACCGACGGATTATCAAAGCACCACGCCTGAGATATTTTTCAAAAAGAAATTAAGAAATAACAGAAAGCAATCACTGTTTGAATTAAAATATTTCAGTAAAATTATAATAATTACAGCACATCAAAAGAATAAAGAGGGGAAAAAAATCAAATCTTACCTCTCTAAGAGAGAATTGTCTACCCGGAAATTGTGCACTAGGAAAACAACAAGCTGCCGGAAGTGCTGAGGATCCTTTGCAATGCATGCATGAACATCAAGAACCAGAAGCACAACCTGTTTATACACATAAATGTGATGAATAAGTAACAAAATAAAGTATACTAATAAAAATTTCCTGAGGTTAGCATAACAGAAAAACCGAGTTAGGAGAAACTTCAAACATTTTTTTACCAACAAGACCAAAACATATATTCATATTCATTCTTTTATCTTTTCACAGAAGAATCAATTAAGATAGAGGAAAAAGAGTAGAGTGTGAGTCAAAGATATAATACTCCATATTCTATAATTATAACAATAATTAGAAGTCCCAACTTGAAAAAATTGTACTTTGCAGGCCACTCCACATTCTTGCTCAAACATCCAAGATCAGTGGATATCCTTTGGATTTCAAAACACTCGTTTCCAAAGGCATTTTCCACTAAATGTACCGAAACAAGAAAACTAATGTCTTGAGTTGATGATAAAGAAACAAGATATTTATCTACAAAGTAAAATTATAGTGAAAAGATAACTTCACCAGCAATACAAGCTCGGAGATCTTAAGAAATAAATAATATGATGCAACAAAGAGAAGAAAGTGCTATCATGATAATGAAACAACCTCATTGGATGGATCTGAAAGTGCTTTGAGTAGGGTGTCAAATATATCATTCAGATATGTCAAAACCTGTGGCATGAAAAGTCATTATGTAAGTACGGATACAAAATACATTTCTCATTGATATAGCTCAGTGAAATTTTAGCAAAATATAAGATATGCATGAACAACAAATACCAAGAGAAGGGGTTGAGATTGAGAAAATAATCTTTGGAGTTGTACAAAGTTTTACAAAAATAAAGAGGTACACAAATGACAAATTGACAGGTTAGGGGAAAATGAGTGTAGTTCTTGCCAGCCATGACATCATTACTAAATGTGCAGTTTAAATAGTAATTGGCCTTAAGCTTCCGTCCATAGGTGCTTTTATATAATTAGCAAAGGAATGACAAGGTGATCTGATACTTTCCTAATTTGACCAGAAAGTTGAAAAGTGATATCATTATAATTTTAAAGAGGCTAACTAATTGCCATTCTTGGTCCTTATATCCATGTATAACTGAACGGAAACCATACAGCCTCCTCTGCAGCTGAATGACATTGTCCACTGGTTAACAGCCAACCAGCATCCATCAGTAAAACCAGAGATTTTGAAACCAATCAGAAACCTTTTACTTTATATAGGCCATAGGCAGCAGATTGCTTCCAGAGGCCTTACAAATGTTTAAGTGAGCAAGTAAGTGGGCTGTATGACTTAAAACTCCAAGGAGCATATCAAGAAAGTGCATCAAGTATTCAGATTTACAGGGCATCTTAATATGTTAAAATGATAGCTGAATTCAAACAATTCAGTCACCTCAGCACGATAGTTGTTTAAAAGGGTCGATATCCAGTGCAAAGCTTCAATTCGAGTAGCTTCCCATTCACTTGATAATTGTCTGTACAGTCAAACCATCACAAAACTCAGTGAAAATTGTCGTTGCCCAAAAAAAGGACCCTAATTATCACTTTCCAATAGCTTCTCATGTGCTCAGAGCAGTATTGAAATCCATAATTTTCTGTTACTAAGTACTTCCAAACTATAATCTAGCCTTTTCCCCAAGTTAAGAAAACTACACCTCCTAGCAATGGCCAAGATTGCTCCTACATCGAATGCTTCAGCTGGATCAGCCCTGATGGCAAGCAGCTCTTCATTGGTTTCACGAGCAACCTTACACATAGACCAGAAATTATTTCAAATTTATTGTTTTCTATGACAAACAGTACTGTTATTGAACCCAGAGGAAAATAAGGAAAACAAAAAGATAAAACAACCATTTCATAATAAAAAGAGAAAATATTCCATAAACAAGGTATGTTTAGCTAAATTTACCACTCTAATTTTCTCCTCTTTATCAGATATGCAAGGCAAAATGGCTCCAAGAATGTCAGCATAATATGGAACAAGTTGATCTCCACCAAGTTTGACAAACTCATTTATCTGTTACAATAAGAAAGGGATTATCACAGCAAAACAATAACTGATAGATATTGATAGGAATGTCTACAATAAGCATCAAGTAAAATAAAAGTAAAGACTAGCCTAAGTAAATTGAAGCATTGAAGTTTCACTTACCCATGTAATGGCTGTTAATCTAGTAAATTCATCAGGAGAACCTGCCCTCTGAACCAGTATTTCAGCCATGCGACCATAATCTACAGACTTCAAGAGTAGCACTGCTCGAGTCAGAAAATGACAAATGAACAAAATATTTTTCTAATGTCAATATAACGATGAAACTGGCTTAAAGAAAAAGTAATCTTTAAAAAAAACAGAACACACTAAAGGAAGGTAACAAATAGATGAACCCTAAACAATTGGGACAACAAAAAGAGGACAATGAGTGCAATAAACTTCCTCAGGCAACTAACAAGGAAAACCAATGACGATATAGCACGACCACATTCTGAATATTTCAGCAGAAGCTTTACTACTCAAACATGAAGGGAAGAAAATAAATTAGCAGATGCCTTACTGGGGAGTTCTTAATCTCTTGAAGAAACTCTGAAAGAGCTGAATCAGCTTGCTGACGTATTTCATGACTCGAATCACTCAACATATTAAACAAACCTAAGAAGTTAATAAATGATTAGCAGGATGGCATAGGTTTTAAGAAAATTAGGAAATTCTCAATCTTTCAGGTGATAGATGGTTTACCATCAAGAAAATCAGGAAGAAAGCCCAGCATATCAATATCTGGGACACTGTCCAACACAGTAATCCATCCAACCAAAAACTGGCGAACATATGGATTCAGGACGTTCATGCGCTCCCTCAACAATGGTATAAATTCTTCAATACTGATCAGGTAAGAAAAAGGGAGGGGTATGAAGCAATGTGAATCACATTAAGAAAAATTATGTATCTGAGACTCTTCCGTTATTTTCGATGGCTAGATACAATATATAATATAGAAGTGAGAGTATAGTCACCTGAACTGATCACTTTCAGTCACAATATCCTGTTTCAATAAAGAAAAGTTAAACTTTCAGCATACATAAATGTGAAGTTAGCAAAAACAGATATTGGAATTCAGAACAAACTTATACCTTCACAAGCCGATCTAGGAGATGAGCAGCACTTTGTACATTGGCATCTGAGTCTGCAGAAAGCTTGCATAAGGCATCAAATATCTTGTTAAAGAATATTATAAAATCCCCTCTTACAACCTGACATCAGGAGAAGATAAGCATTAAAATCCAGTAGATTATCAGAATGAAACTATAGGTACATGGGTCGGTATAATCAAACCCTAACCTTAGCAATGTTATATAGTGCTTCACAAGCATAGTAGCGAACCCTGCTGTCTTGATCGGAGAAAGAATTTAACACAGGAGGCACGATATGCTGCCAGAGTGCAATAGTCATATGTAGGTAAGAATGGAAATGAAAATAACACATTATGAGCCACGTCAAACTTAGATCTGTAACAAATTAAACAAAAACTTTAAAGAAAGTACATGTGATATTTTGCAAAGCAAATGGACCAGAGTTTCCTTCTTGTTTATAAATAATACAATATTTGACAAGAAAACAGGGCAAAAATATGGACGAAGATCTCAGAATAATTCAGCCCCTTCAGCAGCTAAACACTATCCCCCAGTAAATTAGATTATTCTTAACTATGGAAATAATACAAAAGCAAGATGAAATGTGATTTGAGAAACTCATCAGTCAATTCATACACAGCAGAAATTTGATAAAGATAGTAATGTTAAACCGCATATTGCCATGGGAACCTTAATGATTTTATACATTCTCCCTTTCTATGACCCTCTCTCTCAGAATTAATTTCGCACAAAGAGCAAGCTATGATAAACAAACTCGGATGGAAAAACATTCAAACTTGCATATATACACGCACAAACACATGCAAACGATTTTGATCAACCCCTCACCTCAAGATGCTGAGCGGCTTCATTAGTCAACCCAACTGTGGCAGCAGCTAGTCCTATCAATCCTCCCTACATTGAAATTTTAAATCAAAATAAAAACAAGCCAAACTAAAATTGAAGCAAAACTAACATCAGTAATGAAATAAACCACGTCCAATTAATTTTTTTAAGTAAAAAAAAAAAAACGTCCTACCTTCCTTTGATTTGCTTGTGGCGAAAGAGTATATTCGTTCGTCAACAAATTGATCACAGCAGTAATTTTATCATGTTCCCCAGCAGCAGCTAGCTGCTTCACAACCCCCTCAACCTATGGAAAACCAACACAAACTCACACAATCAACTAAAGCAAAAGCAAAGCCACCCAAAACCCTAAAACCCCAAATTCATCAAACTGCAAAAGGAAAATTCACAAGAGGAGCCAAGACTGAGGAGAAACCTCAAGAGCAGCATTCTTGCGCTTCTCATAGAGCTTGTCAGCAAGGTTGCGAAGCACAGCTGCAGGAATCACCGAGAGAGCGTCGGCCATGACAACAGTCTCCGGTAAGAAATTCCTCGATTGGGAAAACACAAGACGAAGAATTCAATCTCGTTTTCGGATCACATCCTGCTCGAGACGAAACATTTTAATTTATAGGGTTTTTCTCATACTGAAAGGGGATCAAATAAAATCCAAATTTCAACTTTTGGGGATCTGATTGACGTGGAATGTGAAATGGATTGGATAACTGATAATTGAGACTCGGATCTGACAAAAACTGAGGTTTGAGATGAGAAATAATTGAAATTCAGACCTAAATTTCTACGAAACTTTCCTTCCTTATGATATTCTATTTCTTGTGTTCTTTCTTAGCTCTCAAATTTATTTTTTTTCTGAACAGTTTTAAATTAAAGACTGATAATTTTAAATCAGTGACCTTTTTCTTGTTTTATTTGCTACTAACTTGAGAGTGCAGCACAAAATTACTTAATTGCCCTTAAAATGTGGATAATCTTTATTTATTGTATTTATTAATTAATTATCTGTATTATTACATAATTTAAAATATTTTATTTTCTTTGGTCAAAAGTATTTTAATTTCTTCAACTTCCAAAATCAACGCATGTCTTTCTTCTTACCAAATTCTACTTTTTAGCTGCCGGGTCCAATTTGATTTGGTTTTAAGGGGATTAGTATATAATTTAGATTGATTGAAAATAATATCTATATAGGCCAAAAAAAAAATCTGTCATAATTGCCAAACTTTAAATTTTAAAAAAAATTATAAGAAATAGATACATTTTTATCGTAATATCATATTATATAATCATAAAAGTTTAAAATTGTAGAATAAAAATTATAAATTACTTTTTTAAAATAAAAATAACATAAGAAATTATATATATATATAGATGGTTTTGGATTTTTTAGTGTCACAAAAGCAAATTGTAAATAAAAAAAACTACCATAACCCCACTTTCTTCCGCTAAAATAAAGAATATAAAAAAAATATTATTGTAAGATGTGGTTGAATAGTAGATGTTCAGTTAGTTGCTAAAAAAGTAAAGAAATGCATAACTTCTTTTATTATTTTAAAATATAATAACAATTTTATTTAAAAATTAAAAAAAATCATGAAAATATTATAATTTGATATTATTTTAAAATATAATAATTATTTTATATTATATTTTTTTAAAAAAATTTATATGCATGTATGTGCATGCAAATCATCTAGTATATATATAAGTATTTTTACCGATCTAAAATCTCAACAAGTGAAATATAAAAAATATTAAATGACACTTTAGAGATTTGAAGAGTGATGTCACAATAATTTGACAAGTGGTGCTCTAAAATTTTTATCATAATTTTTAAAATATAAATATTTTGACAAAATGGAAGTTTAGATTTTTTTTTTTTACCTAATTTAATGGATGAAAATTTTTCACTAAAATTGATTTTCTAAATTAAAGTAAAAGAAGTAAAAAATTAAAATTAACCCAATCTCAAAAAAATTAAAAGTTATATTATATTCTTATCCTATTCTCATCTAAATTTTTGAAAATAATACCAAATATTATATGAATATTATTAATAATTCTCATTATTTTTAGTTATCTGCAACAATTACAAATAATTGAGTGTTTTTCTAAAAAATCATGCACCAAATTAAACTATAAATAATATTTAGTTATATGCAACTATAAACAATTGAGTGTCTTTTATAAAGAACTATGTATTAAATTATTAATCTGTACTTCACCTACATCGCACATCTGGGTATGGTTATAGATAGTTCAATATATATAATTCATAGATAAATAATTAAATAAAAAAAATTAAATTATATTTTCAACTAAGATAATTAAATGATCTTTTCATATAACCATAATTTGACCTATTTTCACCACCACAATTACCACCATGCATCATTATCAACACTTGTTAATTTATTCCTATTATTATGTAAGGAAAAAACTTATGTCCATTTCATCCAGTTCCACTAATCATATAATGTATTTACACTCTCTTTCTTCTATGATTGGTCATATAAAATGTGGTCTTCTATATCCTCTCTACTGTGATTGGTCATTTAAACACTTTTTGCCACATGTCATATTAACGGGATGAAATGGACATAAAGAAATGGACCTAAGTTTTTTCCATTATGTAAATCCAAACAAATATTATTTGAAGTACTACGAACTCGAACATTATGAAAATTAATTACAAGATTATCAACATCATTAATTTAAAGAGGGTTTTTTGTATTGGGTCGGGTTATAGATATATGACAAAAAAATTCAAATGAGTCTATTATTTTTTAGATTGTGATAAAATCGTGAAATCACTGGATAAAATCGAGATTTCATGCAATTTTATATGATTTTACCTATTCCATCGATTCCACCACCATTTTACATCCAAATGATATTTTACAAAATTTAATAATGTAAAATTGTAAAACGATAAGATTTTAATATTAAAATCTAGATTATATTATGATGCATCACGGCTTAAATACAAATACAAACGATGTTATTATGATTATATTATTTATACATTAAAATATATTAATATTAGGCAATTTTATCAACGATTTTAAAGTGAAATTAAGTCAAAAAATATTCCTTTCATTAGTAGAGTGTTGAAGAGAATGAAAATAGAAAAGGAAATGGAAATGCTAGAGAGAATGAAAATGATGTGATGTAAATGAAATTAAAGTAAATAAAATGACTATTTTAATCTTATATTAAAAGTGTGAATGAAATAAAAGTGAGTAAAAAAATAAAGACAAAAATATAGTTTCATCACATTTCAAAAAGTAAAGTATATTTGATAGACAGAATGTTTGGTATTACAAGACTGATTACAGCCTTAACCCCACAAATGAAACGAGGCCTAACAAACTCGTAAAAATTTCAATTTTTCGTACCTCTAATATATTTCGCACCTTGTTTAATTTTTTTTTGTTATAGAAAGTTTAGATGGGGGTAGCACCAGTATCCTACCAGGGTCAGGGAAGACCTCCCAACCTCTTTGAGAGTTTATAGGAGGATTTACATATCACCCACTAATAAGGCCCTCTAATTTTATGAAAACCAAATAAATAAAAGTTTGCCAACTCTTAAATTGTATAACAATAACATTACATAAACCAAATACCAAAATGACAAAATACATTAAATAAAAAATTATTGGAAATAACATGCAGTACACAAGTAAATGAAATTCATCAAAGAGACAAAAAATTCAAAGTCCCCACGTTAGAATCCACAGAATAAAAAACATCAAAGGGAAGCGATTTTCAAATAAACACAACAAAACTCAAAATCAATTTTGGCATCCAACATCTTTTTTTTTTTTTTAAAAAAAAAAACATAGCAATTGCATTCAACATAGATCAAGAGTTACATCACAAGTACCAATATCAGCAACATTCAAAGCGTCAAACTGAGCTAAAGATAAGACAGAGTGATGAGAAATTTGCAAACCAATCACAGATTGTTAGATTCGATAAATTTGACAAAACTTTTTTTAATTTCAATTTGTTTTGTTATAGTAGTTTTAAAAATAAGTAAATTTACAAATTTATTTCGTCTCCAACTTTAGTGATGGTTATCTTTTAAATTTATTTCTAATTCTTATCTTGTTTTGTGAATATTTAATCTTTAATTATTAAATTGCAGATATAATAATTAGAATTTGTTTATTGTGTTTGTGTATTTTTTTTTCTTTGATGAAATTTTCTAGACAAACATGTACTCATAAATTCAAGATCTATAACATGTACTCTTTCATCAATCCTTAGGAGAAACTACAACACTTTTAACTCTAAAGATTACTTCATATCTAATATACAAAAGTTATAAAAATAACAACTATTGATAACATCAAGAATGATAAAGTTTATCATCATAAATTTATCTTATAAATAGAATCATCAAAACCTTTATTTTTCTTTTATAGTTCAACAATATTGTTTATGATTTACACTAATATTATTAGAAGTTTAGAACGGTGTTGTCTAACTCTAATCTATTACAAGTGCCGTTAGCCTTTCCTATAATTTGATGAGATATGTTTTTATTTAAAAAAAAAAACTATAATGGAACTTTGCAATACCGTGCATATACTTTTTTCTTAAATAAAACCAAGTTAATTCAAATGAATGAGTTTGCTCCGAAACCTACAGGTGACTGAATATACCATTTCTATTCTGAATGGCATAATCACAAATTAATTTTGCTGTAAATAAATAGAAAAGACAAGACAAGAAAAGAAAAAGAAAAGGAGACAGCATAACTACATCTAATATGAAAGAAAAATAAGAAACTCCTTTTTTTATTTGACAAGAACAATGGATAATACAACACTTTGACTTTATAAAGAACAGAGATCAAAAGCGATCAAAAGAATAAGGACTAATCAGTGATTCTTCAAGTTCTTTAAAACCTCTGTAAACAGCTTCTGTTTGGCTCTGTGGAAGGGCTAGCCTCCTCACTTCAGTCATATACCTGCATGCAAGAAATGCCTATCAAACCAATGCTGCATCTATACACAATAAGGACCCTATCACAATTTATTTAGAGATTCCGAAAAATTAAAACTCCGTTTCGACTCGGGATGTTAAAAAAAGGATTAGACTTATATACAGTTTCTTATATCTAAAACATGGGAGAGATGAGTTAAATAAATCAGACATGTTGGTTTCTAATTGGAGAACCTCATAGCAAAGATATAAAAACTCTCTCGTTGAGATCTTTTTTTTTTTTTTCCAAAAAATGCCTGGTACAATTGAATAGATGCTTGACATAGCATTACCAATAGAATAGAGCAATGACCCATACTTAAGAGTTGATACATACCCTTCTGGAAGAAACATGAGAGAGATGAATGACTAGTTTGAACAAACAAGGTAAGAATGTAGGCATCAAGAATTGAATCACTCTTCAACATTGTGTAACTAAATGTAAATAGCACCTCTCTCATAAAGAAGAAAACTGGTTCAAATGTTACTAGTTGAAAAATTGTAGTTTCATCTTCCAAAATAAATTATGAGGACCAAGAAACAGCCACTGACAAGCTTACAGAATTCCTTTTTAACAGAATTATGGCCGGATTCGACAGAAGAAATGTGTGAAATATGGACAATTAAGAAGAGGAATAGATAGAAGAATGAAGTTAACCTGTTTGCCGCACTCGCGATCTTATCCCGAGCTCCTTGGTTAACAACTGTTCTCTCTAGTGAGAATCCTCCACTCAGTATTAAGGAAGCCCCAGTGGGACTAGTACCAATCCTCTGTGCAACTACAGACATTGCCCACTCACGAAGCACCACTAGAACTGATCTCAGCATACGTAGTCTTAGGTTTGGTGATGGCAAAATAGCCCCATTTGACAACAATTGATCATAAGTGTTCAACACAGGTTCAGCCGCACCTTTACAGGCCGAAAGAAGTGCCCTTGCAACATCTTCATCTCCGACGGTTTCAACCCCTGAACTCAACCTCTCCTGCAGGACAACATTAATTTACTAAACAAGCGGGCATAATACAAGATAAAAGTGTAAAATAGGTATTTTTCATAATAGAATTCTCATCCATCAAATGCATCCTGCCAAAGTTTATAGTTATTATAGAGTAGATGAAGGAAAATAATGACAGAATAACATTTACAGTGAATAATTAAGTACAATATACCAGTGCAGCTTTCTCTAGATGAAGACAGATCGTGTCTAGAGGTATAACAGCTCCATCACCCGGATAAATGCGCGGACCAACCCTTTTCAGCACTGAACAAGCTTCAGCAATTCCACCTCTTGAAAGAGCTTGATCAATAAGTCTTGCCCAAGTTTCTCTCAAAATACTGCTGTCAGCATCACCAGTATAATTGGCAAAGTACAGCATCTCCAGGCATATCTAATAAGAAAAGTAGAAAAATGATGAAATCTGTCAAAATAAGATATGATTAAGTTTTCTGAGAACATAGCACGTTATTATGATGGTTTTTTTTTTACTATAATACTATAGAACCATGAGAAATGATACATCTTTTTCCTGGCTAGGTTCCGTAAAAAAAAATTGAAAAGATATTTTCAGAAGAAAAATTTACTATCCTGCCTCAAATTATTTGTGTAGTATACCTAAAGAAAGTAGTCAAAGAATTTTGAATTTTTGTATCTATCAAATTACTACAAATACTTCCCGTTCCCTCCTGATTCCAAAGGTATTGGAAGGTTAAAAATTGGTTGGCTCCATGAAAATAATATCATCTCAAATATATTTTTTTCTTTAATACAAAGATGAGCGAAACAAAGGATCCCTTCTAAATGAATTCAACCAAACAATGTATGAAAGTAAATTACCCAAAAATCAAATCTGCAGATGAAAGTTCAAGGGGACAAATAATAGTTTATCTTCATTATCACAATATGTAAAAGTATACATAGGACAAAGCATTTATACCACTGACTGTCTCAAACTCTGATGGCTTCAACCAAACATAATTTGCACAGAAGAGAAAAAATCTAAACAAGTATAAATCAATCACAATCAATAAGGCAAATATCAGCAGATACCATATATGAACAACCAAAAAGAGATATAAAGTACCTCCCACAGCTCAAAAGGAACAGCATATTCATTATATAGTTGTGTTATACTCTTCACATCTGATGATAGCTCTTTGGCTTTCTCTCGTGCCGCATTTGCAATATTAGCATCAGCAGTTGAACTCCTTTCAGGAACTAAACCATTTGGGGCAGAATCAGATGTGGCAGGTAAAACCTCTGATCTGGACACTAAAGCCTCCAGTTCCTCTTTGGTTTTTATTTGAAACCGAAGAACAGCAAGCTTTCCTTCAAGCAAATCTAGGAATCCACTATCCATGGAACTCCGACCAGAACCAACCAAGCCATTGCTATTACTTGCACTCTTTGCCTGTACAACTGCATTACTTAGGTATTGACACCTGATTTTAACAATATATAACAATCCATTAGAAGGTTACCAAGCAATCAAATCGAAACATTTAGTATTAATAAGGGGGTAATATAATTAGAAGAGAATGGGTACAGCCTAAGTACATCATCCAAAGCCAGTAATTTGAAATCTTATTCAAGAACAAATGGGGAGTCAGCAGCCAGATTCCGATTGCTTTATGATTATAGATCAAATGCCAGCTTCAGCTTAAAATACGCATTTTTTTCATGGTAACTTTTTTTGACAAACTGATATAAGCGGCCAAAATATGCATATTTGATCACTGTTTAATGTGAATGATGCCTTTTTTGCTTTAAAGTTTAAACAATAAACTTCTACCGCAAGATGCTTTTCTTGACCATGATACTATGTTAGAGATTGCATTTTATAGTTTTTCCCCTAAACAAGATTTTCACATTCATTATTGATAATAAATTCAGTTTTGGCCTGATCCAATTACTATAGAAGAGATTCTTTAGGGCTTGATTGGGACTTTTCAAGAAATTGGGGTGATGTGGTTAACTGGTTATTAAAAGAATGGGTTGGGGGGGGTAGAGTAGGTGAGAATGAGACAACTCACTCCATTGATTGGAGGTTTAAAGGGTGAGATTTCCTATTTTATCTTTGTAATATTAACCAATTTAATAAATAGGCAAGTAGAAAGGGATAAAAAGTAAATAATAAATTATAAAAATTTCAAACCATACCAAGCTATCCCAAGCTCTCCTATTTGCAGGCGTTTGAAAATAAGTTGTCCGATGGTTTGTTATGGTTCTCAAACTAAGTAACCACCCACCCTTTAGATTTTAAACACCCAGTTAAACTGTTCAAATCACCCCACCCCACTCTCAAACCTTCTTCCCAATCAAGCCAAGTTTGGCCTATTCCGTTTCTCAACTACATTTACAACAATAAAGCTAACAAAACTACTTAAAATGCCACAACCTTCAAAGGAAATGTAAGTATAGGAAAGACTAAAGGCAAGAAAACTAAGAAACTACCTTTGTTCCAAAGTAGGAACTCCATCAATAAAGCGCCTCTCAGCCAGTCTTAGCAATGCATGAGCAGCCAGCATATGTTGCCGCTTCATTACATAATACCGTGCCAAAAGTTCATAGTATTTGATTTGATTCGACGACATAGGTGCTCCTGATTGCCCCAACGGAGAAGTTGTTGCGGACACAGCACGAAGCTATCAAACCCAGATACAAGAAGAAAAAAGAGGAACATGAAGATTAATAAAATAATACAAACTTTCTAAGAAACGTTACAAAAACGTCATATGAAAAAATAGGTTCGCATGCAGCAAAATATACAACCAAAAGTTAAGTGCCTGATATTTTTGCCCTTTTGGCTTTAACCAAGTTAATAGACAGCCATTCAAGAAGAATTGAAGAGAGAGAAACAATAGTCAACCTCTTGTATAGATTCACGGCCTGCACTTTGCAAAAAGGGCAACAAATCAGGACCTCCATACTCTAACAACTCATTCTCAAGACCCAAATCAATCATTGCCCGGTATAAATACTCGTGGAAAATTCGATCTGGTGATTGGACACCAAGCTGAACAATCTGGCATATATATTTTTTCCGAGAGGATGGATCGAGAACAGATTGTGAAGAAGCAGATCTGATGGGAGAGCCAAATTCCTTCTGCGAAGAATCACCTTTCAGAGACCGCAAAGCACTTATAATTATCTCATAACATTGTTCACGCTGAGCAAGTGCTTGTTCTTTAACAGTTACATCAATTTCATCATTGTACGCATCACCTGCAGGATCCAGAGCTTGTGCCTTTTGAAGAGGTAACCGTACCACAGCTTCATAAAATCTGCAGTCACCGAGTAAATTTGACTCAGATGGAAGGCTATCCAGTCACAGGATGAGAAAACAAGTGATATTTTTTTTATAGAAGAGAAAACAAGTGATATTTTATCACAATACAGGTAGGGAGGGAGGGACAAGAAAAGGGAAAACACCTTAAATCCTCAAAACGCTTGCAAACAGTTCGTAAGTCAGCAGACTCCGGAACTTTACTTAAGAGATTGAATGCTTCCCTTGCAAGATTCTCCTTTTCCGCAGCATCCAGAGTCACAGCAGCTCTCTCCAAAGCTTCCACAGCTAAGAAGAATTTGTAATCAGACTCTTTATAGTAGCTCGGACAACCCTCTCTTAATCTCCCACTGATATCATCTACAGTCCCCCTGCCATCAGGACCAGTATAATACTGGAGCAATGCATGATGTCAGATTAAAATCAAAATTCTAGATGAGACATACAAAATTTATTAAAGAAAATCTATGTCGATGCATTAAATTTTGTACAAGAAAGTTCCTTTATGGCTTGCCTAAACAGGCTTTACCTCCATTAGAGCAGATATAAGTCTCGTGGCAAGACGATCACCCTCCTCAGAACAAACTAGTTGATTAAAAGTTAATTGAACTAGTGCTTGTTGCAGGCTAGCATCAAATCCCTGAACCAACCGTGTTACATGATGCTGCGAAAGAAGTTGGAGCAAAAAGAGAGCTTCGGCAGATCTAAGAAGCAACTGCCTAATGCATTCCATTGCCCTCACCTGTAGCACACCAAACTAAGGTGAGAAACAGAAATAACAAATTATTAAACATATCAAACAACTGGCAAATGTTTTAGCACCATCAATTTACCTCCATGGCGGCCAATTCTGCAGGACTGTACGGCAATCTTTGCCTTTTATTAGATGTTCCACCATTAGACTCCATATTTCTGGAATATGCACCAAATAAGTTTCTTACCATACTCCGATCACCAGCACCTAATGCAGAACCATTACCATAAAGAATGGAACCACTCAGATCTCCCAAACCTGCAACACAGCCATAAAGTCCCCTCCTCTGGTTCCTTCTAGATCTTAAGAATTTCTCTAAAGATCGGACTTTGTGTTCAAGGGCTTGCATAGCTCCGGCAGAGAGTCTGCATACAACCACCCCACTTTCTGACAAAGTGCCTGAAGGACCTAAAGTGCCTTTTACAACCATTACAGGTAGTTCCCACAGAGGAAAAAGTAACCTAGATGAACACAAGCAGAGTCCTTCATGTGCACCTGAAAACACGGGCTCAGCCTCATGAACAACCTGGCCCATGCTGAATCCACCAGCTGCAGTTCTTGTGTTTGATAATGCATTACTACCTTCAAGTTGTGGCATTCCAACAACTCTTGGGTCCTCAAAAGCTTCAGCTGCCTTCTCAGCAACAACATTGTTAATAAGATTTTCAGAAGGCACTACTCTTGCAGCTAGCATTAGACACATTGCAGCTGCCTCACCAGCACCAAAACGATTAAAGAAATCTTCTAATATAGATCTTGGAGAGTTGGACTCAAACAACCGCTTTAGAATGTCCACTGGCCTGTTAAAGACTATTTCCATCATGCCCACAGTGCTAAAGATGACAATTCTCCTCCTTGGCAATATATGTTGGGTTGAGAGGTCACCCCTTGCCCAGAGTTTACCAGAAACCCTTTCACAAAATTCCACTGAGCTCTCATATCCACCAAACTCTATTTCTGTATATAGAGACTGAACAGTAGCTGCGGTATCTGGCAAGGGTAAAACATCTGCCACAAAAAGCATTCGGCCTTCAACTGGTAAAGAGGATACGCATTCCCGTAATGCCCGAGAACTCCTTGTATTTGCCCCTACATTACCTGACAAAGATGACTGTGTGCTTGAATCTCTGTTTAAAACAAGAAGTGAAGACATGCTTGGTGGGGATGCATCAGAAAGGATAAGAGTTCCAGCAGAATAATAGGCTGACTCAACTTTCAGTGAGAGATCTTCATTCTGAGGTCTAACAGCAACAGACATGGCTCCAAAGGTAAGGCCACCACTTACGCCCCAAGGAGGAGCAGGCCTTGTTGTGACAACTTTTAAACAGCTTGGCTTATGATGGTCAGTGTTGAACCCACTTAAGCTTCCACTAGAAGGAGAGGTAGATAGGTACATCCTTCTACCATCTGATAAAACAACAACAAGATGTAACCACTTGGACTCGAGTGTAGATAAAGGTGAGATGCAAACAATAGATGGCTTTGGTGATCGACTTGAGTTTCTTGGTCCAGTTGATTGTCTACTTCCATAATGTGCATCCCTCTGACTGACAAGGTTCCTTTCTTCAGCCACTTTCTTTAAGGGACCATCACCATTTGGTCCTAGTACGTACACCTGAAGCTTCATTTCTTCAGTTCGTGCATACAAGATTTGCCTCTCATTATCAAAAACCATCTCAACAATGGGGTCAACAGCTCCAAAATTAAATACATTTGGTATAACCCATCTGGAAACATGTAATATTGACTTACTAAGGATTCAAGGAATTATGCAAACAAATTATGAGTTGCGAATAAATGATGCCTTTCATATACCTTCTACAAAACTGGTATGATTTAAAACACGAAGCTTTCAATCACCAACAGCGGTCATAGTTAGTACATAACTAAAAGATTACAAAGCACAAAGTACCTTGAAATGACGCTCCCCAAACCAGCAGTGAGGCAGACTTTTCGACAGCGTTTTTGCCAGCCTGAACCAGTAGAATAAAGGAGTTCATATATGTGGCTATCACGACCAGCAAGGAAAATACGACCCTTATCGGTACATGCTACACAAGTCATTGTGACCCCATCTGATGGCACAGTATACTCTGGCAAAGGCTGTAATGAAACTTCAGAGAATGGATCTGAACCATCAGTTCCTCCAGAGCAGCACACTCCCACTAAAATCAACTGATAAAAGAAATTCAGGTAAGAAACTGAACTGTTCCCTGAATGAAGTGTGAAAAGAACAGTATTTGCAGGACTCAAAAATAGGACACATTTTCATACAAACCCTATTATTGATGAAGAAAAAGGATCTCATAAGTATAATAAAATTTTGCAAATGTAATTACGTTACAAGAATACAGGTCTAATAATGGACAGAGCTGTTATATAAATAAATAGAAGGCACAGTGGCACAATAACTACAGAGACTTTTTTTATATTGATACAGCCCCTGTTCATCTGAATTATACTAGTATTATTAATGGAATTTCCTCACTCAAAAGAGCTGGAAATCCTCCACAACAGAAACAGAACACTGAAATACAGTACTCTAAGCAGACTTAACTAGCTTTCGAGAGGCTAGCACTCTCCCAATATTTTCCAGAATTTCACTGCCTTCTTTCCCGTGCTTCAGTCACCAAAAATACCTTCGCAAGCTACCCGTGGTCCCCACCCTGCCAATTAGTAAGAATATTCCTCTTCCATCCCAATCAGCCCCCCTTTCCCTCTTCTAGAATAAACCTGCAGTGGTCCCCCCCCCCCCCCTCCCCTTTTTCTTTCTGATTCTTCTTCCTCTCATAGTATTTGCTAACTTGGGGTCTATCAGATATCTATTTGCTTTTTTTAATACATAAAGGCAGAAGCTAATATTCTCCTGGGAATTCCTCTTTTTCCAATGGATTTCTCTCAGACGTACAAAGGGATTCAAGAACCTTGTAACCTTGATGCCATTTGTTTCTTTCATTTTTCTTCTGGAGGACATGTCAATGCCCTAACCTTATCTTTAACTATTCTCTTTCCATTTCTAATAATAAAATATTCTCTTCAATCAAGGAAAAACTTGGTTAATTGTTGTTTATCTGTCATGCTTGATATAGGCCTAATAGTAACATCAAAAACATGAGTAGCATGTTCAAAGTAGCTATAGCTCAAATCACATTCAAGAATTTGGCACCTATTATCTAAGTCAAAACTATTAACAAAGGACTTGAGCATCACAATTTCTTGTACTTTAATACATAACATTTTCAACATTGTCAATTTGACCGTCAGAAGCCTCTCACATAGCAATTTAGATTCTTTAATGCGGGTTTGTCAACAACAAGATGCACTATAATGCCACCTTTTTCCATATAGCCATACCACTACTGAATTCTTTCAATCCGCTTCCCTAGCTATAAACAGGATGAAATAATGCCCACATTAAAAGTAAGAAAAACTCGGGACCTTGCATATAGCCTAGCCAAGCAGGACAACCCAAAAATGTGCCCAAAGTGCCTAAAATTTATTTTTTGAATCTCTCAAGAAATGAAAGATTTAATGAAGAAAAAGCGCAACAAGGTTTTGCCTATCCTTGCCATTCATAGAACATTCAAGATATGAAAAGACTAGAATGCATCAAAGTGTAAAAATTGGCAGTAAAGCTTTATAATTATAAATATATGGAGAAGAAATGGGAAACGAGGCCCCTCCCTGTGGGCAGTCATAAACATAACTAAAGCAATGAGGCCCATAATGAATGCACTAACTTACTAAATCAAATGATACTTACATGAAGAACTTTTGAGCATTTCCAAGGGTTACTATGACTTTAATTTTACACGGCATCAGCCTTGTTTGCTTCTAATCAAAGCATGATAAAGACAAAGACCAAGGAAAAATGACCATCCATGGAGAAATTTCTTAGATGAGAAACTACCTATTCTAACATCCACATTCTTCATGTTTCAACTAACCAAATGGTCACTTTTTTATCATAAACCTAGACAACTTCATTTAGCCTTTTTTTCTCCTTTTCCAAGGGACAAAGTAGGTAAGCTTAAACCACTTCATTCCACTAAGCAAAATATAAGAGTGTATTTGGTTTCTAAAAGCATTTTCAATTTTATTTTGTATTTTCATCTCTTAAAATCTATTTTCATATGGAAATTTTCATTATTAGATGTGAACTTAAAATCAATTGAATTCATCTTTGTTTTCAAATCAAATTTACATAAATGGGAATAAATGTAATTTAACTTTTCAGCTTGATCATTAACAATTGTGACGTCATTCACTTATTCTGACTATAAAATTAAGGCCTCTGTTGTAAAATTGCAAAAATGCAACCAATTATTTGTAGAAACTCCTAAAACATCTTTAGACTTTTACATTTCTCAGCCTATTTTAGAAATTTTTGTCACAGAATATTTTCTTCTGAACTCTACCAAATGCATTTTGAGTCATGTTTTTGTTTTCAACCCTCACGATATGATAGAAAGATGCCACCAAGCGCGAAAGAGTATCGACATCAGCCTGCCTAAGGAAATGGAATGTTCAATGAAAATGAAAACAGTAAACAACAAAACCGAACAGGTTCCAAGTTCTCCATCTCTTCCGTTACAAAGAAACTCACATGACTGTTTTTCAGACAAATTAATAAACATAAACTTTAAGTTGTTAGTGAATGGTAAACACATAGATAGGATGCTGCCAGGCACTAGATAAGCAATTAAGCATAAAATAAAAGGAACTGGTTCAGAAGCACAATTTTTTAGCACGTCAGAAATCATTGTCAGAGAACTAAGGTAAATTGCAGTTAATACCTCAACGGGTGTTGCTAAAACTAAAAGATATTGGATAGCTTCAACGAAGACTCCCGGTTTTGATTTTGCAAGACCAACAGCACAAATAGCTTGTTCCTCCCCACTATATTCAGGACATTGCCCATCCCTAAGGAAGCAGCAGTATTAGATTAGCAGAAATGCAACACATGTAAATATAGCCTATGAATAACTTCAAAAAGATCTAGTTAAGATTTTAGATTACAATAACAATCAAAACAACAAAGTATTTTTTTTTTGATAGAAAAAAGAAATTGTATTAAAGAAAAAAGGAGATTACAAACACGAGGACAAGCAGTCCTCAGGAATAGAAATAAAAGAAGACAAATAAAACGAAAACTAAAACATTATCTCAGTAGGGCTTTCCAATCCCTTTGAATATCCATAATGGACATTCCTGTAAACAGACCATTCGACGAAGCCCATAAAGAAGACAAAAAAGTAATTCTATCCCATAACAGATGAGGTGAGAGGAATTTATTATTAAAGACCCTAGCATTCCTTTCCAGCCAAAGACACCATAGCGTCGCCAAAACTGCACATTGCCAAAGAGCTTTATGTTCCTTATTCCTTCCAAAGCCCACAAATTTAATACCCAGAAAGGTACCCAAATTTGCCGGACATACCCAATTCTCTTCAAATATACCAAACAACGTACTCCACATAGACCTTGCCACTTCACAATGTAAAAAAAGATGACTATTCGTCTCAGACCTTCTAAAACACATGACACACACATCCGGTGACAACGCCTTATTGGGACGACGAGTCTGAAGCATATCATTAGTGTTAATTCTATTAAGTGCCGCTGTCCATACAAAAACCTTTACCTTATAAGGAACCTTTACTTTCCAGAAAGATTTAGGAAGAAGATTAGGATTAGGGTTTGGGGTTTTAGTCAAGTATTTAAAAAACGAGGAGCAAGTATATGAGCCCGAAGAATCTAAACTCCAAATCCTGCTATCAGGAACCGAAGAGGCTCGAAAGGGAGCAAGAATATCTAATAACAAAATAACATCTTCTGTAAGTCTATCATTAAGATTTCTAGAAAAGTGGAAGTTCCAAGAAATGTGTTCATCTGATTTATGAAGAAATCAACAACTGGTTTATTGTGTAGAGAAGATAAACCATATAAACGAGGAAAGAGTTCGATAAAAGTAGATTCACCAATCCAATGGTCTTCCCAAAAACGAAAACGAGTACCATCGCCCACACGAAAGGAAAGCAAAGTCGAGAAAGAATGATATACCTGAGATATAAATTTCCAAGGACTTGCATGAGTAGCTCTAATCCCAATATTAGCGTCCCAACCATTATGTTGAACACCATATTTGCTCTTAATCACCCTATGCCACAGGGAAGTGACTTCCAAAGGGAACCGCCAATGCCATTTAGCCACTAAAGAGATGTTTTTAGACACCAAATTACCTAGACCCAATCCCCCCTCCTCTTTAGCCCTACAACAGACTTCCCAACTGACCAAATGATCTTTCTTACACTCTCCCTTCCCCGACCACAAGAAATCTCTCATAATATTCTCAATTCTACTTGCCACCTTAACTGGGATCTTAAATAAAGAAAGATAATACAATGGGATACTCGACAACGAAGCCTGAATTAACGTGATCCTGCCGCCTAACGAGAAATAGGCTCCTTTCCAACTCTCAAGTCTTTTGGGAATACTCAGCCCTGGGATTCCCGCCCAACGGAAGCAACAAAGGATAATTCCACATCTCTTAGTCAAGCATAATTGTATAATTAATCCTTTAAGAATGACTGAGCAACTCTAAGTTCAAACATTTGTTAACATCCATAAACTGTCATTAGATTCACCTCAGCTATCTGTGTTTGTCGAAATTTGTACTCTTATTATGTACTGACATAACAACCAATTTAACAAGCCAGTGGTCACTTTCACTTACTTCAGTTCAGGTAGGATTAAGAAGACCAATGACCCCATTGATCTAAGTGAGATTAATCCCACTAATTAGAGAGATGAAAAATTCAAATAACCTCACCACACCATCATTATAAATTATAATCAAGAAAGTGTAGCTTTGTCCTTATCACAGCAAAACCCCTTGAGCTAACAATAGAAAGTACTACAAACTTTGAGAACCCACCTAAGATCCACCAAACATACGAAAAAGCTTACTCCAAATTTAAAACCAGCTAAGAACGTGAACAGATGATTCCATCCATCAATATCTAATCTCCAAAACTTCAACAAAAAACTAAAGATACAATAATACTAACACCACAAGCATCTTAAAATAATTACATAGAACATGGAAGAAGGATAATTACAAACTACATACTTGGATATGATATAAAGCCCACAAGGCAGCACATACTCTTGAATCCTCAGTATTGATTGCTGGATGAATGTTTAACAGTGTTATGAAGCTTAGCAAACCGTAAACTAGATTACTATAAATTGTACTAAAGAATGCACTGATGATGAACCTCTTCTCAATAAAGCAATTGCATTTAGTTTATTAAGTTTAGGCTATCATTTTTAGCATTTGAAAGATATTAAGCATATTGGTTTATCTATATAGTCTTAGCTTCGAAAATAATGTTATAGTGAAATTCTAACCCATCATTGAGGTACTCACCACTTATCAAAACGCCAAAGAAACAAGGAATTGTCCACAGATGCCCATGCTCTACGAATTTCAGGGAATATTCCACATAAAGCAGTTCCTTCCCCACCAGCTGCATTGTATCTCTCAATGAGCACAGGAGGCAACTCCCAAGTATCAACTACCTCAACTGAAGGTGGCCACTGCAATGGAATCAAATAATGTGATAAGTTGAAATTCATAACAACAGAGCTAAGACACATGATCTACATTTGGAATCATATTGTAGGTATGATACAATATTCAGAAAGAAAATAAATGATGCAATGCTATAAATAACATCATTTTACAATTTACATACAGAAAGAAAGGTAAAGTTGGAAAGTAAACAAACAAACAGTTGAAGGTGAGGCTTCCTTATAATGAAATGCATAACTAAAAGCATTAATACATGTGATAGGCAGTACTAGAATAATGAAGAACAGCAAGAAGCAAACAAAGATTTTTCCTACTGAGTGGCATCGACTATGTGGATCAAACAACGTCAACGTGTTCTACTAGAATAACGAACATAAAAATAATAATAATAATAACACTGTTTCCAGAATAAAAAAGGATAGCTTATCAATTCTATGAAAAGTATGTAGAAGCATGATTATTGCACCACGTTCTATTTTACCTCAAGTCTTTTAACTACCGAACATAAATAGACATGGAGTTTATTGAGTAAACAACCATTCTAGGAGTTACAATAATACAACATTCATTCTCAAGTCCCTAAAAATAGATTGGTTGTAAAAATTATACACGCTATTCAATACTTCGTACCTCTCCAACTGCCTCTCCACCCACCTTCCCATACCCTTTTACCCTTCTCTTCTCCACCCCATCTTCAGAATACACCAATCAAGCTTTTTGTAAAGAAAAACTTCCAATGATTTTATACAAGTTTTTTATTTGGCAACCAAATGTAAACACATTTTCTTAAAAAAAAAAAAACAAACGAGGCATTTCAAATGAATAAGATATTGAACTTATACAATAGAAATATGACACTTCACACCAAAATTAAATATTCCGTATAAACCTTCGTAAGGGCGTTCTGGCTTCACACCAAACTTTCGTAAGGCTTCACAACTTAGAAGTTAGAACATAGAATCTTTCAAAGGGTGTAATTATAAAGAATAAAAGGCACAAATTTAACCCACAACTGGGAAAATATAGGCCCGTCCTTTTTAGTCCAAATACACACTATAGAATCCAATACTAACATTATTACTTTAAATCCCTCAAATTTCACTAGGAGATACAGAAGTTACCTCTCTGGGGTGGGTGGAATAAGGATGACTGGCGTATCTGGAGGCTTCTAGGGCTTCTTCGAGGTCGAGCTGCGACGCAACTTCTCGGCCAATGCGATCACTGACGACGAGACCCGCACTTGTGACATCGCGCATCACAATCTCGTCTTCCCACGACATCCCGATAGAGGCCCCACAATTCTAATCACGGGACAAATAGAACTGAGCTTGAAATCCAACCCTTTTATCTGAATTTGGTTTTGGTTTCCTTCGTGTTCCAGAGATACAATGAAACACTGTTTCGAATTGCAGGAGAGTCAAAGGGTAAAGACTAAAGAAAGACACTGAGGTCTGAGGTAGAAGAAGAAGAAGAAGAAGGACAAAATCGTGAACTAGGTAGGGTTTTGGGAAGGTTTAATTATCGATAGTGGCGGGCAAGCAAAGCTAATTTTAAAAAGAAAAAAAAACTCCATTTAAATATTTTTAATTCTTGAATTATTAGTTAAATTATTATTTAGTCTCTATATTTTAAAAATATTATTTAATTTTTGAATTTATAACTCTATTAATTATTTTAGTCTCCTATATGTTACTCGTTAGATAACCGAGTGACGTGGCCGTTAATTGCTGCTGTGGCACTGTTAAGTGCTAAATTACCTGCCACCTCACATATCACATCAACTTTATCTTTAAATTTTTTTAAAAAAAAAATCTATTTTGCAAATCAAGTACTCTGCTAGCGGATGATACTTGTGCCCTTTGTTCTATTGCTGCTCTTTATTTTAATATGTGTGATTTGAGTCTCAATTTCAGAGTAGAAGAAGAATGTGATGAAAGAGTAAACAATGACGAGACAGAAACTGAAGAGCAAAGGGAATAGGAGAATTATGCTCCTACAGAATATGGAAGCAATAATGAGAGGGAGATGGTGGTGATGAAGGAAAAAGATAAGGAGGAGGCAATTATAGAAAAAGTAATAGAAGAAGTAATGGAGGCACTTAAAGAGTCAGAATCTAAGAACAAGTTGAGAGAACAAAAGAGTGAAAGTCAAAGTGTAGAAGTGGATGAAGCTAAATTAGGCCCCATATAGCGATATTGATTCCTCTATATTTGGACCAATCAACCAACAAAAAGCTTAGGAATCTTAATGTAATTTATATCTTTCTTTCTTTTATTTTTTTTTCTAGAAATCTTGTTTGTTTGAAGAATCAATTTTTTTGTTATGTCTGAATTACTTTTGCCTTTGTGTATTATAAGAACTGTAAAATGTAATGTATATTGTTAATTATTGCTTATAAACATAACCTTCACAATTACAAACTAAGTTTAAATTAAAACCATTCACGACATGAGTAATCTCAATAGTATTAGCGTACTACACATCCAAATTCAAACCGACAAGTTGTTCTATATTAGAGTAATAGTAATACATATGTGAAATATTAGTTTATTATTATTGTATAGGTTAGTATAGTTTTCAGTTGTATTGTAACTATTAGTTAGATTGTTATTAGTTGTTTCTGAGTTTGTTAGTAGTTAGTTTGTAGTTAGGGGTAGTTTTGTACTCTTGGCTTATTTCTCTCCGCCTATGCTGTACACGTGTTTAGTCAAGCTGGCAATTAGTCTTTTCTGTTGTAATTCCTTTGGCTTATTTAAGAGCCTTTCTCCTTCAATGAAATATTCAGTAGAGCATTATTCATTCTTGTGTTTATTTTCTCATGGTATCAGGGCAGTGATACGATCCAAGCGTCTGAAGTTCGACGTTCTCAACAGGCGAAGATCTGAGAGGGCGACGAAGGGCTTGAACCTGCAGAAGATCGAAAGGGAGAATCTCTTCCATAAATCTTGTGAATCAAAGAAGATTTCTTGGCTACTTCATTCAAAGGAGAATCGGGTTGATTCTTGTGATATCTCGAGACGAGATCTTCTCGTTATTTCTTCATACTTAAGGTAGATTCTTCTTTCTGAAGATACTGAGATGGAAGATTCAGGAAACAATGGCAAGACTTCAGCTGTAATCGATGCTGATGGCCAGAGCAAGAAGCAAGGAAATGCGGTAGGAGGCTGGGTCCTTCATAATTCCGATCAGCCAAGAATGACTCTCGTAGCTTCACAGTTAACCGGTCCAAACTATCTTTCTTGGAGCTTGGCGGTGAAGACAGCATTAGAGGCGGAAGATAAGCTAGGTTTTATTGATGGTTCTATTAACCAGCCAGAAGATCCAGTTGAATACAAAAGATGGAAGCCCGTTGACTCAATGATGAAGTCATGGCTCATGAATTCTCTCACCAAAGATATGTCAAAAAGCTTCATGTTCTGCAACTCTGCCAAACAGATTTAGGATAAAATTGCTGAAAGATACTCTGTCAGCAATGGACCCAAATTCTACCAAGTTCAGAGGCAGATGGTGTCCATGGAGCAAGGAGGAGAGTCTGTGACATGCTATTTCAATAAACTCAACAGGTTTTGGGATGAGCTTAACAGGATTAAACCTGTCTCAAGATGTTCTTGCGGAATGTGCACTTGCTTGATAAATAAGAGATTAGATGAGCATGATTCAGATATCAAACTTGTGCAATTTCTGATGGGCCTTCATCTAATGTACGATGCTCTTAGGGGGCAAATTCTGAATCTGGATCCACTTCCAAATGTGGATAAGTCTTTCTCCATGGTAGTAAGGCAAGAAACCCATAAAGAAGTGAATCTTGCTTTCAACAATGTTGAAAGCTCAGCCATGATGGTTAAAGTTGGAGGAAGAAAGTCAGATGACAAGAAAAATGACAAGGCAACAAAATACTGTGACAATTGCAATCAGAATGGCCATACCCGAGAATCTTGTTTCAAGATTATAGGGTACCCTGAATGGTTTAAGGAACTGAAGGAACAGAAGAAGAAAACTAGAAAGAAGAATGGAAATACAGCAGCAAATATGGTTGCAGATACACCTATGGACTTCATAAAAGATAAGGAAAACATTGACTTCGCTAGAGTTCTTACAGCCTTACAAGAAATAGCAAAGGTGGTGAAGAACAAGGCATAAGAACAGGTCAATTTTGCCAATGTTGGCGATTTTGCAGGTAATAATACTATTTTGTATTCTTGTTTGTTCAAAAATGATTGCTGGATAAGAGATACAGGGGCTTCTAGCCATATATGTTTTAATGAGGACCTAATGACTGACTTAAAACCTTTGAAAAATGCAATACATGTTCACTTGCCTGATGATTCTGGTATTGATGTTAAAATCATAAGAAATGTAATCATAAACTCAGATATAAGGCTGATAGACATACTGTACATCCCTACTTTCAAATACAATTTGATGTCAGTAAATAAGTTAGCTAGAAACAACAATGTGAAAATAACTTTTGATGCAGTTCATTGTCTTATCCTGGACCAGAGAAAAAACTTTGATTGGAGGAAAAGTGGCAGGGAACCTTTATGTGTTCAGACAAACTAACTCTGTAGAAAGGATAGGAAGTGATACATCTAATACTAGAATTCTTGCTTGTCATGATGTTAAACAGAATGCTGTTTCATATGTAATGTTGTGGCACCACAGACTTGGACATGCTACTATAGATGTAATAAAGCATGTTGATAGTATAAATCTGAATAAAGTTGATTCTTTGCCAAATGTATGCGAAATTTGTCATTATGCGAAACAACATAGATTTTCTTTTCCAAGAAGTACTACTAAGACAACTAAACCTTTTGTTTTAGTGTACATGGACTTATGAGGACCTTATAGATACCCAAATATGACAAATAGGGCTCACTATTTTTTAACTGTGGTAGATGATTATAGTAGGGCAATGTGGACTTACCTGATGCATGACAAAACAGTAACTAAAGACATCATAGAATCCTTCATATCAATGGTTGAAAATCAATTTGAAACTAGAATTAAGGTAATTAGGAGTGATAATGGGACTGAGTTCATGAACTCAGAATGTCAGAAAATCTTTAGAAATAGGGGAATAGATCATCAAAGGTCATGTGCCTATAGTCCAAAACAAAATGGAATTGTGGAAAGGAAGCACAAACACTTGTTGGAAATGGCAAGAGCCTTATTGTTCCAAGCTGGTCTTTCTAAAAGGTTCTGGGGAGACGCAATACTCATGGCAACACATATCATAAATAAGCTTCCCTTATAAGTTTTAGATTGGAAAACACCTTTTGAGTTACTTCATAACACTAAACCTAACTATGATAAATTGAGAAGCTTTGGCTGCTTATGTTTTATCAAAAACAATATCCCTCACAAAGAAAAGTTTGCAACTACAGCTTCAAAGTGCATTTTCATAGGGTACTCTCAGGGCTAGAAAGGGTACAAGGTATATAACATAGAACAAAATAAAGTGGAAGTGTCCAGAGATGTGATATTTTATGAAAAAATATTTCCCTTTTCTAAAGGAAAGAAGGAGACAATTAGAATTAATGATATAGGCATTGAATCTACTAATGAACAACCAGAAACAGACAAGACAAATACATCAGAAGAAGACAATAATGGGGATAATGAAATCCCCAATCATGATGAAATAGAGAGTAGGGAGAGTGAGGATTTGTCTATTGCAGATGAAGAACAGGAACACTCAGTGCAAAGGGAAGAAAATACTAAGAATGAGAGACAAACAAATGGAACAACTCTGTTTGAGGGAGGACAGGAACTTGAAGACATTGACCAGGTTCAAAAGGGTGAACAGATAGGAGCTCCAGTCATGAGAGTGAGAAGGAAACCTGTCTGGATGGAGGACTATGTGTGTCAAGCACACAGAGCCTTTATGCCTAATGTCAGTAAGGTTGAAGAACCAAGTTCTTTTGAACAAACCTGTCAAAAGCAACACTGGATTGATGCTATGAACCTCGAGTTAAGTGCCTTGGAAGAGAACAGGACTTGGGAACTGACCCCTTTGCCTAAAGGTAAGAAAGCTATAGGATTAAGGTGGGTATACAAGGTAAAGTTTAATGCAGATGGGACTATTGAAACATATAAAGCACGTTTAGTATCAAAAGGCTATAATCAAACTCTAGGAATTGACTATTTTGATTCTTTTCTCCTGTAGCTAAACTTGTAACTGTGAGACTTCTTTTTTCTGTTGTTGCTAGTAAAAGGTGGCATATACATCAGTTAGATGTAAATAACGCTTTTTTGCACGGACACATTGATGAAGAGGTGTATATGCTGCCACCTCAGGGTTATAAAAATGCTAAAAACAATCAAGTGTGTCGTCTTAAAAGAGCTATTTATGGTCTAAAACAAGCGTCACGTCAATGGAACACTGAATTTACACAGAGTCTCTTGAAATATGGTTTAATCCAGTCTGTAAATGACCATTGCCTTTTCTTTAAAAATGATGGTAATAGCTCTCTGTATTTGTTAGTCTATGTGGATGATGTGTTAATTGCTTCTTCTCATGAGGATGAGATTAGGAAGGTTAAAGAGTATCTGCATGATAAATTTACCATTAAAGATTTAGGAGAGGCAAAGTATTTTCTAGGAGTAGAAGTTACTAGGATGAAAGATGGAATTTTTCTGTCACAAAGAAAATATACACTTGATATAGTTTCGGATGCAGGTTTGTCTAACAACAAATAAGTTCAGATTCCTATGGCTAAGTGCTTGAAGTTTCAGGATGACTCTCCTTTATTAGACAAGCCTGAGCAGTATAGGAGGTTGATAGGGAGGCTGTTATATTTGAATTTAACTAGGCCAGATATAGCTTTCCCTACTCAGCAATTAAGTCAGTATGTGAACACTCCCAGAGAGTGTCATTGGTAGGCAGCACTCCAAGTGTTGTGATATTTAAGTGGGACCTTAGAAATGGGGTTACTTTATAGGTATGACACTGAACTTAAACTCATAGCTTACTGTTATAATGATTGGGCAGCTTGCCCAACCACCAGAAGATCAGTCACGAGGTACTGTATCTTCTTGGGAGGAAGTCTAGTGTCATGGAAAACAAAAAAACAAAGTACAGTGTCAAGGTCCTTTTGTGAGGCCGATCATAGGAGCATGAGTAACACTGTTTGTGAATTGCTTTGGATATCATTTGTTTTGAAAGATTTTTAGGTTACTCTTGCAGTTCCAGTTCCTTTGTACTGTGATAACAGGTCAGCGGTCCATATTACAACCAATCCAATTTTTCACGAACGAACAAAGCATATAGAGGTAGACTGCCATCTTATTCGTGAGAAGTTTAAAGAAGGGTTTATTTCTCCTCTTCATGTTTCCACAACACAACAGTTAGCAGATCTATTTACAAAGGCTTTGCCTTATCCTGTTTTTTCTAAGCTAAGAGACAAGTTAGAACTCTTAGACCCAATTCCTACTTGAGGAGGGGGTGTGAAATATTAGTTTATTATTATTGTATAGGTTAGTATAGTTTTCAGTTGTATTGTAACTATTAGTTAGATTGTTATTAGTTGTTTCTGAGTTTGTTAGTAGTTAGTTTGTAGTTAGGGGTAGTTTTGTAATCTTGGCTTATTTCTCTCCGCCTATGCTGGACACGTGTTTAGTTAAGCTGGCAATTAGTCTTTTCTGTTGTAATTCCTTTGGCTTATTTAAGAACCTTTCTCCTTCAATGAAATATTCAGTAGAGCATTATTCATTCTTGTGCTTATTTTCTCAACATAGAAGAGCAAGAGCCAGAAATAGAACTTAGGTGGTAGACTTTGTGTGAATTGCTTTCTTCAGCTTGGATGTGCTTAACCACACTCGATTACTCATCGTCTTCTTATTCCCCACTAATCACAAAATGACTATTTTGTCCTTATAATTAAAAAATACAAAAAAAATAAAATAAAATATACCTAATTTTTTCTCTCTTATCTTTCTCTCACCTTCACCGAGACCTCTCTTCTCTCTCATAATCGCTCAGCATAATCATCATTTTTTTCTCACAATCACCCATCATCATTTTCTCTCAACCACACTCAATTTCTTATCTTTCTTCTTCTTCTCAGCGACGGAGAACATTGAAGGGCCCTTATTCCACCATCTATGTTCTCTCTTCTTGCCGATATTTCGTCTTGTCCATCCTTCACCTGTTGCTACCTATGCTTCTCTTTCAGCGTCAAACTCTGAATGGCGTCATCGATGAGACGGAGGACCACAAGGTTTTATTTTTTTGTTTTTCGCCAACCTTAAACATGCCTTGTTTCGTTTTCATCAACCCTAACACCAGCGAAGAACAGAGATAGTGGAGTGTGTCCTCTATTTTTTTCAATTCTGCATTCGTCTTCTCCGAATTTTTCCTAGAAACACTAATGGATTGTGGTAGTGAGATAGGGTTTCCAAGGGGCAAAGGATGGATTAGGGGGAAAAAAAGAGATTTTCCAACTCATTTCCCATGGAAAGCCCCACTCTCAATGAAGGGATTCAGATTATCACTCTTCATGGGAGTAAGATTCCCATTGGAATTAGAATCTGCAAACCAAACAAGGGAATCTGAGTCTATTTACCTCAATTCCCTCTTCTTCACCTATCATTCCCCAAACCAAACCGACCTTATTATACATAAAAAGTTATCTTTTATTAATAAAAAAGTAATAAATATGATTTCTAAACTTAAAAAAAATATCAAATATAATTAATATACGGCACATTTAAATTACGCTATTTTTAATTTTATCAACTCAATTGGCATGTCCAAGTTCATATAAGTGAGTGACACTTTGAGCAGAACATTTTCCTTAAACAAATCCAAAGAAAAAAAGAAAAGAAAAATAGTTTCGGCCTTTAAGAATCCAGAAGGGCGTAGACATTAGGACAAGAGAGTAAAGAAGATGATTCATTTCAGTATTCACTAATAATCTTCACACGCTTGGCTCGTTTGGTATCTCTCATCTTTAGCTCATTAGCTGTATCCCTCGTAACCATAATTTGCTTGCAGTTGAGAATCCCATCAAGTTTCAACGACCATTTTTCTTCTATCTACCTTTCAACGATACCCTCTCTTATCACCCCAAGAATCTCTCTTCCTCTTTTTTTACCTTCTTTTGAAACTCTCACCTCCAAAATCACTTCTTTCTTACTGCTTTTTACTACTACTTCTACTTCTTTCGCATACTCTATACTACTAATTCCCCTCGCTCTTCGGTTTTTCATTTCTCGATTTCAATTCAATTATGCACCGCTCTTTCTCGCTCTAGCTCGCCATGTCATCAGAGAATTCTCCCACGGCGGCGGTTGAGCCCCACGCGCCGCTCCTTCGTTCGCGCCAGGGAACCTCCTCCGATGCCGCCCGGACTCCCACCCTCGCGCTTCTTCTGGGTCGCGCCGGCCGACGCGGTCCGTCCATGTTGGTCCGGGAGACGGCGGCTCGCGAGCTGGAGGAGCGGCGGGCCGATTGGGGCTATTCGAAGCCGGTGGTGGCGCTGGACATGACGTGGAACATGGCCTTCGTGGTTGTGTCGGTGGTGATGCTGTTCTTGACGCTGGATGAGAGGCCTAACACGCCGATCCGGGTGTGGATCTGCGGGTACGCGGCGCAGTGCTTGGTTCATGTGGTGCTTGTGTGGCTCGAGTATAGGAGGAGGAATATGAGGGTTTCGCGGAGGCGGAGGGGTCAGGATGCGGATAGTGAAGCTGGTAATTTTGAGGATGTTAACGACAGTGAGGACGAGGATAGTGGAGATGGCAGCTCATTGAATTCGTCTCGTCCTGGGTGGGTCGAATTTTTTCTTTCACCTATATTTGCGGATTTCTTTTGGAGGTTTTTTTTTTTTTTTTTTTTGCTTTCTGAGCTGAATTTTTCAAGTAAATTCATCATTCTTTCTTTTTATACATAGTTTTCTGTTTTGTAGCTCTATAGTCTTAAATTCAACTAATGCCTTTAACCAAAAAAACCATCTGCACATGTCTGTGTTTGTGTGATGGAAGAGTTATTGTTGAGACTTAAACTTATCATACTAGGAGGGAAGTGGAAATGAGAGAAAATATGAAAAGGATGTAGTACTGGATAAGTAAACATGAAAAGTGAAAACAGTATCTAGACCAGGAATCCTTGAGAAATTGAAGTATGCCATACTTAGATCATCTCTGGATGATTTATTACAAATGTCAAGCTGCTATATATAATTTCTCTTCCAGCTGTGCTAGAAGGTATTGTTTCATATTAGTATCTTAAACTCCCATGCTTGTATTCTCGGGCTAACTTGAGGTAGATACCTTGAAAAGGGTACTCGTTCAAATTGGAAATTTAATTCCAGAAATGTTGTTATTCACGATGTGCCGAAGGTGAAGAAGTAGGAGTCTAATGTTGGAAAAATAGGATAAAAAAAGGAGAGCAAAAGTAACAGAATGAACCTTGAGAGAGAAGAGTGTAGAGGGGAAGAGAGGAGAAAGGACCAGCCGATAAATCATTCTCTCAATAGTAACCAGAATTATTTCATTAATGCACTAAGGACTCAAGGAATAATTATTATTAGAATATGTCAATTAACATGAAGTACTTATATATATCCAATTTATAGTGCTCAAAATACATTTTTTTACCCCTTGTTACTACTTACTACACATAACGTAAATATTCCAACTCTATCATCCATCTTATTCCAAACTCCTTCAGAATAACAATTTTACATGTACCCTATGAAGCACAGACACTGACACGGACACCTTGACACGCCAATTCTTAAAATTACAGGACACGACACGGCATATATATATATATATATATATATATAAATTATATATATATTTTAATTTCAAGAGGACAAAAAATATTTATAAATATTGATAAAAGCTTCAAAAATTACAATATTCATGATGTCATATATATTTACAGAGTATATATATAGTATATTATATATGTATGTATACCTTGAAGAGAAGAGTAGAGACAGAGTGTCACACGCGTGTCCGACACGCCATAGAACTGGCAAGTCCATTCAGCCTGCGACACGTTATCAAATGTATTTCCAGAATTTGAGTGATTTGGTTGTGTTGTTTATTTTGTTCAGCCTGTCGTCATTAAGTCTTTTTCTCTGCTTCCAGAATGCTTCTTGTACACTCCCTTCCCTTTTTGGCTCTGCCAACTTCAATGCAGCAGGACTTCTATTCTAATGCATCTTTGTGAGCTTCCATCACTTCTGCCTTTTCTCTTGACCGTGATCCTTTGCAGCTTATTCTTATATATCCTTCATTATTTCTGACATTTTGCAAAAGAGACCATCAAAATCAGTCTTCAATTACTGATATAAAATTTCAATTCTCTAAGTTCAAATCTTTCATAAACAGCAGTATAACAGCGTTTACAGTTTATACTAATGACACACAGCAGATTTAAAGAACTCACAAGGACCTCTCCTTGATATGTGTAGGTAGCTGTTTGTTGTTTGATTGGTGACCAGCACGTTAATAGAATGTTAGAATGTCGCAGTTTTAGATTCTGTGCTGTTACAATGATTTTTTGTTGCTTTACGTTGACCAAATAACCTGAGGGTTAAAGCATTATGGTTTCATTAGCATTTTGTTAAATGTTAAGTCCAGCAAAATCATCTGGCCCTCTTCGCCTTTGCACGATCTTTTCAGTCTTATTAATCTGTGGTAAGGCATGATTGGAAAAGATTGTAATCTGGAGGATATAAGTTAATTTGACATAAATTTACAGATAGGATTACAATACTAAATTTGCATTGGTTCTGGTAGAATCTAATCTGTTGTACTTTTTGAGAATGTTTAACCTTATAAGCAAGGTAATCAAGATCGAGATTTTAAGTAGGATAGGGAGAGGCATAAGATAGATCGAATTGTAAGATCGAATCGAAGATCGTAAGATCCTATCAATTTTAATAAATAATTAATCTATATATTTAATAATATATATTTTAAATAAATATATAAAATGATCACAATTTCATGATATTTTCATAAATTAGTTCATAAGTCACCAAAGTGACAATATCTATACATCAATTCAACAAACAAAATATTAAAATTCATAGTCATAAATATCTAGGACTAAAGTTGCGTTTTGGGCCTCTGTTTTTTTTTTTAAATTAACTTATACGATCTTATGATTCTTTGTTACGATCTTACGATCCTTTCTTACGATCTTACGATCAAGATCGCGATCTTATCCCGATCCTAGAATTTTTCGATCCTAAGCATGATCTAGATCGAAAGTGCGATACAAGATCGCGATCTTAAACGATCTTACGATCTAGATCGCGATCTTGATTACCATGCTTATAAGGGCTAATAACTATTTGTATAGGGTTTCTGGTTACCCCTTGCACCTAATAGATCTTCAATAGGATAATTTGATTAATATCCATTTCTCTGCTGTAAGATCTGATGTGCTATGATTGCCCCAGATATTCATGAAGTATTCAAGCAGCATTTTATAGGGTTCAGAATTTAGCATTGTTCCAAAAACCAGAATAGTCAGTTCAACCCAAAAACTAGTGAACCGGCCAGGGTTCTAGTCCATTTAGTCCTTGAATCGGCCAAAGAAAAAACAGGTCAAAAATTGGTAAAAAAACTGCTCAAAGTAGACAAAACTAGTCAGGTCAATGCTGTGGCTTGTTCATAATAATATTATATTATATACTATTTTAACCACAGTTGGACTAGTGAACTGTGAACCCATCCGTTTTTTAAAATATTGGATTTTAGATATATAAAGAGAGCTCGCTTGACCTGAAATCTCTGTAATTGTCTGATTGTTTCATAAAAAATATAAATATAAATATAAATTTCAGTCATTATAATGTTGGTACTCGAGTACAACAGTTTGCTTAAATGAAGCATTTGTTGGTTGCTATATTGATTACCCTATGATTTTTACTCTCACTTTCCAGTGAATTCAACATTTCCATTGATATTTTGGCAATGTAGAGGAGAGTACAAGTGATCTCTTTCTGTAATTACCCTGCTTTATGTGAGGGCTGATGACTAGCCTTAGGAATATTTACATAAATGTGGGGAAAAGGAAATAAAATGTCTGTTCTTGTTCTGAGTTCCCTGGCTGCCAAAAAAGCATGTTACTTTACTTTTGGCCTATTATAATCTGTCTTATTATCATATACTTCTTATGAGCTGTATTAGGTAACTGATATTTGTTTATACTGATTTTGATAACCTATAACACAGATTCACTAAACGATGTGAATCGGTGAATACCATGGTCTCATTCCTTTGGTGGATAGTTGGCTTTTATTGGGTGGTTTCTGGTGGTGATATCCTTTTGCAAGATGCACCGCGTTTATATTGGTAAGTAACCCCTTCTTCAAACTGACTCTTACAACTAGCCTTTTAAGGTATATTCACTGCAACAGTCGAATAAACTATGCATGCCCTCGGCATGTGCACAAAGTTTGATAATTATCGTGTGCATGAACAATTCACCATTCATACATAAAAAGAATTTCAAGATCATTTTACCTTTATATTATGTATATGCTTTGATTTTCCATTAAACTTTTATGACTTTCTTTTTTTTATAGATTAGTGCATTTTGACACAAGATACAAATTATGACACAATCCACCAGTCTTCTTATCTACCTACCTGTTTTAAAATAAAATTATTATTTTTCTTTTTATATATGATGTTCATTTTGAAGTTGTTTCATTAACAACTTTCTGTATAAAAGTGGTACTTAACTTAAGAAATAATTGAATATCTGAATTGCTGAGAACAGGAGGCTAGTGTTTTTGTTTCTTAATTCAATTGGCATATGAGCAAGCAGTTGTGTCTCTGTTGTACTGGTTTATCCTTGTCAAAATATGCATCAAAGTATAGGCTGTCAAATAGAGGCCAATGGATGACTTTTGCATCTGTAAACTTTATAGATTATTTTCAGAAAGAACCTTGAAGGAATTTTTTCATGAATTTCATTTACTGGTTTTTTTCCATTATGAATTGTACAACTTTTATAGGTAATAACTGGCGGGATCTCTGTTTTGGAATTGTGCAGGTTAGCTGTTGTTTTTCTGGCGTTTGATGTATTCTTTGCCATCTTCTGTGTTGTTTTGGCATGTTTGATTGGCATTGCCCTCTGTTGTTGTTTGCCATGCATCATTGCTATTCTCTATGCTGTTGCTGGCCAGGTATAAGTTAAAAACATTTTAGACTGGAATATTTTTGAATGGTTGTTGGCCTTCTAATTGTTATTGTTGTTTCTTTTCTGGGAGAATATAGGAAGGTGCATCTGAAGCAGATCTCAGTATGCTTCCAAAATACAGATTTCGCATGTTAAGCAATGAGGAAAAGTCGAGTGGGGGAGCAGGAACAATGGTTCCTGTGGAAACGAGCAGTGGGTACTTGGCAAATGACCGAATGCTTTTACCTGAGGATGCGGTATACTTTGTCCTGACCTATAATTATTGATTTCTGTGTCTTACTTGTGAAACTCACCACTTTGCTTAAAAGAAATGGATATTTCCCAGAATTTCCATTTATTTGTCAATTTACATAAAAAAAAAAGCTGCATACTTGCTTCGGACTGTAGAATATGTAATAGATTAGAGACTACTAGGTACTTGACCTTCCCCTAATAAACATGCATTACAGTTCTCAAAAATAGTGCCCAATAACTTGTGTAAAAGCCGAAAAGCATAAACATCTGAAACTTTTAAGTTTTCACAGGTTAGATAAAATAGCTCCATACATGCTTCAGAGTGTAGAATGTGTTTAAAAAAAAAAAAGAGACAACTATGTACTTGACCTTCTCCTAATAAACATGCATTACAGGTAAGTTAAAGAATTACAAATTATAATGGAATATTACCTTATCATGATCTAATATCAACAACCGGTAAGTTATGAGGAAAGCAAAATCAGCTTCTTTTTCAATAAGGGCCTATTGAACATTCCACAAGAGACTAGACACCTTGAAATCAAGTCAAAAAGCAATATTTTGTCTTGTTAGTCTCTACTTGACCTTCTTGTATGTGATCCCTTTTGCCTGATCTTTATTGAAAAGTTCCGTATAGAAGGAACTTTGTCCAATATGAAGAGAACCATGCTGTCTTATAGATGCAAATTCCTGTCTATTCTTGTTCTTCTATCATGAATAAGAAAATTTCATCATTCAACATAAACACACAGACGCGGCTAAGTTTTGCTTTTCAAAGGATTTAATTAATTTTTGTTCTGCCATTTCCCTTTTCAGGAATGCTGTATATGTCTCACTTCATATGAGGATGGAACAGAACTCCATGCTCTACCCTGCAACCATCATTTTCATTCTACATGCATTGTGAAATGGTTGAAAATGAATGCAACTTGTCCTCTCTGCAAGTACAATATTCTCAAGGGAAATGAACAGGTGTGAACAGAGGCTTATAAACATAAAACAACATACTGCTCTTCCTACCCTCCTAGTCTGTATGTAGATATAAATTGTTTTATCAAGTCAAGAAACTGCCATGATTGCTGGGTTTTGCTGCCACTGTTTGCTTCTGTAGTGTAGAGGACATGGAGGTTAGGAGGAAAGCTTCTTGGATCATTTATGGATGAATAAGTTAAAGACTTGTGTTAATTCAACCTCATTTTGTTCTGTTACAGTCATTTTCTTAAGTTTTATTTTCCCTTGGCTCGAATTTGTTCATATAGGAGAAAGTTAAGGTAGTTCAAATTTCAGATTATGTAGTTGTGGATTCTATTATCTTATGGATTGTTTAATAATTTCATGGTTGAGGGGAAGGTGTTTGCTTGACAATCTTGTTAGTTGTTAGTGCTATCTGTATTATCGTAAGTATCATCACATTCCATCTTAATGGATGATTTACATTGTTTAGTTCTAAAGTGATGGAATTTGCTTAAGGCCGAGGCTTTTCTTCTTCTACTTCTTTATTATTATTATTATTATTTTTTTTTTTTTTTAAATTCTTCAGGCCGTATCTGTTATGTGGAGATGTAAAGATTAAAGAACTAAAGATGAAAGTAATATCATGGACTCATGTACACCTTTCTTCTTTTTCTTTCCTTATGCTTGGGCCTTCTGGTAGGTAAGGAGATTTGTTTGTGGACATTCTCTCTGTTCTATGTGCTTCTCTCATTTCTGTTCAAGTTTTTGTGCAAGGAAAAACAACAACAATAAAAAAACTTTTTTCTATTGCCTAGGGTCGGTGTAGAGCTCTCAAAATAGACTTAACTCATAATTCAACCTAGTCCTTAAAATTAAGAGGATTGGACCAAGAAGAATTTAGCCCATTTAAAAGATGGGTTTTAGCCCAACATTTTTTATGCTCAAGTATTATGGTGAGTTTGTAAGGGCTAGGTTGGATTGTTTTACAAGAGCTTTTTATAATATATATATATATATATATATATATATATTTAAAGATATCTGACTAAAAAAATATTTAAAGATATTTTGTCATATTGTTTTGTTGATATGTAAAATTTATTTTTAATGTTGACATGTAAAATAAAATTATATTTTTATAAGCTAATTTGTAATATTAAATGACTCAACATTGATTAATTTATAATACAAAATATTGACTATAATTTTTTAATTATTATCTTTTAGACTAATTTATATTATGTTCATATTGAGTCCATATATATATATTTTAAAGAAGATATATAAAAACATTTTCAAGTGACGTGTTTTGTCTTTGTTTATAGTTAAATTATTAATAGTTTTTATAAAAATTAACATTGATAAAGGAATTATAATTCATGATATCAATATTTAGTCTTTTACAAATGAATCAAACATTATTTATGTCAATAGATTGGCTTTTGCCATTTTTCTCTCTTCCTACTTCTTAGACCTCGAGACTTCTATTTATAATTGGTTAAATATTAAGGGGAAAAATTTTCTCAATTTAAAATGATGTGTTATTTATTTTTTCTTTTTTGGACAGGAAAATGTTGTTTTATTTATTCCCGTTAACTTTGATTAAAAATCTCTTCGAACTTCTAACTTTGTGCAACATACTCTCTTTCTTAATATCTGTTCAAAGTGTTGATAAAGTTGTATAATTTATCTTCTCAATTTCAAAATTTGACCAAAAATATTAAACTTTTAATTTGGTGCAAAATATTTCTTCAAATTTTATGACTTAGCCTCCGTTCCGTACGCCCAAGTGGGACAATGTAATTGTAATTGTCCAAATTCTAATAAAATACAATGTTTGGGCATTTGGTGACAATAATATGAAATTATGTAATGTTTGTTTATTTTCCATGTTGTAATCTCAATTATTTTGAGATGTGAATGTAATGACTCTTTCTTAATTTAATTGAAAATATTTGCACATGTACATATTTCTATTTGCAAAATACGGGATATAAATCGAGAGTGAATCCTGTGTTATTGTGTCATTCAGCTGTCATTAGAGAGAGATAGAGAGATGAGACCTACATGTTGTAGACCCCGTTCTCTATCTATTTATCTCTTTAATGGCAAAAAAAATGACAAATGATTCATTTTGATATAGGTCATTGCGATGCAACATAGATGATAAGAAATTTACGTTTCTTTAGTTATTATCTTTTGGGTTCGATTATTGGAGAATGTGAATAGAACGACATCCGGTGAGAGGATTACCTTTAACAATAATATTTAAGGATTAATCACCAGACCTACTTTTAGTGAATATCATGTCCAGAACGAAAAAATTATCATAATTAGTGATTTAATGGGCCTTCAGTCATCTACAAAGAAAAAATAGTTTGGAAAAAAATAATTTGAAGTGCAGTGCTAGTAAAGCAAGGTTATTCATGTGTGGATAATTTTTAATCATAAAATCAACGGTTTAATTATTCATAAAGGAAGAAAAGAAACTATAATACAATTGGATATAAAATATTTGAATTGTTTTAGTAAAAATAATTATGGACAATGCTATATACAACTGATTCTCTGTCGTTGAATTTGTGTCTCAAAATTTATATCATTTTAAATTTTTTTAAAAAATTTTAAATACAAATCTAAAAATAAATTCAACATCAGATAATTGTTAAACTAACAAAGGTCACTAATTCCCTTCGAGATTACCCAATAATTATTCACATGTTATGCTTTAGAGTCCTACGTACAATCAAGCGGCATAAAGCAGATTATAATATTCATTCGTACTTTATTACAACATATCAAATTGATTTGATAATGTTATCAATTATAATGATATTAATCATGATTTTATGTAATGATTAGATTTTTTTAATTGAAATAATTATTATGGACACAACAAATAGATCTCCAATTTTATTTCATCAACAAATAGATCTCAAATAATTATTGCTTACGGGCCGCTAGAGTTCAGGTCGTGGAGAGAGAGATTCACCATGTATTATGCGAGTACCGAATTTTTTCTACCTCACTTCATTCATTCAATGTTATTTGTCAATAGACTCATATTAATAGTGTCCATCCTTAATGAATTAATGACTCAATTTTTATTAACATTTACAAATAACAATTAATTAATAGAGTGAGTATCAAATTTTCAGTAGTCTCGTAATATTGTCTCTCTAATGTGATCAATTTTTTAATATATATTGGCAAAATACTATTTAATCCATGAATTGTTGGTCAAACTATTATTTAGTCCCCGAATTTATCAAAAATATTATTTAGTCCCCGAAATGTTTAACTATGTCAACTGTTTAGTCCCCGAATTTGACAAAATATTATTTAGTCCCTGAATTTCTAACGGTGTCAACTATTTAGTCTCCAAACTTGGCAAAAATACTATTTAATCACCGAATTTGCAACTCCGTCAACTATTTAGTCTCCTGATTGTTACCCGTTATAGTTGACAGAGTTGCAAATTCGGTGATTAAATAATATTTTTGCCAAGTTTGGGGACTAAATAGTTGACACAGTTGTAAATTCAGGGACTAAATAGTATTTTGTTTCATATATATATATATATATATATATATAAATGAATTAGCCATGTGATCTGTTTTTGGCATCTTATAGTTTCCCCTCAAATCAAATAGCCTCACAAGCACTCTTCCTTTTATATTTATCTATTCAAATTAATTCCACCATTTATGTAATAATGCAAGGTTGTATTTATGTGATGTGTTGAGAGCATGATCATTCAAATAAAATATATATATAATGACATCAAGCAACACGATTAGGCTCATAAGTGATCATTAACAAAGACAATTTGGATTAGAGTACATATGATTTAAATTATTATATTTTTACTTCGAAATCAAGTACTTGTAATCAGGTTTTTTTTAAAAAGTACTTCTAATCATGTTCATTAAAAAAACTCCAACAGAAAAAGATAGTAATTAACTTAGAGGATCCAGTTGATTTAGTTTGTTAAAAAGAAATATTACTTTTCTTATTATTTTTGTTCCTCCATGATCTTAAATACAATAATATTTGTTTGATAGGTGGACTGAGTGAGGGAATGAGAATGAGAATGTTAAAAGGAATGAAAATGTCATGTCTATGTGATGTGAATGAAATAAAAGTGGGTAAAATGACTATTTTATCCTTACGTTAAAAGTGGGAATGGAATATAAGTACGTAGGTAAAAAGTAAGGGCAAAAATATAATTTCATCATATTGTAAAAATAAGGTTTGTTTGGTAGGAAGAATGTACCAAACAAGGCCTAAGATTTCATAAGAAATGAATAAATTGAAGAAAACTTGAAAAAAAAAACATTCATATTAAAAAAAAGTTAAATACAGATTAAAATGCACACCTTCTTCAATTATATATTATATATGAGATGAGATCCTCTGTAGTTGTCTTTTTGTGCTGTTCAATTAACCGTGGTTAACTGGTCAAATGATCGTAACATTTAGCCACGATTATTTGACCACTGAATGGTACCAAAACTCAACCGCAGAGGATCCACACACATTATGTATAGCTAATTTCTTAATTAAAGTACACAAATTCTTTTGTTAATTATTTTAATCTAAAACTCTAGTAAAGTGTAGATACATCAATATATGGAGGAATTAATATGTATAAAATCTAAAGTTCAAGGAGATTTTCTGTATAAAAACTAAAATTTCAAAAAAAATTCACACAATATATAAAGTTTAGAAGGACTTTCTATATTTTGATATGATTTGATTTTGCTTATATATCTTTGTTTTGGTTAGTAAAGGAGATCTCTACACAAATTATATACCGTTTGGGAATTTTAGGTTAATTTTATTAGTTAAAAGAGATTATTTGCACATAATTCGCACTTTAGAAAAACTACATTTTAGCCATAAATTATAAATAAGGTTGAATTCTATTAAAAAAAACTTTAGTATGTTACATTTTGAATTAACATTTAAAAAATACATAAAAAGTAATATTATAGTTTTCTTTTCTTTTCTTGGGTTTCTCCTATAGATCCTTCTATTAGAGATAATTTAGTTCGATTGTCGAATACTAAATATAAATACATCTTCCAACAAAAATTCGAATATAAATTCATCAAGTCATGAGGAATTAGTCTAATTATAGTTATGTCTATTCCAATTTTTGGTTTAAATCAGAACATCCACCGTCAAGTACAATAACTAATCTATTAACTAATTATTACAATTTGATCCAATTTAAAAAATATTGTTTTCCTTAAGACATTTAACCTATTATGACCAAGTGTCCTGCTTAGTCTAATTAGTATCACAAAAACTATTAATTAATTCCTTTCTCATCTCCATGTCTTGTCAATATAGGTAACAATCCAACTAAACATACATACAACCTTCATCACCATGATGGAAAAAACTCAAATTCACTCTAAACAAGTTTCATTATCATTCAAAATTAGCAAATTCTTTCAATTGAAGTTATCCCAAATCTAGTTATTTCACTATTTAAGTTGTTTTAAAATTTTCAAGTTAATATTTTTTTTCTTTGACCGGAGTATCAACCAGAGCGAATCTGATGACTAATCCTTCGAGTATTGCGAGGCCCATTATTGAGGGCGACCATCTCAACCAACGATGACTTCATTCTCATCACTTTAAAGATCTAACCCGAGAGACAATAATTAATAAAATACAGACCCCTTAATCATATTTGACTTGGATAGAGTTTTTTTTTAATTTATTTATTTTCAAGTGTGTAATAACATATAAAATAATTTTTTTTAAATGATGAATAATGTAATATTGGGATATTAAAAATATTTATTTTTATATGAAAATAACTAAACACCTGTATCTAGTTGGCAAACAGAAAAATAGGTGTATTTATTTTTGTTGTTTACGAGTGAACTTTTTGGTCCTTAAAAAAATTAATAATCTAATAATTTAATAATTTAGTACATAAAAAATTATAATATACTTTTTGTTCTTTGAAAAATCAGATTGGTACCTCATTAGTTTATGAGTGGATTATAAATCACTAAAGTATTTATTAATTTATGAGATGATGACACACTAAAATAATTTTCTTCATATAAATAAGATTATTTGGCATTCAACTAGCCATGTCACCTACTCTGTTAACAACTAATTAATAAACAAAAGACTAACAAGTTAATTATCATAATTTTTAAAAGAAGTATTATAGTTTTTAAAGACTAAATCATTATATTGCTGATCTTTTAAATATTTTAAAAAATAAGTTTACTCATTTTTCAAAAAATTAAAGTATATAAATAGTAAATTTTTAGGCTCAAAATCAAAGACCGGATCCGTTCTCAAATAATACTTGCAAAAATTCTAGTGTCAAAGTAAATTTTCAAACTCGAATAACACTTGCAAAAAATCTATTAAATAATGCACCAAACAAAAAATTACCTAAAATCGAGTGCAACTATTTCGTTGAAGTATCTAAATTTTAAATTGAGTGCAGCTATTTGGTTGAAGTATCTAAAGTTAAATCTTAGGCTATATTTGAAAATAAGATTTAATGATGAAAAAAAGAATGAGAATGCTATTCTCTCTCTTCTTTTCTTTCTTTCAAATAAATTTTATTTTTTATGAAATTATGTTTTTGATTTTCTGTCTTTATTTTTTTATCTATTTTTATTCTATTTTTATTTTTAATGTAAGGGTAAAATAGTTATTTTACTCACTTTTATTTTATTTACATCATATTGATATGATATTTTCATTCCCTCCAATATTTCCATTCCCAGATTATTACTTTCAAGAGCTAGGTGGCGTTTTGTAGGAGGTGAGTGTTTTGATGGGAAAAGGAAGTGGAAGTAGAAATAAATGATAAAAAGTGTGCTTGGTATGCAGGGAAAGAAAGTAGAAGTAAAAAAATAAAGTTCTTTGATATAAATGGTATGGAGAATATAGAGAAATATAAGTTAAAAGTGTAAAAAGACATTTTTGTCCTCATTACTTTAATGAATGTTTAGTATGTTAAGGGTATAATAATATATTTATATCCACTTCCATGGAACAATATGGAGGTTCATTTCCTTGAATGCTGGCACCAAATTTCCCTCATACATGGAACTAAGCTCACCATAGCAAATGACTCACTTCCTATCAAACAAAGATAAAGCGGTGACTACACTCTCCTTCCCACCCATACTTTTATACCAAACGAGTTGCTAGTAGTCAGAAGGCAAAAACAAAATAAATTTAAATCTTAATTAAAGTAAGGTCAAATGTTCATTTTGGTTCTCTATGTTTCATTCAAGTTTTAAATTAGTTCTTTATGTTTCCTAGAAGTTTTAAATTGGTCATTCTGTCCAAATCCGTCAATTTCTTAAGTTAACTGCTGACGTGACATGCCGAAGTGGACACATAATCTTTCCTACATGTATCAGATAGCTGACGTGACCTTAGACACACCAAAAACACCCAAACGACGTTGTTTAAGCCAAAAATAAAATCATGCTGAGAGGACCAATATGAAACTCTAATGAAACATAAAGGACTACTATAAAACTTCAATGAAACATAAAGGACCAATATAGAACTTCAATGAAACATAAAGGACCAATATAGAACTTGAATGATAAAGGACCAATATAAAACTTTAATGAAACCTGAAGGATAAATATAAAACTTTGAAAAACATAAAGGACCAATATAAAATTTTTAAAAGATAAAGGACTAATTTAAAATTTAAGTGAAACATAGATGACCAAAATAAGTATTTGACTTTAAATAAAATATAACTTAATAAAACTTCAGTACATGTTAGTTTGTCTTAAGCATAATAGTAGGGCCCGTTCTGCTAACCTGCACCGACACGCGCACATAACACCCCAAAAGCCCATCATCCTCTGTCCTTGCTGTAGCAAGCAAGTAGATATATATCTTGTGTGCGCAATACGCTCCCCGTTTATCTTATACTTTTCACGGCCTTTTCGGCTAACATTACCGTCTAGTCACTGTCTTTCTCTCTCAACTCTCTCTCTCTGTATTTTCCTGTTTAAAATCAAAGCGTCCCTTGTTCGTATATACGGATGTAAAATATTATAAAAAAAATATAATAAAATAAAAAAAATATTATAAAAAAAAATGAAGAGAAAGATAGAGAAAAAAATTAAAAAAAAATAATAATAAAAATATATTTAATATATATAAAATATAATATAAATTTTTTTAAAATCATAGAACACTACAATTTTACTATTTAAATATTTTACTAAACATACCGTAACTTCACAGTTCACACTATACTCACTGCAGTAAAAAAAATTTATATTTTTTAATTATTATTATTATTTTTGAATGATATTTTTTTAATTATTAAAATTAATAAAAAAAATGAAATTTTATCTTTTAAATTAAGAAATTAGTCATTAGTTCTTCTTATCGCTATTACTGATTATAGCAACAAAACTTCACTTCACACTATACTCAGATTTTTATATACTCTCTCTTGCTTTAATAGTATAGAGAGAAGCAACCGTAACGAAAAGCATCTTCTTCACACTTTCTCTCTCTAAAACCGCCATTTTCATTTTCAGGAGCTCGCATTCTCTCTCTCAAGCGCGCTTACTTTCTCTCTCTAGAAGATATTTGTGCATCTATACGTCTTTGATTTGGAATCTGGCGTTTGGATCCTAGTAAGTAGGAGCATTTGGATGTGAGGGTGAGTGGAGTGACGGTAGTGGTTAGATCGGCCATGGCGGATGTTTCCGGCGACGGGGGAGGGATTGCGCCGGAGGAGTTGAGAGCGGAAGGTGTGGCGGCCACGCCGACACCTTCGCAGCAGCCGTTGACGGTGACGGTGTCGGGATCCTTCAAGGAAGGGAAGAGCTCGTCGCGGAGGCGGGCCTCAGTGAGGCCGAGCTTGGATGCGGATGAGTTTCTGAACCTGTTGCACGGGTCGGATCCGGTGAAGGTGGAGCTCAATCGGCTGGAGAATGAAGTTAGAGGTGCGAAAATGCGGTTCGATCCAATTTTGTTTTGAGCTGATTTTGGTTGCTGTTTTTGAAGTGTTGATTGTGGATGTCTGTGTGTCTCTTTGCAGATAAGGATAGGGAATTATCAGAAGCACAGGCGGAGATCAAAGCCTTGAAGCTCTCTGAACGGCTCAGGGAAAAGGCCGTTGAAGAGGTCACCTCTAATTTTCACAAAATTATTTTACACATTGCTGCTGGTGTTAATTTAATGATCTCTATAGTTTATATATGGTTTCAATAGACGCTCTTCTTTTTGTGTGAGTGCTTGTGGGTTGTACTTTGTAGTATAATCATGTTATTTCTTTATTTGTTAATTTCCTTTTGAAGAGTTTGATGCAAACCAAACTATTATCTGCCTTATACTTTGGAAGTCCATAAATTCCTATGTTTGTAGTTACACAAGTTCACTGAATCCTTTCCATCTAGTGTCAGCAGAAAATCCTCAATTTGGTCTTGGCGAGCATGTACACTTTGGTTTGAAATAGTCTGAATCCAAATACTATTAAGCTCAAGTTGATTGTCCATTTCATGTGTTGCCTTCACAATATCAAAAGGTCATTATAACTATCCAATGATTTAGTGTATTTCGGCTGAGTTGCTTGAGGATTTAAGTTTTACACCAGATTAAGTGATTAACAATGCTTCTAATTTTTTTCATTACTTAATAAAGGTAAACATTTAAAAAAAAAATTATAGGGTTCTCTCTTTTCACGTTTAATTCTAGGATAGGTTCCTTCTTGATGATTTCGTGTTTACTTTTAATGTTTTTGTGTCTCACCGTTTATGGACTCATTATATTGGGTGGCAACGTCTTTTTGGTAGTTTACAAAAGTTATTGTAATGGTTTAATATTGTAGAATCTAGAGTGATTATGCCGTTTATTTCTTGTCTCATATTTATGAATTAATTATACTTAAGTCGATGACTGGGATTTGTGAGTGGGTTTTGCAACAAACCTTATTGTTGAAAATGGAAATGATTCATTTTTTGCTTAATCATTTTTTACATTGTTTTAACCTAGTTATCTGAGCAAGTTAGAACTTATCTATTTCTTGTTTATTCTACTGGCTTGGTTTTGCATTTTCTTCATGGTTATTCATTTGTGTCAACTTGAAATGTGACTTCATTCTTCTGTTTTTTGGCTTGTACTCTAGCTTACCGAAGAACTGTCAAGGGTTGAGGAGAAGCTAAAATTAACAGAATCTCTTCTAGAAAGCAAAGTATTACTTTGAGCCTCTATCAACTTCAGTACTGTGTTTATTTCCCAGTTTCCATTATATGTTTACTATATTGAACATTCCTTGCAGAATCTTGAAATAAAGAAAATCAACGATGAGAAGAAAGCGTCAATGGCAGCTCAGTTTGCAGCTGAAGCCACTCTTCGGAGGGTCCATGCTGCTCAGAAGGATGATGACATGCCTCCAATAGAAGCCATTCTTGCACCTCTGGAGGCTGAACTTAAGCTTGCTCGGCAAGAGGTAATAACTTGTTCTTGGACATTTTATTGTAATCCTGATGGAACCCAAGTGACTTGGGGAACCCCCCTTAAAAGCTAGCTATTAAGGGGTAAGAACCAAGCCACTTAAGTACCCCATCAAGTATCCCATTCTACCGCATGTGGGACTTGGGTAGACCATACTGCCCTAGGGACATCCCATACTATCCCCATCCCCATCAAATCACCTTTGCGAAAAAATTAATGGAGGTGAGTTTTTAGCATAGGCTGTTTACGTCATCATTTTCTCCCATTTACTTTTTGCAGATTGCTAAACTTCAAGAAGATAATAAAGCTTTAGATCGTCTTACCAAATCTAAAGAAGCTGCACTAATTGACGCTGAGAGGACTGTTCAGATTGCCTTGGCTAAGGCCTCTATGGTGGATGATCTCCAAAATAAAAATCAAGAGCTTATGAAACAGATAGAGATTTGCCAGGTATTTCATGTATTGGATAATGTTGCTTCGTCCTGGTATATCAAAATAATAATAATGTAACTTATTACATCTGGTTTCATGCTTACTTCTTTCAGGAAGAAAATAAAATTCTGGACAAAATGCATAGACAGAAGGTAGCCGAGGTTGAAAAGTATACCCAAACTGTGAGGGAGCTCGAAGAGGCTGTCCTTGCTGGCGGTGCAGCTGCAAATGCTGTGAGGGATTATCAGCGGAAAGTTCAAGAAATGAATGTAACGTGCCAAAATTTTCAGCAAATTCACTATTGACTTTATTCTTCAATTATCATGTTGGCTAGTTAAGAGGTAATTAATTGTTGCATGGATTGCTTGACATTCTTTAGGAAGAAAGGAAAACTCTTGATCGGGAGTTGGCCCGTGCCAAGGTATCAGCCAACAGGGTAGCTGTTGTTGTAGCAAATGAATGGAAAGATGCTAACGACAAAGTGATGCCTGTCAAACAATGGCTTGAAGAGCGACGATTCTTGCAGGTGAACATTTTTTTTGTTTTACTCTTCTAATTAGTTTTGCAAGAAGTAAAGTTTTTTTTTGGGGTATAAAAACTGCATTTGGACTCTCATAAATATGGTTTCCCCTTATTACATAACTGCATTGATATAGGGAGAGATGCAGCAACTTCGTGACAAGCTTGCTATTGCTGAGCGTGCTGCAAAGTCTGAAGCACAGTTGAAAGTAATAATCTGGTTCTACAGCCAATGTTTTAGCTTAGGAGATTAATTCTGCCAGTACTCAAGGTAAACTTTTTGTAATTTTCAGGAAAAATATCATTTACGGCTTAAAGTGATAGAGGAGACTTTGAGAGGAACTTCTAACAGTGGTAATCGCGGTACCTCAGAGGGAAGAAGTACTAGCAATGGGCCTTCTCGTCGTCAATCCCTAGGTGGAGCTGATAACATCTCAAAACTAACCTCTAATGGGTTTTTATCAAAAAGAATACCATCATCTCAACCGAGATCTTCTCTATCCTCTAGCTCAGTTTTGAAGCATGCTAAAGGCACTTCTAAATCTTTTGATGGTGGCACAAGGTCTCTGGAAAGGGGTAAAATTTTGCTAAATGGGACCCCTCCTAGTTACTTGTTCAATCGGTCTTGTGAAGGAATGAAAGACAGTGAGGCAAACAATAATTGGAAAGGAAATTCGGATGATAAGCCAAGTGAGTTCCCAACAGTAGAATCAGAGGATAGTGTTCCTGGCATTTTGTATGACCTGCTGCAGAAAGAGGTTTTAGTCTTGAGGAAAGCTGGTCATGAGAAAGATCAAAGCCTAAAAGACAAAGATGATGCCATCGAGGTTAATAGTTGCTTTACTATTTGTTTTTGGATAACTATCTTAGACTTGTTAATTCTATTAACTTTAAATCTACAGTCCTGGCTAATAGTTGCAAATGGTCATTATATGTCAGATGTTAGCAAAGAAGGTAGATACATTGACCAAAGCCATGGAAGTTGAGGCGAAGAAGATGAGAAGAGAAGTAGCTGTCATGGAGAAGGAGGTAGCTGCCATGCGTGTGGAGAAAGATCAAGACAATAGAGCAAAGCGGTTTGGTAGTGTAAAGGGCCCTGTAAATAGTGCTCAACAACAGCTGATTTCTGGAAGGTATGTATTCGAAATCTTTTCTTGCCTCCCTTAAGTTATAGTTATTTCATTCTATTCACCAGAATGGGATGTCATTCCTTCAGCAATTGACATGAAGCTGGTAGCTTTTTCAATCTTGTAGATCCGATTTGTTCCTTATTTCACTAGTTTTCTCAAGAGATATATTGTTAGGCTCTTTTGTCCAGCATATAAACCATTTTATAGTGCTGAATTTTGAGTTATAGACATGCCTTGGTTTATGATCTTTCTCCATTCTGAATGTCTCTAGTAGATTATTAATAAATTATCACCATTCAAATTTGTTTTTCTCTATATATGCGTCAGAGTTTGATGTAGCTCAACGTAGGTCAACAGTTTCCTCCAATTTTCATTCAGATGTTATGAATTTGTTTTAGGTCTTTTGACATTGTATTCTGTTACAACTTATGCCGTCATATTTTCTTTAGGACTAAAGGTCAAGGTACTTAGGTGTTTGCTATGAAGTTCTCCAACAAAAATAAGACATGTGGCAAAAAGTACTTGTATGACCAACCATGGGAGGAAAGAGAATATAGAAGACTAAATTGTGCATGACCAATCATTAAAGAAAGAGAGTGTAGATAAAGCCTATGATTGGTGGAACTTCCTAGCAAACACCCAAGTAACTTCACCTTAGTTTTTTCCTTTTCTTTATTGTTGGCCTAGCTAGAATCTTTGTTGATATTTTCTTCTAGTGACCCTTGTTCTTGGACTGTCCTCTTGGCTGCCTCATTCTTGTTTCCTGATAATACCCATCAATTTCATTCTCATACTTCAAAAACCCAATCCCTAAAGAGCTTAGGATCAATCATTAACAAATAATAGTGTCTACTAGTGGAATTTCATTGTTGCAATGTTGGGTCATCTGAAGTCAAGTATCTTGCTTGATTTCTGTTATTATTAAAATATGTGCATTGGTTTTCACCAATAATTTGATAACATGCTGGCCAATCTTCTTATTCCTGAGTATTGTGTAATCCTTGTTATGAATTCTCAGGAATTGTAGTTGAACCTAACTATTGTCTTTACCGTTGATCAGTCATGTTTGCTTCACAGCTTGAATTATTATTTCCCTTTAAGATTTATAGACAAGACTATTAAACATCAATGATGGTAAATGTATTATTTGGGTTCTTAGATAAACAAAGACCAAACTCTTTGCTTCACTGATGGAGGAATTTTTATTTGCACAGAGCCGCAACGCGAGGAGGATTAACACGCAGCACACAATGACATACAGTTTCTATGGCAGTGGCTCTGAGGAGTACGATGCTTTATAGGCATTCATCTGCCCTTTCTCTGTTTTTTCTGCTGTCTCTTTGTCCATTTGCTTATAAGAATATAACCGGCATGCCAACCACCATTGGTACCGATATTGACCCGTGAATTGCATAGGGAAGAAGAAGATCAAAGGAATTGGTATGGTATGCTTCTGACAAACTGTTATATCCTCTTTATTAGAGAGATTGGCTACGAAGGCAGGAAGACAAATTAACTTGGGCTAACCTTTGGTTTTGTTTGAGTGGTTGTGTGATTGTATAGGCAGATCAATCCCCTTTACTATTAGAAGAAGTTCATATTTGTAATCTTCAGGATAGTGTGATTGTGTTGGTTCAGGTTTGTTGATATCTTGGTAATCAGAGCGAGATTTAAGGCTATTTGGTTGTATAATACCTTCATAGTTTCAAGATTATTATTATAAATATGTCTGAGTGAAGCATAAATATTAAATAGTCACTAAAGTTGATTCTCCAAAAACTTTTTTTTTTCTGTTGATCCTCCACAGCAAAATGATAACTTATTTTCTTTCCATCATTCCCACATGAAGCCAAGGGAGTGTTTGTAAATGAACAGGGAAAAATGAAGTGGGGAAGGGAGGGTAACGGTAGTTTTTGGAACCGGATCCTCTGCCTTTAATTTCTTCTGCCATTAGGTGGCATTATTGAAACGACGCCGTTTGGAGTGCAGAGCAGCGACTTCGTTCATGGATTTTGGCATCAAGATTCAAGCTTCATATGTGTTCTTCATTCCGTGATAGACGAAAATGGCTAAGAGAATAGAAATGCCCAAAAGCAAGGGAATAAATAACAGAGCAAAGCAGTAACAAATGCAAAAATTATTGCCATTGTTTCATTATACCAGTAAAAAGGTAGGGAATAAATAATTGATTTACATATTGAAAGAATGGAGATGAAAAACGCAGATTACGGAATGAAGAACACATATGAAGCTTGAATCTTGATGCCGAAATCCATGAACGAAGTCGCTGCTCTGCACTCCAAACGGCGTCGTTCCAATAGTGGCACCTAATGGCAGAACAAATTAAAGACAGAGGATCCGGTTCCGTAGTTTTTTAATTTTATTTTGGGTTAAATATTTCGATTTGAAGTAATTAAAATTAATGAAAATTTATGTTGAAAGAGTTATTACAATTTTTTTTTAAATTTTTGCGAAGGTCAAAATAAGAATGTTATTATTATTAATATTATTATTTATATTAATATATTGCTGGTTGTTTGACTTATAAAATATTTATTTATTAATAAAAAATATATGATTAGAGGAGACGTAAGAGAAGAGTAAAGATAATACATAGTTAATAAAAGATAGATAGTTAATAAAAGAGTGAGATAACAAATATTTTTTTATTGTTTAATTTATTATTTTAAAATATAATAATAATATTTTATATTGTATTATATTATGAAAATTAAAAATGTTAGATACTAAAATTTTTATTATTTTAAAATGTAATAATTATTATTTTATATTATATTTTTAAAATATTAAAAAATAAATTATATACACTTATATTATATACATGTCAAGCTTTTATTATTTTGGTTTAACATATGGGCGAATTTATAAACTGATCTTTTGCAATTTATTCTTTTTAATTTACTGCTTAATGATTAAAATGATTGTAATTTTATTCTTTTATTTCATCTCCATTTTAATTTGGGTAATACTTTGGAGCAATGATGAACTTTGATTCACTACTAATTATTGAATTTGTCTTGAGATCTGTGTCATCTTAATTTTTTTTTAATTAGCGGGAAGGCCCAAAGGCTAAACAACACAGACCCTAGAGGTACCAAGACCCTCTAAATCGTTAACAAGAGCAGAAATGCAATCTCTGGGAGGGCTGGTAAAAACTTCACCATCATGCTGAAGATCATGGCCCATTCTGGCCAAGCAATCTGCCATCCCGTTGGCTTAACGATACACGTGCACGAGCTGCACATCCCAGTCACGTTGCAACCAGACCTTGATCTAAGAAACCAGAGCAGCACACAGATGGGTGGTTGGAACGCCATGCTTAATCATGTTAATGGCATGAATTGAGTCGGTCTCTAGGTCCACTTTGCGCATGCCACTGCACCATAGCAGTTTCAAACCCTCAAGAATACCACGTAACTCAGCCCAAAGCACGTTGCATGACCCCAAGTTCTTGCTAAAACCCAAAACGAACGTTGACTAGACAGTATGAATCTTGAGACAGATTACATGACTAGACAGTGATATAAGTTTTGTTTTAGTATCAAATTTATGATACGTGGATTTGGAAGATATTTATGAACGTTGTTATCAAATGCATTACATAGTATATACGATTTGTCAAGTTTTTAATAAAAATGTAATTGATAAAAAAATTCTAATTTATAAATATTTTAAAGATTCAAAGAAAAAATGGTTTCAATGTAATTTTGCGCCTTGGACCAAGTAAATCAAACCTAGATATTTTGCAACCGAATCCTAGAGTTGGTGATGGTGCATTTCTTGTGTTGTTACCTTTATCTCAACCATCAAATGGATCAACGAACAAAATCACGCCACGTCATTCACTTGTTTATGAAAATATTAAACAGGTTGTAAGTAGGTGACTCAGAAAGAAGGGACCCATGAAGAAGACCCTGACAAGAATGATCTACAAATGATTCTCTCCTTGTCTATATATATTCCAAGCTTTGATTTCAAAAGAAAAACCGAAACTCTTTTGTTACTATTGACTCCACCACACACAATTGAATTGTTTTCTTTTTCTGCAATCTTACTTTTTCTTTCTCTCTTCACATTTTCTTCATATTCCTGTCTCAAAGTTTCCAGCTTTCTTGACCACTGATTCTTCAATCACTCTTTTCCTTTCTCTCTTCACATTCCCATCTCAAACTTTTCACTTTTTCCAACCCAAAGAACAACCTTCGTCTTCCCTACCTCCAATGGCTTCTGGGGTCATTGCAAATTACACTCTTTACATGAACATGACCCTAATGAACCTGATTTCGTAGTTTCAAGAAGCCAAAGTTGAGAAAATGAAGCTGAAAGGTGAAGTTGAGAAGAAGAGGAGGTAGTTTATGTCTCTAAAGGAGACGAGACGGTAGAGTTTGAGATGCTGGCTAAGATGAAAGTATAGGAGAGCAACGCAAGAAGGGGAAGGAGGCTGAGGAGAGATATAAGAAATCGTTGGAAGATGGGAAGAAGAGGGAGGAACAACAAGAAAAAACTATTAGGAAGCTTAGGATGGAGAATCGTAAACTAACGGGGGAGTGTAATTAATTCTCCTCCATTAGTTTATGATTCTCCATCCTAAGCTTTCTAATAGTTTTCTCTTGTTACTCCTACCTCTTCTTCTCATCTTTCAATGATTTCCTATCTCTCTCCTCAGCCTCCTTCCCCTTCTTGCTTTGTTCCTTCAATTCCTCCTATACTTTCACCTTAGCCAGCATCTCAAACTCTACCGTCTCGTCTCCTTTAAAGACATAACCCTTCTTCTCAACTTCACCTTTCAGTTTCATTTTCTCAACTTCAGCTTCTCGAAGCTTCGAAATCAGGTTCGATAGGGTCATGTTCATGTAAAGAGTGTCATTTGCGATAGCCCTAGAAGCCATTGGAGTTGGGGAAGACAAAGGTTGGTCTTTGGGTTGGAAAAGGTGGAAACTTTGATATGGGAATGTGAAGAGAGAAAGGAAAAGAAAGATTGAAGAATCAGTGGTCAAGAAAGGTGGAAACTTTGAGATAGAAATGTGAAGAGAGAAAGAAAAAGGAAGATTTCAGAAAAATAAACGATTTAGGTGGTGTGTGGTGGGGTCAATAGTTACCAAAGAGTTTACGTTTTTCTTTGGCTGAGTTTGGTTCACCATGAAATCCATATATGAATTGGAATTGCACAAAGCCCAATGGATTCCATGGTTTGGTTCCCAAATTGAGCCTTGCAATCCAATTTAGGGGTTTTTTTAATGGAATTAAGGGAAAAAGTCATCTTTGCCCTCTTCATTCTGCACCTCTCACGTGTTCTGATCATTCCCATCTACTCTCTCTCTCTCGTTTTGCAAGTAAACATCACTGTGAAAAGAAAACCAAATGGAGAAAAAACAGAGCACTAAACCAAACAATAGAAAACCAAATGGAGAAAAAACAAACAAAATCGGTTAACCCATTATTGTATCCTTTTCACAGCCTACTTTTCCATATATTTGATTATTAAAAATAGTTTCCTCTATGATTTGTGGACACCCAATTCTGGATAACGAGAGATGAGAACAGAATTTCCAATATCAAATCACAACAAAAATAAAAGAAAAAAAAACATGAACTGTAGTAGTTGACAAATAGCAGATCTAGGAAAATACCAAGCAAATAGCAACAACTGTACCTCAGAAACTATTTTGGAGAGGGAACAAGTACCAGATCTATAAACAGAGGGAAAAAGTACTAGATCTATAAACATATACATCACATAGATACACACATACAGACGGAACAAGTAGCAGATCTGAGAGTAAAAAGTGTACCTGTTTGAAGCATAAATCTCCAACGATATCGAGTAGCGAGATGAGAAGAGACGGCGTCGAGCAGTGGGTGGAGGTGTGGGATGAGAAAAAATAGCTGGAGGTGTGGGATGAGAAAAAATAGCTGGAGGTGTGGTATGAGAACAAGTAATGAGGAGTAATGAGAAAAAGAGTTGGAAATGTGAAGAAGTAGCTAGAGGTGTTGGATGAGGAGTAATGAGAGAGCTTTATGGGTTGAGCTTACAAGGGAACCAACACTGTGCTCTACTAAGAAGAAAAATGAGAGGCTACTCAACAAACTTAAACCAAAACGGACCAAGATTTGTAGAAGAAGATGGGGAAAAACAAGTTGGATTTCAATGGTAGGCGTCGAACTCGATGAGGGGGGAGGAAGGGAGCCGTCGTGGAACTCGATGCTTAAACTAGATCTGTAAAAGAAGATGGGGAAGACAAGTTGGATCTGACTCTGGAGAAGAAGGATGGGAGCCGCCTTTGGTGAGTGATTGAGAGAGTGAAGGTGAGTGTAGTGAGGAATGAAGATGTGATGAAAATAGGGTTTAGATATTTAGTAGGATTAAAATTAAATATAAAAACTTTACCAAAAAAATTATGTATAAAAATGCCTATATAAATATTAAAATATTAAAATAACTACATTTAATTGAATTTGTTTATGCCACTATGCATACGGCATAGTATTGAAAGTTAGATTTAATTAGTGATATGAATAAATTAATTTAAAAATTAAATAAGTTTATCAAAAGTGAGCCTACTATATATTGATAAAAGAATTATAAAATAAAAATGAAGCTAATTTATTTAAAAATATTATTAAGGGCATATATATATATGTTTACAGTTTATTTTATTATTTTAATAATTATTTTTTTTAAAAAAAGCTAGTAAAATAAAATAAACAGTTAATCAAGTATTTACTTCCTATCAAAAAATAAATAAAGTATTTACTTAATTCATAAACTAATAATTAATAAATTTATTAAATTTTATTTTATTAATAAAATAATAACTACAAAACATAAATTTTAGGCTAAAATGTACTAAGACCCCTTGAGTTTTGGGTCAGGGGCACATAGACCCCATAAATTTTAAAACGTTGCACATAGACCTCTTGAGTTTTTGTTTTCGGACAAAAAACACCCTTCCGTTACTCATCTGTTAATTTCAATGTTAAGTGCCACATCATTAAAGTTTTATGAGGACATTTATGTAATTTTAATTACCCTTTTTATTTGTTTTCTTCTCAGCCCGTAGTCCTTTTTTTTCCTCCTTCATTCTCTCAAATCCTTAATCCCTCTCTTCCCAGCATACCCGACGACACCAAGCCCCTACCAACCACCGCCGTGACCAAACCATCACCCACCAGCCACCGTCACCGCCGTGCATCATCGAAAGTTGTCAGTTGTCCTTTGTCCTTCACCCTCCGTTTTTTCTTCTTCCCCTTCCATTCCTCTAACCCATAACCCCAACCGAAAGCACCATAACCAAACACCTCCACCATATTTTCCAACGAGAAGCTCACCGTAAAACGACCCCTTCCCATTTTCCACTCTACTCTTCCACTCTTCTTCTCTTCCAAATCCACAACCCCCAAGCCCAGCCTCCATCACCATTCCCATTCCCAAAAATCGAAACCTCTAATCCCAAAGGTAATCTCTCTCTTTCTGGCACATTGATTTATAGGACCAACAGTAGATGGGAATGGAGAGAGCTGTCCTATTAAAATGGAATGGAGTGCTTCTCTTTCCCCCTCCAATAGCGTAAAAGTAAATCCCTCAACAAAGCATATGGAGAAACCACATAATCTCTGTTTGGTGGACAAGTTGCAATTCTAATTGAATTCATCCATACAGGCGAATGAGTTGCTTTGCTCCAATGTTGCAGAGTGTTGTTCGTCTTCCACCTCCATTCCCACCATTATCTTAACTTTCTTGAATGCTTTTGTTCATCTTTTACATTGTTTTTCCACTCTTTCTCGAGAAAATTGATATAGATCTGTGAGAATCTAAATTTTAGTTATAAACCTTTCAGCTTCAATTTTTAAGAATAATTTGGGTATTAGGGTTATTTAGAAAAGTACAAAAATGTCCTCATAAAACTTTGATGATCTGGCACTTAACATTGAAATTTAGTAGATGAGTAACGGAAGGGTGTTTTTTGCCCAAAAACAAAAACTTAGGGGGTCTATGTGCAACGTTTTAAAACTCAGGGGATCTATGTGCCCTTGATCCAGAACTCAGGGGTCTCAGTGCATTTTAACCTAAATTTTAATGTAAACGTAAAAAAAAAAGTAAAGAAATAAAGAAGTTTGGTATAAGACACAATAAGTACCAAGTAGCATACAGGATTTACTCATGTGACCATGTCATAGTTTATATTGATATATTAGAATTGGCAAAAAAAAAAAGATATATTATAAGGGTATTATGGTCAAATTTCGTTGAAAATATGATTCAATGTTCTCTTTTTAATGAAAAAAATAAGTTTAGACTCAATTGTAACTTCTTTTAATCTTTTGAGGGATGAGAGTGAAATGTTTTAAAATAGAGAGAAAGGCAGTGTAATTTAAACATATCTTAGGGGAGGCAGTGTGATTTACTCTTTTAATATTTATCAAGGGCATTTTAGTCATTTTACCTCACTATCAATTCCAAACTTTCAATTCCTATTTTTACATTACAAACAATACTTTTCAATTCAAATATCAATTCCAATCCCAGTTCCAGACAACAAAACCAACCAAACGTAGTTGGGAATCGGAGTTTGGGATATATATAGACAAGAAGAGAACCATGTGCAAGGGGAATGGTTCTCATTCTCATCAAGCTCCTCTTCATGGGTTCCTTCTTTTTGTGTCGCTTACTTACAATCTATTCAATATTTTCATAAATAAGTGGTAATGTAATGGTGACGTAATCCTGTACGTTACCACTACGCTGCACAATCAGCAATTATATGCAAACACAAGCAATTTGTACATACACACAGATGCTAAACATACATCTACTTAATCTCCCTAACTCTGAGGTATCTACTAGCCACTACGTGACTTTTCCACTTCAAACCCATGCACTCGGGTTGCTGGCCACCACGTGGCAAAACATACTTAATCCGTTCACTTGGGTACTGGTCACTTCATGACAATTCTGTTAATCAAACAATACTTAACCCATTCACTTGGGTACTGGTCACCTCGTGACAATTCTATTAATCAAACACAATCAATCTCTATCTATCAAACAACTGACGCATAACCACCAAGTGCCACGTCCTGACCCCTAACTGCGGGGCAATAGCTTGAGCCCACTCGTCCATTACCCAACCAGACCACATGGCGGGTACGGCACGATGTCTCGAAGCATGGCTACTGACACACCCTGGACCAACTCCACAAGATGATTTCTCTTTTACTAGGTTAGGCTCACGGTTCACCCGTAGGTTCCTCCCGTGTCTCCTTACCTTATTCTCACATATTAATAGGATTCTTTGTATCTTTCCCGAAGGATCAACAATTCCTCTCCTTATTAATATGTACAAGTTTCCTCAACAGGATATAACTCATATACCCGTCCAGGTGCACTCTCTGAGCCTCAAGCTATCGTAATAGCAATATAAAACCTTTCTGACCCTATTGTCAGGATAGAGCAATGACCATTGTAATGGTGATTATAAAAACTGAGGTCTCAAGTGCCATCTGACGTTGTTATAGTCGATGTCTCACATTGCTAGTATAACCAAATCCGAAACCCACCAATAACTCCCATTGCATGATTATAATTTAAGTCACCGTCGTAACGAGTTTTCAAAATAAAAGTTTAGTCCTTCCGTACAAGGACTCTTGCCACCGTCGTGGAAAAGGTTTAATAAAATACTCATCATGCCTCCGGAGTGTATGAGTTGGATTTGTAACATACCAATCATAACAAACAATTACTCTCTACTCCTATGTCTTCCTATCTAAGCTACTTTCCACAACCTATTTTTTAGTTCCTTTATTCTTTTAACACCCTATACCTCTAGCTATCACATACCAGACAAACAGAGAATGTACATACTCTTGTAATTCACATAAGCATACAACCCTAGGAGCAGAGATGGAAGAACCCTCACCTTGGCCAACCTTCCATGCAATCCTCTCCTATGACTTTAGTCTCCTCGGAGTTCCTGTTGCACTCTTTTATGTGCCGTTGTTCCTATAAGAACAACATTTACTTCATTAAGATTATTACTTAGTTTAACTTATTATTTATCTCTTCATTACTCTCACATGTAGTTTATGGTTGCCACAGAGTCAAACTCTTGGTTTTATCGGACTTTTCTATCCCGATTTATGCGTATCCTTCCTCGGACACTTGACTTACTCGCATATAACACTCTACTTGAGTGTTTAACATACTTGGATTTGAGTATTAGACATCTATCTAACTTGTATTCACATATAAGGAAGCTTATCTAGCTTGGTTGGAAGGAATCCTAATTTTAGGAAGGTCTAAGCATTTTAATTCAACTTGTGTTCCTACTTGGGTTCTAAGAAATCTAGTTTCTAAACCTCAATACACCTCTAATTCACCCTAGTTAAGGCTTCCTAATAATTATGAAGAAATAAAATTACCATTTTAGAATTTGGACTTCATTGTTCCGCAAGTTCCCCTCCTTGACAAACAAGATGGTACCTAAAATAATTTTTGATGCTTGATAGTATATTTAGAATTATTCTAGGGTGTTTAAGATTGAAAAGAAGAGGTTTGGAGCCCTCAACATCACCCTTAAAGTGTATTTGGGCAAACCGAGCAAGGACCCGACACGTTAACGTCAAGGTTCAACCTTAGTAACCTCGGGCCAGCTCTTTACGGGTCTTGCTCAGGTACTATTTCAACCATATAAAATTTCAATAATATCAATCCAAGCCTATTTACTCAAATCCAAGCTCAATCCTAATTATTACAATTTCCTCAATTCGAAAATAATTATAATTTCAACCCCAAATCCGTCCAAATTCGAATTTGGGCAAATCCGAGAACAAAATCTCGATTCCTACCTCAACTAAGTGTTCAAGAACACTTTCTAGGTTTCAATCTATCCACGAAAAAACTCAATCGAAGGAATCCCTAAAAATGAAAAAATTTAAGGTTTCGAATGAAATTGGGGTTACCAACCTTGATTCGATTAGTGGAGGTGTGGAAGATGTTGTAGTCGAGCTCCGGTGAGCTTTGCCGGCGTCGGACCGCTCTTCTCCGGCCGATTTCCGGCGAACTGCCTCCTTCCCACTTCTCCTTTCTCTTCTCGGCGTTACCCTCTCTCTCTCTCTCTCTCTATTTCTCTTCTTTCTCAATCCCGTTGTTTTCTCTTTCTCTCTTTTTCCTTTCCTTTATATTTTCTCTTTTCTTTTTCTTTCTAAATGTAAACTCACGGGACCCCTTTATAATTAATTAAAATAATTATATTAATTAAATAAATAAATAATAAATAAATATAATTAAAAATAAATTAATTAATAATTAAATAAATAATAACTAATATGTATTTTTAATTTAATCTCTCTCCCTATTAAATTCAGGTTTCCAATTTCTTAAGTCCTGAATTAAATCCCAAAATTATTTTCTACTTCTTTTCTTTCCCTTTTATTTTATTTTAAACTTCGAAAAATTTTCGTGGGTATTACAATCTTTAAAAAAAATTCATTTCCGGTTTCTTTTAACTTTCATACTTTTTATATTTTTTTTAAAGTTTTAATTCCTAGCCCCGAAATAAATCATTCTTTAATCCTCAAAATTTTTTAGGGTATTACAATTCTTTTATGTTGTATTATATTATGAAAATTAAAAATGTTAGATATTAAAATTTTTATTATTTTAAAATGTAATAATTATTATTTTATATTATATTTTTTAAATATTAAAAAATAAATTATATACACTTATATTATATACATGCCAAGCTTTTATTATTTTGGTTTAACATATGGGTGAATTTATAAACCAATCTTTTGCAATTTATTCTTTTTAATTTACTGCTTAATGATTAAAATGATTGTAATTTTATTCTTTTATTTCATCTCCATTTTAATTTGGGTAATACTTTGGAGTTATTATGAACTTTGATTTACTACTAATTATTGAATCTGTCTTGAGATCCGTGTCATCTTAATTTTTTTTATCAGCGGGAAGGCCCGAAGGCTAAACAACACAGAACCTAGAGGTACCAAGACCCTCTAAATTGTTAACAAGAGCATAAATGCAATATCTGGGAGGGCTGGTAAAAACTTCACCATCATGCTGAAGATCATGGTCCATTCTGGCCAAGCAATCTGCCACCCCGTTGGCCTCGCAATACACGTGCACGAGCTGCACATCCCAGTCACATTGCAACCAGACCTTGATCTGAGAAACAAGAGCAGCACACGGATGGGTGGTTGGAACGCCATGCTTAATCATGTTAATGGCATGAATTGAGTCGATCTCTAGGTCCACTTTGCGCATGCCACTGCACTAGAGCAGCTTCAAACCCTCAAGAATACCACGTAACTCAGCCCCAAAGCACGTTGCATGACCCCAAGTTCTTGCTAAAACCCAAAATGAACGTTGACTAGACAGTATGAATCTTGAGACATATTACATGACTAGACAGTGATATAAGTTTTGTTTTAGTATCAAATTTATGATACGTGGATTTGGAAGATATTTATGAGCGTTGTTATCAAATGCATTAGATAGTATATACGATTTGCCAAGTTTTTAATAAAAATGTAATTGAAAAAAAATTCTAATTTATAAATATTTTAAAGATTCAAAGAAAAAATAGTTTCAATGTAATTTTACGCCTTGGAATAAGTAAATCAAACCTGGATATTTTGCAACCGAATCCTAGAGTCGGTGATGGTGCATTTCTTGTGTTGTTACCTTTATCTCAACCATCAAATGGATCAATGAACAAAATCACGCCACATCATCCACTTGTTTATGAAAATATTAAACAGATTGTAAGTAAGCGACTCAGAAAGAAGGGACCCATGAAGAAGAGCCTGACAAGAACGATCTGCAAATGGTTCTCTCCTTATCTATATATATTCCAAGCTCCGATTTTAAAAGAAAAACCCACACTCTTATGTTACTATTGACCCCACCACACACAATTGAATCGTTTTCTTTTTCTGCAATCTTCCTTTTTCTTTCTCTCTTCACATTTTCTTCACATTCCTGTCTCAAAGTTTACAGCTTTCTTGACCCCTGATTCTTCAATCTCTCTTTTCCTTTCTCTCTTCACATTCCCATCTTAAAGTTTTCACTTTTTCCAACCTAAAGATCAACCTTTGTCTTCCCCACCTCCAATGGCTTCTGGGGTCATCGCAAATGACACTCTTCACATGAACATGACCCTAATGAACCTGATTTCGAAGCTTCAAGAAGCCGAAGTTGAGAAAATAAAGCCGAAAGGTGAAGTTGAGAAGAAGGGGAGGTAGTTTATGATTCTTAAGGAGACGAGATGGTAGAGTTTGAGATGCTGGCTAAGATGAAAGTAGAGGAGGAATTGAAGGAGCAACAAAAGAAGGGGAAGGAGGTTGAGGAGAGATATAAGAATTCGTTGGAAGATGGGAAGAAAAGGGAGGAACAACCAGAAATAACTATTAGGAAGCTTAGGATGGAGAATCGTAAACTAATCGAGGAGTTAACTAATTCTCCTCAATTAATTTATGATTCTCCATCCTAAGCTTCCTAATAGTTTTCTCTTGTTACTCCTACCTCTTCTTCTCATCTTTCAATGATTTCCTATATTTCTCCTCAGCCTCCTTCCCCTTCTTGCGTTTCTCCTTCAATTCCTCCTATACTTTCACCTTAGCCAGCATCTCAGACTCTACCGTCTCGTCTCCTTTAAAGACATAAACTACCTTCCCTTCTTCTCAACTTCAACATTCAATTTCATTTTCTCATTTGCGATGACCCTAGAAGCCATTGGAGGTGGGGAAGACGAAGGTTGGTCTTTGGGTTGGAAAAACTGAAAACTTTGAGATGGGAATGTGAAGAGAGAAAGGAAAAGAGAGATTGAAGAATCAGTGGTCGAGAAAGGTGGAAACTTTGAGACAGAAATGTGAAGAAAATGTGAAAAGAGAAAGAAAAAGGAAGATTTCAGAAAAAGAAACTATTTAGGTGGTGTGTGGTGGGGTCAATAGTAACCAAAGAGTTTGCGTTTTTCTTTGGCTGAGTTTGGTTCACCATGAAATCCATATAAGAATTGGAATTTCATAAAGCCCAATGGATTCCATGGTTTGGTTCCAAAATTGGGCTTTAAAATCCAATTTTGGGGGGTTTTTCTTAATGGAATTGGGCGAAAAAGTCATTTTGCCCTCTTTATTCTGCACCTCTCCCGTGTTCTGATCATTCCCATGTATTCTCTCTCTCTCTCGTTCTGCAAGTAAACATCACCGTGAAAAGAAAACCAAATGAAAAAAAACAGAGCACTAAACCAAACAATTAGAAAACCAAATGGAGAAAAACAAACAAAATGGGTTAACCTATTATTGTATCCTTTTCTCAGCCTACTTTTCCATATATTTGATTATTAAAAATGGTTTCCTCTATGATTTGTGGGTACCCAATTCTGGATCACGAGAGATGAGAACATAATTTCTAATACAAATCACAACAAAAATAAAAGAAAAAAAATACATGAACTGTATTAGTTGACAAATAGCAGATCTGTGAAACTACCAAGCAAATAGCAACAACTGTACCTCAGAAACTATTTTGGAGAGGGAAAAAGTACTAGATCTACAAACATATACATCACACAGATACACACATACAGACGGAACAAGTAGCATATCTGAGAGTAAAAAGTGTACCTGTTTGAAGCAGAAATCTCCAACGAGCGAGATAAGAAGAGACGACGTCGAGCAGTGGGTGGAGGTGTGGGATGAGAAAAAGTAGCTAGAGTTGTGGTATGAGAACAAGTAATGAGGAGTCTTGAGAACCAGAGTTGGAAATGTGAAGAAGTAGCTAGAGGTGTCGGATGAGGAGTTATGAGAGAGCTTTATGGGTTGAGCTTACAAGGGAACAAACATTGTGCTCTACTAAGAAGATAAATGAGAGGCTACTCAACAAACTTAAACCAAAACAGACCAAGATTTATAGAAGAGGATGAGGAAAAATGAGTTGGATTTGAATGGTAGGCGTCGAACTCGATGAGGAGGGAGGAAGGGAGCCAGCGTGGAACTTGATGCTTAAACTAGATCTATAAAAGAAGATGGTGAAGACAAGTTGGATCTGAGTCTGAGTGGGAGGCTAGAGGCGTGGTACTCGATGGAGAAGAAGGATGGGAGCCGCCGTTGGTGAGTGCTCCCCGTCCTTGTCCCGAAGTTGCATTGAGGAAAATGTTTTCACCATCCCAATCCACGCAGGAAAAAAATCCCTGCATATGCATGGGGCCCCATGCGGGGGAATCCTCGCGGGGATTTTTCTATCTCTGCAAGCTACAATTAAGTTGAAATTTATATTTTTCAATAAAAAAAAGAACATTGAATGGTCAACATTCATATCTTCGATGAAATTTGACCATAATACCCTTCCTATATGTCAATACCATTAATGTATACCAACATTCATATATTCATATTTGTTCGTTATTTCTTTTATTTTTATTTCTGTTAACGTTATTTATTTCCTTTTCTTTTTGTGGATATTTATTTCTTTTTTATACACATTCAGCCATACAATGTTACAAACCAAAACCAAAAAAATAAAGGAGCTTTGTGTGTGTAGCCTGTGTGTGTATATGTAGGATTTAAATTATTAACATATGTTATTAGTAACAATTTTTTTAAATAAAAATTTAATGGAATAAAGGAGCTTCAATTACTTTTTGTTTTGTAATTCTTTTATATTAATATAAGTATATAACATGCCAACTTTAAATTAAATCATGTAATTTTTATATTATTTATTTAGATAAATAATCAAATATTGTACATACAAGTATAAATAATGTTGGGGCAGCAACCTGAAAATAAGAATAAACACAAAACTTTGGGAAATATAAAATTTGTTAGAGAAATTATAATACGCGTGGTACCAGACTGAGGCACGGGTATCTCGTTATCTTTAAGGTAATTCACGCCTCCCACGGGTTGATTTTGCTATATCACCCGGTGCAGGGGTACTCAGACGCGTTACCTCCAGGATACAACAGCCCAGTACTCGCCTGTATGTCTACCACCTCTGCACGTAGGAGGTAGACAGGACTCTGTCTCCCACACCTTTCTCTACCCAAATAACACACACAAAATCTTCTTGTGTTTTCTTCCCATACCCATGAAGTTTTTCTCTTCTTTGGTTCAATCTCTACTTACATTCAGCCACCATATATCTCATATATATATGCCTAAGTAGAGCAACATTATTAAGTAAATAAATTGTATTGAAAGCATGACATTAAGAATCATCATTTCATCAACGGTTTTTTACATTTAATTGAATTAAAAACAATCAATTAAAAAACGTATTTTGCTTTCAATTCAATTTATTTACTATTAATTAATTTTAATAATATTCCAACAATCCCCCACTTATTATTATAAATTAACACATATATTTTAATACTTGTTTTTACACTTGGGTAGAGACAGACTATTATGCATAATATAGATAGCTAATTGCCTTGAATCTATATTTAGCAAAAATATATATCTTGATCCAGAGTCATGGTAGTATTCGCCTTGAACCATAACTGCTTAAGGGAGACAAGACATATACCTTGCACATAATAATCCAAGTGCAATATATGAGCCCTAGCCCGCACATTATGCGGCCGTGTGCGCACCCTGTTTCTTGAATGTGTTTCAAGAATATATGCCCTTTTATATTCTCATAGGAGCGGCCCCACTCCGTCACATTCAAATAGGTGAATTCTGTCAAGGGTATTCCTGCAATTAAGATACCCCACTCTTATAGAGCTACAGATTTCATTAAGAGTTTAAAAACTCAACCTCACATATCATTGCAGGAAAATGCACTTACACCATAGGGATAAATTAAGAGTCGAAACTCTTTTAAATGTGCATTTCAACAGCCACTCTATGATTCGTTCGTCCCTTTGAACCAAGTTCTTAGGATCTCTAATCACAAGGTAGGGTATCCTCATAGGTTACTTTTAATCCATACGGGCTTTAAATATTTATCCCCCTCGATGTACACACACCAGATTCTTTGACTATAGCTATAGTTTCAGAAAAACACACAATCCAAAAAATCCAGTCATGACGATATTCATCACAATAAGTGATCACAATTTATTGGCTTAAAAAAAACTCATAATTATTATTGGCGGGTATCCCAAAATTCACAAAATATATTTTTAATATATTCTTCCACCAAATAATAATACTAGCCAATAAAATAAAACATTAATTCATTTAAGGAACTTTTCAAACTCAATTATATGTGACAAAAATTAGTATCATCTATATGTACAACTTTGTACTATAGGAAGTAGCACCAATTGGGCTTACTCAAATTTAAATTAATTAGGCATATCTTCATCTCTTTGAGATGGTATCATCAATTTATAAATTGATCACAAACTATATGCCTTTATCCACAATAGAATTTTCAGTCACATATTCACAATAAAATAGTTCCATAAAAGAGTTATGTAATTCTCATTAAAAATTGCATAGCAATTTTTAATAAAATAATATACCGTCAAAAAACTTTGGTGAACTCATTTTTAGATATCCACAAAATAATATAACCCCCACTATTGATGGGTTTTGTGCCTTTTCACAAGAATTTCACAATTTCTTTGTTCACCCAAAATATAATATTCTTGTAGCACTTATAAAATATCACATATGAATTTTGAAATTCATTTTTGTGAAGAAATCACAAAATCCACAATTATAAAAATTGTTTTCACAAGTATATATGTGTGCAAACTTATTCACTTTAAAGTGAATTCTCATCGCTTGAAAATATTTTTTCAAAATATTTCACAAAATTTATTTGGAAATTTTTCTAAAATTCATGACAAATTCATTTGTCACATATGACTTTAAAAGTCCACATGAGATATTAAAGATCTCACAAAATATAGAATATAACATTCTATAAAAACACATTTAGCATTTTTCATGCTTCATCACATATAAGCTTATAAAAGCTTTTCACATTTCATGAAAATGTATCACATTTAATCTTGTAAAAGCTTTAAAAAGCTATTACCACTTAATGAAATTTTATGGGATAACTCTATTACTCTTCTAAATATTAAACCCATAAAATATTCATTAACTCACAACTATATTGAATATAATTTGGCTTAAAATTAATTATAATAAAATGGTTTTAAAACCATTTCATGAACCCAAAATATAAGCCAAAAAATATTTTCATATTTATTTTTATAACAATAGCATACATAAATTTCTTCCCCTTATTGTTATAAAAAATAATATGCTTTATTTTCTAAAACAATATGACATATTTAAATAATGTCAGAAATATATTACCACCCAAATACATACCAAAACCTTGTCATAAAATTATAATATTTTATGATCATTATTTGGCCTTAAAAATTAATATAAGTTTTGGATTTAACATCAATTTAATGATTAACCCAAAATTATATTTTATAACAGACATATGGTGGCATTCTTATGAAAATTAATTTACTCAATAAAATTTTTCATAGTACCACATTTCTTCTACACAATAAATCACTTGGCACAAATATATATGATTTTAAAATGTCCCAGATGTATACTTTTCACACTCTTTCTTACCCCCACTATCAATAATAATTTATGTAAGGGGAATTCTTAAATAAAGAGTAAGTATACATACCTACTCATGAGTTCATGACAAAAATCATCTCAAATAATGGTAAGATTAATTACCTTTCCACACTTTTCAATGTGAGCAAAAATTGACTAAAAGTCATATATGAAATCCACAAGGCTCACACCAAATTAAATTTTATGAGTACTATTCATAAATAAAATATGAAATGTTATCATAAAATTAATTAAGTAATTTGATTGCATATTAGTGATATTTAAGATATCAACCATTTTCTCAATAAAATATTTGTATCACACACGATAATTGTAGGATCTATCAAAATAAATAACATATTATGTTATTTTATTAAATTCCTACTTTGGGCATAAGTCCAAAAATATATTCTGATATCTCATTATCACAATGAAATTCTTCCACAAATCAATTTCAAAATTTTGTGAGCAACTAAATAAAATATAAAGATATTATAAGCTCACAAAAATAAATCAAGATACCAAAAATATATAAAATATATATTTGAGTTAGTTCACCAACTAGAACTCAAATATTTATTTCCAATTATTCTTATTTTTCTTTTGCTGCTTTATGGGGATTAGCTATGAATTACCTTAAACTTGTTGGAGCAGCAACCTGAAAATAAGAATAAACACAAAACTTTGGGAAATATAAAATTTGTTAGAGAAATTATAATACGCGTGGTACCAGACTGAGGCACGGGTATCTCGTTATCTTTAAGGTAATTCACGCCTCCCACGGGTTGATTTTGCTATATCACCCGGTGCAGGGGTACTCAGACGCGTTACCTCCAGGATACAACAGCCCACACAAAATCTTCTTGTGTTTTCTTCCCATACCCATGAAGTTTTTCTCTTCTTTGGTTCAATCTCTACTTACATTCAGCCACCATATATCTCATATATATATATATGCCTAAGTAGAGTAACATTATTAAGTAAATAAATTGTATTGAAAGCATGACATTAAGAATCATCATTTCATCAACAGTTTTTTACATTTAATTGAATTAAAAACAATCAATTAAAAAACATATTTTGCTTTCAATTCAATTTATTTACTATTAATTAATTTTAATAATATTCCAACAAATAATTACTAGACATGACCATATTTGTAAGTAATTTTTTTTATAACGTCTGAAAGTAATTTTAATTTACATAATAAAGTAATGATTTTAATTTTTTTTAATATGTAAACTGAATTTGTTTATGCCACTATGCATACGGCATAGTATTGAAAGTTAGATTTGATTAGTGATCTGAATAAATTAATTTAAAAATTAAATAAATTTTTCAAAAGTGAGCCTACTATATATTAATAAAAGAATTATAGAATAAAAATGAATTTAATTTTTTAAAAATATTATTAACGGCATATATATGTTTAAAGTTTAGTTTATTATTTTAAGAAAAATATTTTTTTAAAAACCTAGTAAAATAAAATAAACAGTCAATAAAGTATTTACTTCCTATCAAATAAATAAATAAAGTATTTACTTAATTCATAAATTAATAATTATTAAATTTTATTTTATTAATAAAATATTAACTAAAAGAAATAAATTTTAACGTAAACATAAAAAAAAAGGAAAGAAATAAAGAAGTTTGGTATAAGACACAATAAGTACTAAGCACCGGCCACGATTAGGGATGGTAATTTTATCCGGACCCAACAGGTACTTGGTAAAATTATTCGTTGGGTTCGAGTCTGGGTATTAAAAAATGGGTCTGGGTCCGGGTCCGGGGATTTTAACGGGTAAATTTTCGGGTCCGGGTCCGGAGACGGGTAAGGGGGTATTCACCCCGGTCTCGGACCCGGTGATATAATATATATAAAAATAATTTATATATAAATACTTTTTATATATTATTTATATATATAAATATTAAAAAAAATTTACACACCATCTCACACTTACCCAGTAGTCCAGTACCCACACGCGTGCCTCACCCTCATTACGATTCACACACATTTCCATTTTACTAAGCTCAAACCCAAACTTTTTATTTTAATTTTATTGTGTGTTTGAAGTTTTTTTTTTAAAAAAAATTGGAAATAATTAAATTTATGATTATATATTTAATACTTGTGTGTTTGAAGTTTTTTTTTAAATTTGAAAATAATTAAATTTATGATTTGTAGAAAAAAGTAATAAATCTTCCGGGTCCGGGGATTTAAGTATTCGATGGGTCCGGGGATGGGTCTCACATTTTATACCCGGCCGAGGACGGGTCCGGGTCCAGAGAAAAAATTGAGTATCGGGGCCGGAGATTGCGGTATCCTCCCCGTACCCTACCCATTGCCATCCCTAGCCACGATTTACCCATGTAACCATGTCATGGTTTATATTGATATATTGGAAGGGTATTATGGTCAAATTTCATTGAAAATATTAATGTTCACCGTTCAATGTTCTTTTTTTAATGAAAAATATAAGTTTGGTCTTAATTGTAGCTTGTTTTGATTTTTGAGGGAGGGGAGTGTAATATTTCAAAATAGAGGAGAAGACCGTGTAGTTTAAGCATTTCTCAGGAGAGAACAATGTAATTTACTCTTTTTAATATTTATCAAGGGCATTTTAATCATTTTACCTCACTATCAATTCCAAATTCCAAATCCTATTTTTACATTACAAACAATACTTTTCAATTCAAATATCAATTCCAATTTCAAACTCACCAATTCGAATCCCAATTCCAGACAACAAAACCAACCAAACTTTTTAACTTGTAATTCTTTTAATAATTTATATTTTATTATTTGTCAAAACATAATTGAAGCTTAGATAAAATCAAAACACTTCAAATGGTTTTTGAAATTCATTTGAAAACCCAAAAATTACAAATTTTAACAAATTGAAGCTGTATATGAAAACTAGTTTTGAAAAATTTATCTATTAAGAATACATTTAGTACACAAATTAAAAAAATAAGGCCAAATACTCATTTTAGTCTCTTATCTTTTGCACTAGTTTCATATTGATCATTTATCTTTCAAAAATTTTAAATCAGTTCTTTATCTTTATAATTTGTTCTAAATCAATCCTTTTGTCTAACGGCATCAAAATTTTCCATTAAATGATGACGCGACATGCTGAAACTTCTTAAAAATTATAATTTTACCCCTTCTTCAACCTCAAAATTTTCACTTTGGTCCCATCTCTTTTTACTAAAAGGTGAATAGCTTGACAAAAGAAAAAGAGAGATATGAAAACCAAATTCAATATAAGAAAGACGAATCACACTTCATTGTTAAATTATAATAGGTGCGACATATAATTAATGAGAAAGTATTGCTTCCCCATAAGAGAGGAGAAGTAAATATATCTAATGTTCTAACATTTCCTAATGAAGTGGATGAAAAATTAAATACTTGCATTGAAGCATTTAAGCGGAAACAAACGGAAGATCAAAGAAAATAGCACACAAGGAGTTAAAATATGAAACCTAATGATGTTCATGAAGCCACAAGCTTTACAAATGCGTGAATGAGTTGAAAGTGAAAGTTCTGATGGGAGGAAAAAGGGTAATGTGAACATAGGGGAGAAAAGAGAGAGAATTGTTGAATCATATTATGTTAATATTTTAATTTGATTGATTTTGATAATAATTTTTTTCAAAAATACGATTTTGATCATGAGGAATTTTTAATATGATTGATTAAATTTTACAAATGAATTTTTATAAATCAATCATTTATTAAAGATGTTGGGCTGACATGAAAAAATCATCCAAAAAGGAAAGATTTAGTCATAAGGCTGATCCCGCATTAAATGCTTATTGAACAGTGAATCAGTGACTAAATATTTTAGGAAAGAAATCAAGATGGCTTTACAATAATGAATGATTAATTTCAAATCCTAAGCGGCATATAAATTGAATTAATGAATGTTTTCATTTGAGTATATATTGTCCTTAAATGTTTAATTGCTGAAAAATCCGAAAATAGAATTTAGGTTGATTTCAAGAAAGTTGACGTTGAGCAAATTGATATAACATTAACAAACTTTTCATATTGAGTGTTGCCATCAAGTTGATCGAGCATTGACCAGAGTTAAAAAGGAAAATATCCTTCTCAATGAAGATAACATTGAAGAAGGAATTAAAGACCAACATAAAAGAAGATGATTTGTTGCATTGAAGAGCTTTCCAACGGTCTAAAGATTCAATCCTATATAAACTCAAGACTTGGCCATTTGCACACTTCAAGAGATTTAAAGCTTGAGTATACAAAGAGAGTTGAGATTCAGCCTTCAAGAGCTTCATCTAGTATCTTAGTGAGAAGTGTTGGAGTTTGTAATCCCATTCAATTCTTTTCTGTAATCTCTTTCCTTTCTGTCTTAGAGTTCGGGAGGAACCTAGGTCAAGAAGGTTAATTTATTAGGGGATTGCTGGTCGGATTTAGTTTTCGGATTTGGTTGTAACTGCAAAGGTTGGTTGTAAAAGCGCCTGTGCTGAGCCTTCGGGTAGGTTTCCTAGGTTAGGCTGTAAAAGCTCTAGTAGCTGATCCTGTGTTTATGGGTTACCTAAGTTAGGAAGTAAAAGTTCTAGTGGGTGATCCCTTGGTGTTGAAGGTTACATGGTTGTAATTGTTCTAGTGGCTGATCCCTTGGTGTTGAAGGTTACCGGGTTGTAATTCTCATTTCCCAAGCTATTGAAGTCTCTCTTGCTCATTTAGTAAAAAAGAGAGTGAGAGGATGATACAAGTCCCACATTGGGGAGGCTATCTTCAAGGAAGGGCCTTATAAGGCCTTAGGCTCTCCCACTCCAATAGCTAGCTTTTGGGGTGTGGTTCTCCCAAGGACTTGTGCTCGTATCAATTGGTGCTTTCATTGAGAGCCGGCCAACTGGAAAGGGCTACCTGCGGAGGGTTCTGACCGGTGGAGGGGCTGACCGTGATCGAGTGAAGCGCCACCGAGTGAAGTGTTGCAGTGTGTAGCCGTCGGGACGCCAGCTTTCGAAGGGGGTGGTAATGATACAAGTCCCACATTGGGGAGGCTATCTTCAAGGAAGGGCCTTATAAGGCCTTGGGTTCTCCCACTCCAATAGCTAGCTTTTGGGGTGTGGTTCTCCCAAGGACTTGTGCTCGTATCAGAGGACGTAGGATATTTGATCAGAACCTCTCACTATAACAAATCCTTGTGTGATTTATTTTACTTTTAGCATGAACCAAAACTATTTTTCAAATTAACCAAAACTATCTATTATTCTATTATAATATATAAAAATAAGAGGCATGAAACCTCTTCATGCTACATAAGCTTTTTTAACATTTGCAATCTGAACATGTGTATCTCAGTGACAACCAACTAAGATCATACTTGGAAAATGAATATTTAAAAAGTTTTAAGATGTGAAAAAATATTATTAAGAAAGTCAAATTAAATAATGCAATTAGTATCCGATCACTACAATCATGTTAATTCCCATAATTAATTAGCAAGTCAGCTTTAAAATTTTTCTTTTGAGATTTCGAATTCAAAATTTATCTTGAAATCCCTAAAATTATGTTAATTCCCATAATAAACAACTCTCATATAAAGTTTGTTTTCCTGATCATTCATAACTCATTCTCATTCTGAAATTTGGAGAAAGAAAATATGCATTCCTCCCATAGCTTTGAAGCACGACCTTATTAGTAATGTTGACCCTATTTGTGGAGGCCATCAACAAGTAAATTGTGAAACTTTTTGGGAGCATCTGTGAGGTATGTCTATAAACATATTTCATCAATATGGAAAAATCTAAATCAAGTATCAATGTATTTTTTTTGTTACAATATATTTTTACAATGTAGATTGCTCTTCTTTCCTCACTCTACTGCATGTGGTTGCACCATCATGCATGATTCTAATGAAGGTGTACTTTTATCTCTGTCCCTTCATGTTATTAGGGTGTGTTTAGTTACGAGTTTTGTCTACGTAATCGTAGAAGTAATTTTTTTACATCCTTCTAACCAAACACACTTTACTTTTTGTAATGTGATGAAATTATATTTTTGTCCTTACTTTTTTATCCACTTTATTCCATACGCTTGATATACATGCACGAATGTAAAATACTGTAAAAAAAAGTATTGTAGATTAAAAAGAGAGTACTATAGAAAAAAAATGTTTGGTATAAAAAAATGTGATGCAAACTTATAAAGTAAAATAAAGGAAAAGACAAAAATGCCCTTAGTTTTAAATTAAAAAAATATCAATTCTAAAAAACATTAAATAAAGTGGGTTTGGTCTTGGTGCTCTGCTTTTGCTTCTGCTCCTCATCTCTTTCTTCTTCACCATTTCATTTTCATCTCTTTCTTCTTCACCATTGATGCTATATATGCTTCTGATATCTTCTTCACCGTCGATGCTCTTCACTCTGCTTCTGCTGCAGCGTTAAGGGTTTGGTCTCGGTGTCACTGCTGCACGGTGCAGGTGAGAGAACGACGTTGAAGGTTCCAAGAGTCGGTGTCGCTGCTGCTCGACGGTGAGAACGACGTTGAAGGTTCGAAGTGCTCATCCCACCACACACCAGATCTGCTTGCGTCTGAGGTTATTTCCATCTGCTTGTGTTCGATACATTGCTTCTCGACGGCAACTCCACCAAGCAGCAATGACGATGGCAACGGCAAAAGCGACGGCAACGACACAGTGACCAGATCTTGCAAGGGAGTGAAGAGAGAGTCAAGATAAGAGAGAGACCAGAGTGAAGAGACAATACGCGAGAAGACATGGGAAAGATGCAATGTTCACAAGTGCATTTTCGTCATTTTAATGTGTCCAGAGTCAACCCAAGAATCAATGCATTAACAGTACAATCTACCAGATTCCATACCAAACAGATGATTATTTTGAGAAATGTGAAATTACATGTATTCTACTGTGTGTGAGTGATACCAAACGTATCCTAAGGATAAAATGGTCATTTTATCCACTTTTATTTCATTCGCATCATATCACATCACTTTCACATTACTTTTTTATTCCCTTCTGCAATCCCATTACATCCTCTATTCTCATTACCATTCTCATTACATCCTCCACTCCACTAACCAAACAAACTTTTAGTTTTTTTAATAGATCATGTAATGGATATTATTCTAATTGGTTTTCATTTCTCCCCAGCCATCGTCGTGAAGGAAGGTGAAGTGACGCAACTCCAAAAAGGAGAGTGTGGCAGCGCTACATTTGGTTGAATATAATCAACATCCTTCCTTGATCTCGAGTCGTATAATTTCTTCATATAATGCTGAGCTCATAATGGTTTCGAGCATACCTGGATGTTGTATTCAAGTAGCCACGCTTAATCCGGTCACAGCGACGGACTTGGATCATAATACACAGCAAATGCACAATATAGTAAGAAAAAAAAAAGAGAAGGAATGGAAGAGAATTTTGGTGGTTTCATGTACTTAATGAATATTCAGTTTTAATTTGCACTCACCTAGTAATTTAAATTAAAGAAAAATATTACACATTGTGGCTCTAAATTTTATATTATTTGTATAAAAGCCCAAACTCAAATGGGCTTGTCCAATTCACCAAGAAAGGACTGGCCCATTTTTCTAGAGCTCCCGTGATAATGAAGGCTATATGTTTCCCATAGCACCATTTGAAATGTTTAGTAGATCTTGCAAGTGTAATAAATATTGAATCGCATACCAAATTGCCAATGGCATCCAATTCTAAACAAATACCACCAAATCAAAAGTTCGATTTTTGTATCAATATTTAGGTATTACCCGATCAATATTTAGGACACGTTCTATAGGCTGAAATAGAAATGAAAATGAAAACATAAATGGAAGTGGAATATATTTGATGTGTTTAGTAGTAAAAATTTAGTAATGAAAATGGAATGAGAATGTATTAAAATGACAATTTTATCTCTTATATTAAAAGAATAAAAAGAAAAGAAGGTTATAATTGTGTCAAATCATATCAAATCAAAAGGGTATAATAGATATTTTGTATTTTGTATTTTTTCTTTTTTTTTTAAAATTGATGAAAATAAAATAAAAAATAAAAAAATAAGTAGGACCCAATGAACCCCACTTACTTTTTCATTTTCATAGAATAAAAATCTTGTAAGCGAACATGCCCTTAATAAACTGACCAAAGACAAGTAAATAATTAAGTTGAATCATTAAGGAAATTATAACTTGCACCTTCACATTACTATCAATTAAAAAAAAAAGAATAAAATGAAGGTTATAAACTTATAATTATACTAATGGAGCTAGCTGTCTTACAAATTGGTGGGTGTACCATTTTTCTTTTCCTATAATTTTCTGGGCTTGCGTGGTGAATTTTGACTCTTGCTTTAAATGCAATTTGGAGGACCATTCATCTAAAGTTGGGGAATAAATTTACCCATAACAAAGAAATTTATCATTTAGTTTTTTTTTTAACTTTCTAAATTACATAAAATTATAATAAAAAATTATTATTTTAGTTAATTTTTTGAAAATTTATTTTTCCATCTTCTAATTTAAATATATATAACAATGATAATAACTTATTTTTTACAAGACACGAAAATTTAAAAATGGTAGATATAGACTTCCTAAATCAAACTATATCCTTACCATTTGTAAAAAGAGCCAAAAAAAAAAAATTAGGGGCATTAATTCATCTTCACCTATTCCAATAGTATTAGTAGAATAAGCAAACTTAATAGGCTATGGTGTGGTTATTCTTTAAGTCCATGGTGTTGGTGCAAGTGCATCTCTATCTCAAGTTGCAATGGAATGAAGAAGTATTTTGAGACAAACACAAAGAATTGAAATTGGATCCGGTGCAATTAGTTTTCGTAAAATTCCAGTGTAATTATTTTAAAATATACATTTTTACTTCATATGTGAAGTACTAATATGGATTCACACTAATAAGAACCTACCATGAATGGATTAGGGACCAAATTTTTATCAATATTGGCAAATATCATTGTCTTAAATGGATTAGGGACCAAATTGTTATTAATATTGATAAATAGTCTCACAAGGTTATTTAGTGATGATATTTGTCAATACTAAAAAAAATTTAGTTCCTAATCCATTCAAGATAGGTCCTTATTAGTGTGGGTCCTTAAAATTACTTCAAATGAAGTAAAAATGTGTACTTTAAAGTAATTACACCGTAATTACACGAAAGCGAATTGCACCGGATCCACTTTTAAAAGAAATATACAATACAAGAGCTATTATTGAATCTAAGGCACAAAACATAAGTGTATGTAATTGTCATGCTTATAAGGAGGGTGAGTGTATGATGCAACTTGTTGCATGCATGTAATGCAATTTCGGCCGACGGGATTGTGACATGTGAAAAATTGCATTGCATCTCAAGTCATTTTACCCACATGCCTCCTATCAGTCGAAATTGCATTACATGCATGCAACAAGTTGCATCATAAACCTACTCAGATATTATAGGTAATCAAGTTAGCACCGCAAGTTTTTTCTACAAATAATGAAAAACCATTTGAATTTAAAAGTAAGAATTATACAGAAAAAAACAAGGGTAAACTACAGTTTGCCCCCCTGTGGTTTGGCCTAATTCCAGTTTGTCCCCCCTGTGGTTTAAAGTGCGACACTTAACTACCCTGTGGTTTGGCTTAAAATTAATGTGCCCCCCTGTGGTTTGTTATGTTAGCACTTAACTACCTTCACTTACCTTCTATCCAAATTTTAGTCAAATTAATCATCATTTTTATACTTTTAATGTTTAAAATTTGTTATTCAACACTCTATAATTATAAAATAATTCAAAAAATATATAATTAATATAAAAAAAATTATAATTTTAAAAAATCAATAAAATAATTTAATATTTATTGTTTACTCTATTGATTATTTATATTTAGTTATTTATTCATTTTATTTTTATTTTTTATCTTTAATATTTTAGAATTATTAAATCAATCAAAATAAAATTGTAAGAGAATAATATAATATAAATATATAACTAAATTTAAGTTTTTTTTATTGTTCAAGTTCGGAACATACATACCTGAATTGAATGTTAACGTTATTGAGCTTAGAAACTCTAACATTAAACAATAATTTTCTTAGAAAAGTATCCAATTTATCCAATCATATAACGTTAATAGTGTACCAAAATAAAGTGACAATCCAACTTCATATTAAGTATTAACATATTCAAATTATTGATTTTTTAAAATTATAATTTTTTTTATATTAAATATAATTTTTTTGAATTATTTTATAATTCTAGAGTGTTGAATAACAAATTTTAAACATTAAAAGTATAAAAATGATGATTAATTTGACTAAAATTTGGATAGAAGGTAGGTGAAGGTAGTTAAGTGATAACATAACAAACCACAGGGGGGTCAAGTGTCACACTCTAAACCACAGGGGGTCACATTAATTTTAAGCCAAACCACAGGGTAGTTAAGTGTCGCACTTTAAACCACAGGGGGGCAAACTAAAATTAGGCCAAACCACAGGGGGCAAACTGTAGTTTACCCAAAAAACAAAGAGAAGTACTTCATAGTTGATAATCTCACTAGGCCTTTGCTGAGGATACAAAATTATCAAATAAATTGTGGAACTTCTATTGTTATAATAAATAAAATATTATTATATTTTTTTTATTATTTATACTGAATATAATTATATTTTTTTAATTAATAAACTAAAATATAAAAATTTGGCAAGCTAAAAATCTCAAACCACCAAACCAAATTGTTCAAATTAAAATCAATCATTTATCATTGGTTTGACACTATGTATAAACTGAAACCGATAGGTTCATCATTGTTTGGATTAAAACCGATTAAACTGACCGCCGAACACTCCTACAAAATATCACAATCATAATATATGAAAATTTTAAAGTAAATAAAATGCATTATGTAATTTTTTTGTAAATCTAAATTTGAAACTTTCTGATTTGAAAATAAAGTCAGAGATGATACAAAATTATCACTAATTATATTCAAATGACAATAGAAGTTCGTATAATAATTATTATACCTTAAATAAATTTAATGATTTTAGAATTGACTATGATCATGACATTTAAACAATTTTAGATTCTAAAATATAATGTTGGTAGTTATAGTTTGAGACGATTTTAAAAAAACTTGATCAAAATTACAATTAAGTTAATAAATATAATGACAAAAACTCAATTTTGGTCTCTCACTTTTTAGCATTTTTCTCAACTTAGACACAAATGTTTGCTAAGTTCTAATTTGGTCCCTAATGTTTGATTAGACTCAATTTGGTCCCTTACGTTTATAATTGCTATCATTTGATCCCTAATGTTATCCAAGTGCTAAAATAGTTAATCCCTAATGTTATCCAAGTGCTAAAATAGTTAACTTAATGCTGAAATGAACAATTAAATATTGAGTATACATGACAACATATGTATATTTGGTGACACATATGCTTGAACAGTGTCCATGCATGCATCTCTTTAAAAAAAATTAATAATATAATACATTTATTTTTAATTTTTAATTTATGCTAATAGCTGCCATTTAATTTATTTTTAATTTAAAAAATTTATAATAAATTTGGAGGTGTAGTTGTAGTAATGTCACCTAAATGCACATATCAATATCTACACTCAATATTTAATTGATCATGTGAGTATTCTGTTAATTATTTTAAAACTTGGCTAATGAAGAGATCAAATTGATACTAATTGCAAACGTGGGACCTAATTGAGAATGAGCAAACGTTAGGAATTAAATTGATACTAATTACAAATGAGGGGGCCAAATTGAAACTCACCAAACATTAGGGACCAAATTGAGAAAAATGCTAAACATAAGGGATCAAAATTTAATTTTGTCTAGTTATATTATCTTTAACTAAATGTCAATAGTTAAAGTTTGAAATTCTAAAATAGGAGGTAATGGTAGAGCTAGAATAATCATGGAGTTACTGAAGGAGCTTATGGAAGAGATTGGAGCAATCAAATAGCAAGTGGGCCGTCAATTGTTGTTGAAAACGTCCTTAACACCAAGTGGGCTAAAAATGGAGCTTTACAACATATATTGGGCTTGAAAACATCAATTTGAAGAGTTTGGACCAAGTACTATATATGTGGAGATGTATTTAAGTCTAAATCATCATATTTTGGGCTTAAAATGCTTATTTTAATTTGGGTTAATTATTTGTGCGAAAATCATTATATTTAGATTTTATTATTTAAAGCCAATTAGTGATTTAAAACAATAATTTCAGATTTAATGTTTTAATTAGTTTGGACTTGATGTTTAAATGTCCAATAGGGTTTATTTTGTTTTGGGCTTTATTTTATGCTATGTTAGTAGAGTCCATTAATGAATTAGGGTTTTATTTCTCTTTGAGTATAAATACTCTTTATTTTCTATTGTAAGGGACAAGTTGAATGAATTTTGATTGACTGAGTTTTCTTCATGAAAACCTATATGTGTGTGTGCAAGTGAGGATGGATTTCTTTACTTGTTGCATCAAGAGATTGAATCTACTTATCGAAGGTTAGTTTATCTTTGTGGCGTTTATTCATTCTCTTCTCTATTATCTGCGTTTCTAAGAACGGGTTTCTTAGGGGTTCAGTAAGGCAGGTGTTTATTCTAAGGTTTTACTTGATTCAAAGCGTGTGTTGGTGTTTTAGTCTCGATCATAGGTTGAGGTTCCGCATCAATAGCTAAGCTATTTTCATTTGAGAACTAAAATGTTATATTTAAATCATAAAATTCTAAATGGTTATAAATCATAAAATATTAGACAACAATAAATATTATATAGAGATGAAAGAGCAATTTGGCTTAAAAATTATTAAAAAAAAAAGTATTGTGTGAAGATGTACAAAATATTGACATATCTTTTTTTTCTAACTAAAAAATCTTTAACATTAACTAATATATATTGCGCGATGCGGATTCAACCAAGTTGGGTCAAGTTATTCTGAATAACCCGATGAAATTGACCTTTCTTAAAATTTAGACCCACTCGAACTCAATTAAACATATTTTTTTAAATTTGTTGGTTTCAATCGAGCTCAAATGAGCAAGACGTGTTAAGTTGACCCCTAGAACCTCGTGCTTTTAAGGAAAGTTTTAATGTTTTATAGAGATATCCTAATGAGATGTTTCAAATTGAAAGTTTATGGATGCTATTAACATCTAACAAAATTATTGGGCAAAAATTGACAGAAAATCTATAATATTACCAAAAAAGTGCTTTTATTTATTTTATTATGGATATATTTGAATGTTATTTAAATATAGTCTTCAGTGATCTGTGAAATTGAAATATGTGGTTAAAACTATTTAATAATTATTATTTAAAATTAATTTTGAATTATTTAAATATTTTTATATAATTTTAAAATAGCTTAATTATTCATTCAATTTTTTTATGAAATTTAGTAATTCAAAATATTAATAATTAATCAATTAAAATTATTAGGGTTATAATTTTGGGAAAAAAATTGACGGTGAACTAAGTTTTGAGACACAAAGAAATTATATATTCATTTTATTTAAATAACTTTATATATGCTTATTAACTTTTTCTTCAACTCAAGCATCTTCTTCTCATTCACACAATTTCTCTCTCCAAATAAACTCAACAAATGTTGAAGGTCAAGTCAACTCAACGAGTAGATGTATAGTGGTACGGTAGTACTGAACTTCAGTACATCCCTCCAATCAGGTGGTTTCTAAACCATTCAAGGTGGCTCATCATTAATGTGAATTTATATTAATATTAACAAATGGCTCTATATGATTGGAGAGATGTACTGAACTTCAGTGGTACAGAACTATTAAACTTTTATGCCAACTCAACATCCAATTTATCAATAATTTTTTTTTGGCCTGGGATTACCATTAGTTATACATGAACTACGCCATATATAAAAAAAAAGGGTAAACTACACTTTACCCCCTGTGGTTTGGCCTAAATCTAGTTTATTCCCTTGTGATTTAAAATGCGACACTTAACTACCTTATGGTTTGGCTTAAAATTAATGTAGCCCCTGTGGTTTAGAATGTGACACTTGACCCCCCCTGTGGTTTGTTATGTTATCACTTAACTATCCTATATTATTTTTTTCTCAAAATTTAATATTTAATATAACTTATAAAAGAAATGACCTAAAAATAATTGAATTAATTAATTATTTTATTAAATTATATTTATTTTATCTGTAAAATAATAACAATAAACCCTAATCTTCTATTTTTCAACTCTTTTTAGTGTTTTCTTCATACTCTTCCTTTCTTCTAATCTCTCCATCATATCCAAGAGTAATGTTATACTCCTAGTCTAAGGTAAGTTTGTGCTCTTCTCTTCTGTACCGTTTATGCTCTTCTCTTCGGCACTGTTAACATTCAATCCAGGTATGTATGTTCTGAACTTGAACAATAAAAAAAACTTAAATTTAGTTATATATTTGTATTATATTATTCTTTTATAATTTTATTTTGATTGATTTAATAATTATAGAACATTAAAGATAAAAAATAAAAAAATAAAAAAAATAAAAAAATAAAAAACTAGATATAAATAATCAACGGAGTAAACAATAAATATTAAATTATTTTATTGATTTTTAAAATTATAATTTTATTTTATATTAATTGTAATTTTTTAATCATTTTATAATTCTAGAGTGTTGAATGATAAATTTTAAACATTAAAAGTATTAAATGATGATTAATTTGACTAAAATTTAGATAAAAGGTAGGTCAAGGTAGTTAAGTGATAACATAACAAATCACAGGAGGGTTAAGTGTCACACCCTAAACCACAGGGAGGCACATTAATTTTAAGCCAAATCACAGGGTGGTTAAGTGTCAAATTTTAAACGACAGGGGACAAATTGAATTTAGGCCAAACCACAGGGAGCAAACTGTAGTTTACCTTAAAAAAATTGCATTAGTAAAAGATTATATGATTTATCAACCATAAATTTCATGGGTTCATATGTACACAAAAAATCTTATATGTTTGATATACCATTTGGAAATATTTCTTGATTTAGAGAATATTTGTTGTCATTTTGATAATTATACGTTTATATGTTTTTTCTTAATCTCACATGTATTTATTTTTTCGATCAACACTACATTAGATTTCATTATGCTATTTCTATTGTTTAAAATTTAATTATTTATTTATTATAAATAAGTTCAAATTGATATATAAATATCTATAGATAACCCCGTGTATCGCACGGCCGAACTCTAATAAAATATATGATTAGAGGAGACGTAAGAGAAGAGTGGAGATAATAGATAGTTAATAAAAGAGTGAGATAACAAATATTTTCTTATTGTTTAATTTATTATTTTAAAATATAATAATAAGTATTTGATATTGTATTATATTAAGAAAATAAAAAATGTTAGATATTAAAACTTTTAATTATTTTAAAATAATATAATTGTGTAATATTATATTTTTAAAATCTAAAAAACTAAATTATATACACTTATGTACATGTTAAGCTTTTATTATTTTGGTTTAACATATGGGCGAATTTATAAATCAATTTTTTACATATTATTCTTTTTAATTTACTGCTTAATGATTAAAATGATTGTAATTTTATTCTTTTATTTCATCTCCATTTTAATTTGGGTAATACTTTGGAGCTATGATTAGCTTTGATTCATTATTGTCTAACTATTAGATATGTTTTGAGATCTATGTCATCTTAAATTTTAAAATAAAAAAAATTTTAGTATAAATCTCGAGACAGATTCAATGACTAGACAATGATAGAGCTTTGTTTTAGTATCAAATTTATGATACGTGGATTTGGAAGAAAATTTTGAGCATTGTTATCAAACGCATTACATAGTACAAACGATTTGTCAAGTTTTTAATAAAAATGTAATTGAAAATAAAATTCTAATTTATAAATATTTTAAAGATTCAAAGAAAAAATGGTTTCAATGTAATTTTGTGCCTTGGACCAAGTAAATCAAACCTGGATATTTTGAAACCGAATCCTAGAGTTCGTGATGGTGCATTTCTTGTGTTGTTACCTTTACATCAACCATCAAATGGATTAACGAACAAAATCACACCATGTCATCCACTTGTTTATGAAAATATTAAACAGATTGTAAGTAAGCGACACAGAAAGAACGGACCTATCAAGAGGAGTCTGATGAGAACAATCTGCAAATGGTTTTCTCCTTGTCTATATATATTCCAAGCTCCGCTTCCAAAAGAAAAACCTAAACTCTTATGTTACTATTGACCCCACCACACTCCATTGAATCGTTTCTTTTTCTGCAATCTTCCTTTTTCTTTCTCTCTTCACATTATTTTGTTCACATTCTCATCTCAAAGTTTCCACCTTTCTTGACACCGATTTTTCAATATTTCTTTTCCTTTCTCTCTTCACATTCCCATATCAAAGTTTTCACCCTTTCCAACCCAAAGACCAACCTTCTTCGTCTTCTCCACCTCTAATTGCTTCTGGGGTTCTCGCAAATGACACTCTTTACAAAAACATGACCCTATCGGACCTGGTTTCGAAGCTCCGAGAAGCCGAAGTTGAGAAAATGAAGCTGAAAGGTGAAGTTGAGAAGTAGGGGACGTAATTTGTGTCTCTGAAGGAGACGAGACGGTAGAGTTTGAGATGCTGGCTAAGATAAAAGTAGAGGAGGAATTGAAGGAGCAACGCAAGAAGGGGAAGGAGGCTGAGGAGAGATATAAGAATTCGTTGGAAGATGGGAAGAAAAGGGAGGAACAACAAGAAACAACTATTAGGAAGCCTAGGATGGAGAATCGTAAACTAACGGAGGAGTGTAACTAATTCTCCTCCATTAGTTTATGATTCTCCATCCTAAGCTTCCTAATAGTTTTCTCTTGTTACTCCTTCCTCTTCTTCTCATCTTTCAATGATTTCCTATATCTCTCCTCAACCTCCTTCCTCTTCTTGCGTTGTTCCTTCAATTCCTCTTATACTTTCACCTTAGCCAGCATCTCAAACTCTACTGTCTCGTCTCCTTTAAAGACATAAACTACCTCCCCTTCTTCTCAACTTCAACTTTCAGTTTCATTTTCTCAACTTCGGCTTCTCGAAGCTTCGAAATCATGTTCGATAGGGTCATGTTCATGTAAAGATTGTCATTTGCGATGACCCAAGAAGCCATTGGAGGTGGGGAAGATGAAGGTTGGTCTTCAGGTTGGAAAAGGTGAAAACTTTTATATGGGAATGTGAAGAGACAAAGGAAAAGAAAGATTGAAGAATCAGTGGTCAAGAAAGGTGGAAACTTTGAGACAGAAATGTGAAGAAAATGTGAAGAGAGAAAGAAAAAGGAAGATTTCAGAAAAAGAAACGATTTAGGTGGTGTGTGGTGGGGTCAATAGGTACCAAAGAGTTTGTGTTTTTCTTTGGCTGAGTTTGGTTCACCATGAAATCCATATAAGAATTGGAATTGCACAAAGCCCAATGGATTCCATGGTTTGGTTCCCAAATTGAGCCTTGAAATCCAATTTTGGGGGTTTTTTAATGGAATTGGGGGAAAAAGTCATACTTGCCCTCTTCATTCTGCACCTCTCACGTGTTCTGATTATTCCCATCTACTCTCTCTCTCTCGTTCTGCAAGTAAACATCACTGTGAAAAGAAAACCAAATGGAGAAAAAACATAGCACTAAACCAAACAATAGAAAACCAAATGGATAAATAACAAACAAAATCGATTAACCCATTATTGTATCCTTTTCTCAGCCTACTTTTCCATATATTTGATTATTAAAAATGGTTTCCTCTATGATTTGTGGGCACCCAATTCTGGATCACGAGAGATGAGAACAGAATTTCCAATATCAAATCACAACAAAAATAAAAGAAAAAAAACCATGAACTGTAGTAGTTGACAAATAGCAGATCTAGGAAAATACCAAGCAAATAGCAACAACTGTACCTCAGAAACTATTTTGGAGAGAGAAAAAGTACTAAATCTATAAACATATATATCATACAGATACACACATACAGACGGAATAAGTAGCAGATCTTAGAGTAAAAAGTGTACCTGTTTGAAGCAGAAATCTCCAACGATATCGAGTAGCGAGATGAGAAGAGATGACGTCGAGCAGTGGGTGGAGGTGTGGGATGAGAAAAAGTAGCTGGAGCTGTGGTTTGAGAACAAGTAATGAGGAGTAATGAGAACAAGAGTTGGAAATGTGAAGAAGTAGCTAGAGGTGTCGGATGAGGAGTAATGACAGAGCTTTATGGGTTGAGCTTACAAGGGAACAAACACTGTGCTATACTTAGAAGAAAAATGAGAGGCTACTTAACAAACTTAAACCAAAACAGACCAAGATTTGTAGAAGAAGATGGGGGAAAACGAGTTGGATTTGAATGGTAGGCGTCGGACTCGATGAGGAGGGAGGAAGGGAGCCGTCGTGGAACTCGATGCTTAAACTAGATCTGTAAAAGAAGATGAGGAAGACAAGTTAGATCCGAATCTGGAGAAGAAGGATGGGAGCCGCCTTTGAGTGTAGTGAGGAATGAAGATGTGATGGAAATAGGGTTTAGATATTTCGTACGATTAAAATTAAATATAAAAACTATACCAAAAAAATTATGTATAAAAATGCCTATATAAATATTAAAATAAACTACATTTAGTAAAATTACTTAAATACCCTTCGGGGACAAGGACCCGCGGGGCGGGGGTTGTGCTTCCCGTCCCTGCCCCTAAAGTTGCATCGAGGAAAATATTTTCCCCGTCCCAATCCCCGCAGGAAAAAATCCCTGCATATGGGGCCTTGTATGTGGAATTCCCGTGGGGATTTTTGCCATCTCTACAAGCTACAAGTCATTCGAAACTTATATTTTTCATTAAAAAAAGAACTTTGAATGGTCAATATTCATATCTTCGATGAAATTTGACCATAATACCCTTCCTATATGCCAATACCATTACTGTATACCAACATTCATATATTCATATTTGTTAGTTATTTCTTTCCTTTTTATTTATGTTAACGTTATTTCTTTTCTTTTTATTTCTGTTAACGTTATTTATTTCTTTTTCTTTTGTGGATATTTCTTTCTTTTTTATACACATTCAGCCATACAATGTTACAAACCAAAACCAAAAAAATAAAGGAGCTTTGTGTGTGTAGCCTGTGTGTGTATATGTAGGATTTAAATTATTAACATATGTTATTAGTAAAATTTTTTTAAAAATAAAAGTTAATGGAATAAAGGAGCTTCAATTACTTTTTCTTTCGTAATTCTTTTATATTAATATAAGTATATAACATGCCAACTTTAAATTAAATCATGTAATTTTTATATTATTTATTTAGATAAATAATCAAATATTGTATATATATAAATAATTACTAGACATGACCATGTTTGTAAGTAATTTTTTTATGACGTCTGTAAGTAATTTTAATTTACATAACAAAGTTGTGATTTTAATTTTTTTAAAATGTAAACTGAATTTGTTTATGCCGCCACTATGCATACTCCATAATATTGAAAGTTAGATTTGATTAGTGATCTGAATAAATTAATTTAAAAATTAAATAAATTTATCAAAAGTCAGCCTACTATATATTAATAAAAGAATTATAAAATAAAAATGAAGCTAATTTATTTAAAAATATTATTAAGGGCATGTATATGTTTACAGTTTATTTTATTATTTTAATAAAAATATTTTTTTAAAAAAACTAGTAAAATGAAATAAACAGTTAATAAAGTATTTACTTCTTATAAAAAAATAAATAAAGTAATTACTTAATTCATAAACTAATAATTACTAAATTTTATTTTATTTTACTAATAAAATAATAACTACAAAAAATAAATTTTAACATAAACGTAAAGAAAAGGTCAAATTACTCTTTTGGTCCTCAACATTTGCACGAAGTTTAATATTGGTCATCAACGTTTCAAAAAGTTATTTTAGGTCCTCAACATTTTTTTTGGGTCAAAATTGGTCCTCTAACATAATATCTGTCTGATTTTGCCATTAAATGCTGACGTAGATGACTTATGTGATACATCCTCTCTCCTACGTGTCAAATTTAAATGACATGACACCCTCTCTCACTCTAACTTAACAAAACGACGCCGTTTTGATTCAAAATAAAACATTTAAATGAATCAAAACGACGTCGTTTTGCTGAATTTGAGTGAGAGAAGGTGTCATGTCATTTAAACATAACACGTAGGAGAGAGAGTATGCCACATAAGCCTTTCACGTCAGCATTTAATGGCAAAACCAGACAAATTACGCTAGAGGACCAATTTTGACAAAAAAAAAACGTTGAAGACCTAAAATAACTTTTTGAAATGTTGAGGATCAATATTAAATTTCGTGCAAATGTTAAAGACCAAAAGAGTAATTTGGCCAAAACAAAAAAGGAAAGAAAGAAATAAAGAAGTTTGGTATAACTTATAAGACACAATAAGTAGTACTAAGCTGCAACCATGATTTACCCATGTGTCCATGTCATGGTTTATATTGATATATTGGAAGGGTATTATAGTCGAATTTCATTGAAAATATGAATGTTGACCGTTCAATATATTTTTTTTAATGAAAATATAAGTTTGGACTGAATTGTAGTTTGTTTTGATCTCTTGAGGGAAGGGAGTATAATATTTTAAAATAGAGGGGAAGGCATTGTAATTTAAGTATCTCTTAGAGGAGGACAGTATAATTTACTCTTTTTAATATTTATCAAGGGCATTTTAGTCATTTTACCTCACTATTAATTCCAAACTTCCAATTCCTATTTTTACATACCAAACAATACTTTTCAATTCAAATATCAATATCAATTCCTATTCCAAACCCAACCAAACGCAGCCTTTGGGAACAAGAAATCAATTCCATAGAAACCAAAAAGTAAGTGGGCTCCCTGGGCCCCACTTACTTTTTCACTCTTTCATTTCCATCAACTTAAAAAAAAAAAAATACAAAATATCTATTATACCCCTTTGATTTGGCATTATTTGACACAATTATAACCTTTTTTTCTTTTTATTATTTTAATATAAGGGGTAAAATAGTCATTTTAATATATTCCCATTCCATTTTCATTACCAAACTTTTACTACTAAACACATCAAATGCATTCTGTTTCTATTTTCATTTCTATTTATACCTAATGAACATGCCCATGTACTTAATGAATATTCACTTTTGCACTTACCTAGTAATTTAAACTAAAGAAGAATATTACACATTGTGGTGCTAAATTTTATGTTATTTGTACAAAAGCCCGAACTTAAACGAATTGAGTCCAATCCACTAAAGATAGACTGATCCATTTTCTTACATCTCCTCCTGTGATAATGAAGGCTATATGTTTGCCGTGATCACTGGTGTATGTTGTGCATATATACATGCATGAGTTGTTTCAAACATTATTGAAACGTTTAGTAGATCTTGCAAGTGTAATAAATATTGAATCGCATACCAAATTGCCAATGGCATCCAATTCTAAACAAATACCACCAAATCAAAAGTTCGATTTTTGTATCAATATTTAGGTATTACCCAATTAATATTTAATAAACTGACCAAAGACAAGTAAATAATTAAGTTGAATCATTAAGGAAATTATAACTTGCAGCTTCACATTACTATCAATTTAAAATAATAATAATAATAATAATAATAATAATAATAATAATAATAATAATAAAATGAAGGTTATAATTATACTAATGGAGCTAGCTGTCTTACAAATTGGTGGGTGTACCATTTTTCTTTTCCTATAATTTTCTGGGCTTGCGTGGTGAATTTTGACTCTTGCTTTAAATGCAATTTGGAGGACCATTCATCAAAAGTTGGGGAATGAATTTGCCCATAACAAAGAAATTTATCATTTAGTTTTTTTATTTTCTAAAATACATAAAATTATAATAAAAAATTATTATTTTAGTTAATTTTTTGAAAATCTATTTTTTCCATCTTCTAATTTAAATATATATAACAATGATAATAACTTATTTTATACAATACACGAAAATTTAAAAATGGTATTATTGAAAAAAAAAATTAAAAATGGTAGAATTTGTAAAAAGAGCCCAAAAAAAACGTTTAGGAGCATTAATTCATCTTCACCTATTTCAATAGTGTCAAGACTATTTATCAATATTAATAACAATTTGGTCTCTAATCCATTTAAGACGATGATATTTGCCTTGATAAAACTTTGGTCCCTAATCCATTCATGGTAGGTTCTTATTAATGTGAATCCATATTAGTACTTCACATATAAAGTAAAAATATACATTTTAAAGTAAAAGTAGCCTTGTGAGACTATTTATCAATATTAATAACAATTTGGTCCCTAATCCTGTAATCCATTTAAGACGATGATATTTGTCAATATTGATACAAATTTGGTTACTAATCAATTCATGATAGGTTCATATTAGTGTGGGTCCCTAAAATTACTTCACAAATGAAGTAAAAATATGTAATTTAAAGTAATTACACCGTAATTATACGAAAGCGAATTACACCGAATCCAATTTTAAAAGGAATACACAATACATGAGCTATTATTGAATCTAACGCACAAAACATAAGTGTCGTATTTGTAATTGTCATGCTTATAAGGAGATATTTTGGGCACGTTCATTAGGAAAAAATAGAAATGAAAATGGAAACGGAAACGGAATGCATTTGATGTGTTTAGTAGTAAAAGTTTGGTAATGGAAATGGAATGAGAATGTATTAAAATTACCATTTTACCCCTTATATTAAAATAATAAAAAGAAAAGAAGGTTATAATTGTGTCAAATGATGTCAAATCAAAGGGGTATAATATATATTTTGTATTTGTTTTTTAAAGTTAATGAAAATGAAAAAGTGAAAAAGTTTCAATTGCTTTTTCTATGGGAGCATTTCATCTAATGAACACATTAGGGTACGCTTGGTATAGATGCACGGATGTAAAGTACTGTAAAGAAAGTACTGTAGAATAAAAGAAAGTATTATAGAAAAAAGTGAGGAGAGAGATAGAGAGAAAAATTATGAGAGAGAAAAAATATGATAAAAAGTATGTTTGATATATATAAAATATGATGTAAATTTTTTTGGGAATCGTGAAACACCACAATTCTACTGTTTGGTTTTCATACCAAACATACCCTAAGTAATCAAGTTAGCACCGCAAGTTTTTTCTACAAATAACGAAAAACCATTTGAATTTAAAAGTAAGAATTACACAGAAAAAACGAAGAGAAGTACTTCATAGTTGATAATCTCACTAGGCCTTTGCTGATACAAAATTATCAAATAATTTGTGGAACTTCTGTTGTTAATAAGCAAAATATTACTATATTTTTTTATTATTTATATTGAATATAATTATATTTTATATTAATAAACTAAAATATACAAATTTGACAAGCTAAAAATCTCAAATCACTAGACCAAATTGCTCAAATTAAAATTAATCATTTATGATTTGGTTTGACACTGTATATAAACTCAAACCGATAAGTGCATCATTTTTTGGATTAAAACCGTTTAAATCGACCACTGAACACCCCTACAAAATATCATAATACATTCAATATCATTATTAAAAGTATTATGAAAATTTTAAAGTAAATAAAATGCATTATGTAATTTTTTCGTAATCTAAATTTGAAACTTTCTGATTTGAAAATAAAGTTAGAGATGATACAAAATTATCACTAATTATATTCAAATGACAATTAAAGTTCATATAATAATTATTATAGCTTAAATAAATTTAATAATTTTAGAGTTGACTATGATTATGACATTTAAACAATTTTAGATTCTAAAATATAATGTTGGTAGTTATATATAGTTTGAGACTTTAAAGAAACTTGATCAAAATTACAATTAAGTTAACAAATATAATGACAAAAACTCAATTTTGGTCTCTCACTTTTTAGTATTTTTCTCAATTTAGACACAAAATGTTTGCTAAGTTCTAATTTGGTCCCTTACGTTTACAATTGGTATCATTTGATCCCTAATGTTATCCAAATGTTAAAATAGTTAACTAAATACTAAAATGAACAATTAAATATCAAGGGTACATGATAACATATGTACATTTGGTGACACATATGCATGAACAATGTCCATGCATGCATCTCTTAAAAAAATTAATAATATAATACATTTATTTTAAATTTTAAATTTATGCTAAAAGCAGCCATTTAATTTATTTTTAATTTAAAAAATTTATAATAAATTTGGAGGTGTAGTTGTAGTATTGTCACCTAAATGCACATATCAATATCTACAAGCGATATTTAATTGATCATGTGAGTATTGTGTGTTAACTATTTTAAAATTTGGATGATGATGGGACCAAATTGATACTAATTGCAAACGTGGGGCCTAATTGAGAATGAGCAAATGTTAGGGATTAAATTGATACCAATTACAAATGAGGGGGCCAAATTGAAACTCACCAAACATTATGGACCAAATTGAGAAAAATACTAAACATAAGGGACCAAAATGTAATTTTTGTCTAATTATATTATCTTTAATTGTTAAATGTCAATAATTAAAGTTTGAGATTCTAAAATATAACCATAAGCTATTTTCATTTGAGAATTAGACCCACCCGAACTCAATTGAACATAATTTTTGTTGGCTTCAATTGAGTTCAAATGAGCAAGATGTGTTAAGCTGACCCCTACAACCTCATGCTTTTAAGGAGAGTTTTGTAAAGATATCCTAATGAGATGTTTCAAATTGAAAGTTTATGGATGCTATTAACATCTAACAAAGTTATTGGGCAAAAATTGACAGAAAACCTATAATATTGAACCAAAAAAGTGTTTTTATTTATTTTATTATGGATATATTTGAATGTTATTATTTTTTTTCTAGACCAATGTATTCATCGTCGAGCACAGTGACTATTTGAATGTTATTTAAATATAGTCTTCAGTGATATGTGAAATTGAAATATGTGGTTAAAATTATTTAATAATAATTATTTAAAATTAATTTTGAATTATTTAAATATTTTTATATAATTTTAAAATAGCTTAATTATTCATTCAATTCTTTTTATGAAATTTAGTCATTCAAGATATTAATAATTAATCAATTAAAATTATTATGGTTATAATTTTGGGAAAAAATTAACGGTGAACTAAATTTTGAAACACAAAGAAATTATATAATCATTTTATTTAAATAACCTTATATATGTTTATTAACTTCTTTTTCAACTCAAGCATCTTCTTCTCATTCAGACAACTTCTCTTTCCAAATAAACTAAACAAATGTTCAAGTCAACTCAACCTTCAATTTATCAATATTTTTTTTTTTTGCCTGGAATTACCATTAGTTATACATGTTCAAGATTATATAATTTATCAACCATGAATTCCATGGTTCATATGTACACAAAAAATCTTATATGTTTAATATACCATTTGGAAATATTTCTTGATTCAGAGAATATTTGTAGTCATTTTGATAATTATATGTTTATATATTTTTTATTAATCTCACATGTATTTATTTTTTCGATGAACACTGCATTAGATTTCATTATGATATTTCTATTGTTTAAAATTTAATTATTTATTTATTATAAATTAATTCAAATTAATATATAAATATCAATAGATACTCTGTGTATCGCACAGGCTGAACTCTAGTAAAATATATGATTAGAGGAGACGTAAGAGAAGAGTGGAGATAATAGATAGTTAATAAAAGAGTGAGATAACAAATATTTTTATTGTTTAATTTATTATTTTAAAATATAATTATAATTATTTTATATTGTATTATATTAAGAAAATTAAAAATGTTAGATATTAAAACTTTTAATTATTTTAAAATATAATAATTATGTAATATTATATATTTAAAATCTAAAAAAATAAATTATATACACTTATGTACATGTTAAGCTTTTATTATTTTGGTTTAACATATGGGCGAATTTATAAATCAATTTTTTTGCATATTATTCTTTTTAATTTACTGTTTAGTGATTAAAATAATTGTAATTTTATTCTTTTATTTCATCTCCATTTTAATTTGGATAATTGTAATATCCGAGATATTTAGATTTAATTATTTTTATTAATATTTAATTTATTTTTTCTTTCAAAAAGAAAAATAAATTAAATTAAAGAATTAAAGAGTTAAAATAAAATAAAGGAAAAAATAATAGGGAATATATGAAATTTTTCTAATACCTAAAAGGAATAGAGATAAAAAAAGATGGGAGAAAAGAAAATAAAATAACTAAATTAAAAATATATATATATATATATATATATATATATATATATATATTTTATTATTATGATAATTGTTAATAATAATATTATTATTATTTACTAAGAAAAAAAAGAAAAAAAAATATAATATATATTAAAATATATGCGGGGGCCAACCGTGACCCCCTCCCATTACTCACACACACCAATAATAAAAACTAGAGGCTTCGCATGCACGTACCGTGCATGTAATTTATTTTTTTAAAAAATTTAATATAAAATTATTATTATATTTTAAAATAATAAAATATTAAATATTTGATAATTTTTAAATTTGTAAACTAAAATCATTATTATTATATTTTAAAATAATAAATTGAATTATGGGAAGTTAATTGTTTCAACATTAATTACCACTATGTTTACTTTCTCTCTCCCTCCCACTCCCACTCCCACATCCTCCCATTATTTTTTTTGTATTTAATAAATTAGTAAATATTTATTTTAGGTGACCATTGACGGGAAGATCCCACAGCCATATTAATATAGATAATATATATTAGGATAATGGGGGGGGGGGGAATCGTGACCCATCCTTATTCATTTAAAGCATTAAAAAAATATATATATATAAGAGAAGCAGCTAGAACCAAAACAAACGCACACACACGCAGAAGCAAGCGGGCAGAAGCGACGCACGAACAAGCAAGCCGAGAAGGAGGGGGAGCGTTCCACGGCGGTTTCTGGTCGGAAAAGGCACGCCGGTGCCGGAGAAGGTGACCGGACTTCGCCTTTCAACACCCACAAGCCTCCCATCCGATTGAAATCAAGTAAGAAAGCCCCAAACTCCCAAAACCCCATTTTCTCCAATTTTGGATATTTTCAGAATTCTTCAAATACTTCCAATCGGGGCATTCCGGGGTTAAATTTGAGCTTAGTGGATGTTATTGAAAGCTTAGTGAGGTTAAGAATCAAAGTTAAACCATAGGAATTGACCGGGTATGGAAATTAGGAAAATTTAGTTAGAAAATTACTATAAATTCGAAATTGATAGTTTGATGCATGTTTAGGCTTGGATTGGAGTATAGTATAAGTGTTATAAATGCTGGAAATTGATAATAAAAGAGTGAGATAACAAATATTTTTTATTGTTTAATTTATTATTGTAATCAATGTTTTTAAAACCGGACCGGTCATTGAACCGGTCGAGGCACTGGTTCACGGTTCAATGGTCGAACCGTGGTCGAACCGGTGGCATTTAAAATATATATTTTTAATTAAATATACTAAAATATATCATAAAAAAATTATATATTTCATAATTATATGTTTCCATCTCGATCTAAACATGATAAGAAATAGAACAAGTTGCAAATTACCACAATATCATATTAAATTCTTCAAATAAGTTCAAGGATCAACATATTTAAGTCTCAAATCTTATCATAAACCCAACAATAAATATTGAAATAGAACAATCCTTACAACTACAAGTCACAACAAATTTTCAATAAATATTAAATCATAAACAACACAATTTTTTTTTTAAAAAAATGAACAACCGGTCGAACCGTCTAAACCACCGGTTCTGACCGGTTCTTGACCGGTTTTATATCTGACCGGTTCATTGGTTATTCCGGACCGGACTGGCTGGCGGTTTACCGGTTTTCCGGTCCGACCGGCCGGTCCGGTCCGATTTTCAAAACCATGATTGTAATACCCGAGAATATTTTAACTAACATCATTAATTAAATTAAATTAATTAATTTAATAGTTGAAAATATTTTTTTATTTTATTTTATTATATCAAGTTTCTTTTCTTTTTGTGATATGTATATATATATATATATATATATATATATATATATTAATTAATTAGATATATATTATATAAGGAAAGAATAAAAGAAAAGAATAAGGAAAAGAAGAAGCAGATCGTGAGGAGGAAAGAAACGGGGAAAGAACGCTGAGAAAGAGAGGGCTGAGGCGTTGAACGGGAAGACGCACGGGGAAGGTGACTGAGTGCGAGAGCAAGCCGGACGTGCGAGGAGGAAGAGGAGAGCAACGCCGCGCCGTCCGCCGGAGCTAGTCGCCGTTGTGGTTGGAGGAGAGAGAGAGTTACGGGTTAGAGAGAGAAAGCAAAGGGAGAGAGCTCCCACGCCAGAAAACGCCGTCTCTTCATTGGGGAAGGTGGCTGGGAGTCTCCTCTACTCCATATCGTCCTTCTAACCGGTTGAATCGAGGTGAGAAGTCCCGAAACTCTCAAACCCCAATTTTATCAATTTTAGGGATTTTTGGAAAACCCCCAATTGATTCAATCTGAGTATTCTGGGTCCTAAATTGAAGTATTTGCATGATAGGAAGTGAGTTGGAAGCTTAGGAATCGGAACTAAATTGATGGAAATTTATCCGGGTTGGGAAACTTGTAGAAAAATATGATTGGTAATGTTTAAGGGTGTTGTGGACTGATTTGGGGTGCATTGAGAGGTTGAATGGTAATTATATATTTGTTAAAATTATTGGAATGTACGAGGGATTAAAACCCGAGTAATTCCCGTCTCACCCGGAACCCGGTTCGGGGAAAAAGAGACAATTTTCTAATTTTACACGTATCCGGATATGTGTATTCATGTGTAGGTAAAGTGTTGAAGGTTATTTTGGTAAATGGAAGTCTTGGACAAGTAGGATTTATGCCTCTCTTGAGCCATAAATTCAAGACTTGGGTAATGGAAACTTCACATGGACACATAGAAGTGGAATTGGGTAACTTGACATTCCCAAATCAAGGCTTCTGAATAGTGTGATTAAGCAAGGGTTGGACACGAATAGAAGCATACTAGGTGTTCCGAAAACTAGTTGAGGGTATTCCAAGCCAACAACTAGTCTATGGAATTAATTAGAGAGAACATGAGCATTAGCGTTACATGTACACGATAGTGGTTGAATTTCAAGTTTCTAAATCTCTCAAGTATATGTGTATAGGGCACCATACAGTGAGTGGACCTTCGGGCACACCGAGAGCCGATCAGAGGGGCCAAATAGGTGAGGGGCTTTCCTATCCTTGTCCTATAGGGTTGACTGCAGATATGGATATATGGTTTGCCTTCTTGCCTACTTGTAGGAATCATATATTAGATAACATGCTATTGTTGTTCCTAAATTATAATATATATGATAACGTGCTATATGTGTATATGTGAACTGTAAAAACGATGGTGGCTCAAGGAGCCTTATATGGAAAGAAGGTCCTCGGGACCTACATGATATCGGGGGTAGGATCGGGTAAATTTTATTTGTGAGGGTCTTGTGGTACTATAAATAAATCTCATTGATCATTATCTGAAAAGTGTGGTTATGTATGTAAACCCTTAAAGAAAATAAACATAGGTGACTTTGTTTTGAACCAAGAGTCCGAATTAGAAACCACTTGTAATATCCGAGATATTTAGATTTAATTATTTTCATTAATATTTAATTTATTTTTTCTTTCAAAAATAAAAATAAATTAAATTAAAGAATTAAAGAGTTAAAATAAAATAAAGGAAAAAATAATAGGGAATATATGAAATTTTTCTATGACCTAAAATATATGGGGGGGGGGAACCGTGACCATCCTTATTCATTTAAAGCATTAAAATATATATATATATATATATAAGAGAAGCAACTAGAACCAAAACAAACGCACACACACGCAGAAGCAAGCGGGCAGAAGCGACGCACGAACAAGCAAGCCGAGAAGGAGGGAGAGCGTTCCACGGCGATTTCTGGCCGGAAAAGGCACGCCGGTGCCGGAGAAGGTGATCGGACTTCGCCTTTCAACACCCACAAGCCTCCCATCCGATAGAAATCAAGTAAGAAAGCCCCAAACTCCCAAAACCCCATTTTCTCCAATTTTGGGTATTTTCGGAATTCTTCAAATACTTCCAATCTGGGCATTCCGGGGTTAAATTTGAGCTTAGTGGATGTTATTGAAAGCTTAGTTTGATGCATGTTTAGGCTTGGATTAGAGTATAGTATAAGTGTTATAAATGCTGGAAATTGATAATGGGGTGGGGGGGCAAACCGTGACCCCATCCTTATTCATTTAAAGCATTAAAATATATATATATATATATATATATATATATATATATATATATAAGAGAAGCAGCTAGAACCAAAAAAAACGCGCACACACACGCAGAAGCAAGCGGGCAGAAGCGACGCACAAACAAGCAAGCCGAGAAGGAGGGGGAGCGTTCCACGGCGGTTTCTGGTCGGAAAAGGCACGCCGGTGCCAGAGAAGGTGACCGGACTTCGCCTTTCAACACCCACAAGCCTCCCATCCGATTGAAATAAAGTAAGAAAGCCCCAAACTCCCAAAACCCCATTTTCTTCAATTTTGCGTATTTTATGAATTCTTCAAATACTTCCAATCGGGGCATTCCGGGGTTAAATTTAAGCTTAGTGGATGTTATTGAAAGCTTAGTGAGGTTCAGAATCGAAGTTAAATCATAGGATTTGACCGGGTATGGAAATTAGGAAAATTTAGTTAGAAAATTACTATAAATTCGAAATTTATTACGCGTTCTAAATTTCTTAAATATAATGTGTATAGGGCACCACAGAGTGATTGGAGCTTCAGGCACTCTGAGGACTGATCAGGAGGGCCAACGAGGTGAGGGGCTCTCCCATCCTTGCCCCACAGGGCTGGATGACAACTTGCAAATGTGGTTTGCTCTATTTGTGCAATTATTATATGAACTATATTTATATGAATGAATTTGTGTTACACATGTATGATTTGCAAATAAGCAGTCGACGTGCAAAGTGTATATGTGCTACTAAGGCTCACTGAGCCCTACATGTTACCGTGGGTAGGATTGAGTCGGAATTTCATATGTGAGGGTTCATTAATAATAGAAACCCATTTAAATTGATCATCGTTGTATAGGTTTTGACCGTATGGTACATTAAGGATAATGAACATAGGTTGTTGAATGTGAGTGAGAGTGTTGCATAACTGAAAATGGGGAAAATAGGCCTAATTAATAATTACGTATAATATTCAGTTAGTTTATCTTAGGGCGTCTTTCAAGGTTGAACATGTTGGTTGAACTTGATTAGGTAGGTCCGGGTAGATCGAGTCGGTCATCCTGGTTCGGCCAACCAGAAATATAGTACCAATGAGAATGCCACTTAGTAGCCATTGCCTTGGATGAACCGAGGTCAGATAATTCGCCGGCTATTACTCTAAGCGTGCCTTGGAGTCAGAAAGTTCCTGGTGTGATCAACCAGGTTCGTAAATGAAATTGCCTTCGGACCAGTATTTCTCTTACCGTAATGCAGGAGACAGAAAGTGAGTGCCTACGTGCACAAGTATGTGTTAATTATGAAACCAAATGATGTATGTTGAGATTGATTTACATGCGGATTAATAAATATGTTAGGAGCATGAATTAGGATTTTACTTGTGAATATGGTACATTGATTGCCTGATCATGTTAAAGATCACAATATAAATCCGTCTCATGCGTATGTGGTTGTGGTTGCTCCCTTCCCCCAGCTGTAGTGGTACCCGCTGCTACGCCAGGGATGGGGGAGCTTCTCATTGAGTCTTTTCGACTCACCCTCTGTTTACATGTTTCAGACACAGGTGGTTCAGGCGTCGGGAACGCGTCCACTTCTTCTCAAGGAGGCGGACAACTCTGAAGACCGCACGCATAGTCCGCGTGGGTGGTGTATTTTGGTTTTGTGCATATGTTGTGATGTATATATATATATATATATATATATATATATATATATATATATATATATGAATCCTTTTTGGGTGTAGCGTTTGTACAGATACAGCTGATGTATATATACGTCTTACTCTAGCTATGTCGGCTTCATACAGATTAAGGTTAGGTCTTGGTGTTGGGAATATAGGCTATGATATAGCATATATTATGTATGTATACTTCCGCATGCGACTAGGATAGATCACACGCCTTGAGGGGTGTGATCAATATGTAAATTATATATATGTGTGACTGAATACCTAATTGTATGAAAATATGACTTCCGCATGTGAATAGGATAGATCACATGCATTGAGGCGTGTGATTAATATGTAAACTATATGCAAGCGTGTGATTGAATATATGTATGACTGTACACAGGATTTCTGCATATGAATAGGATAGATCACCCGCCCTGAAGCGCGTGATCAATATGTATACTATATGTACGTGTGAGTGATTATGTGTATATGTATAGACTGAAGCGGCATTGAGTGAGCCGTGGATTGCACGCTACTTAGGTCACCGGATATGGATGACCATAAATACTATATATTGTTTGTATTAGAAATGGGTAGTTATAAACATGTGAAAATGTCAATCAGGGATTAGAGGCTTACGGGATAGGAGAAATCCTACCTCCCGTGCCAGTCACGGACGCCCGATAGGGGGTCGTGACAGTAATACTTTGGAGCTATGATTAGCTTTGGTTCATTATTGTGTATTAGATCTGTTTTGAGATCTGTCTCATCTTAAATTTTAAGATGAAAAAAAAATTTAGTATAAATCCTGAGACAGATTCAATGACTAGACAATGATAGAGCTTTGTTTTAGTATCAAATTTATGATACGTGGATTTGGAAGAAATTTTTTAGCGTTGTTATCAAACGCATTACATAGTACAAACGATTTGTCAAGTTTTTAATAAAAATGTAATTAAAAAAAAAAAATCTAATTTATAAATATTTTAAAGATTTAAAGAAAAAATGGTTTAAATGTAATTTTGTGCCTTTGACCAAGTAAATCAAACCTGGATATTTTGCAACCGAATCCTAGAGTTCGTGATGGTGCATTTCTTGTGTTGTTACCTTTACATCAACCATCAAATGGATCAACGAGCAAAAGCACGCTACGTCATCCACTTGTTTATGCAAATATTAAACAGATTGTAAGTAAGCGACACAGAAAGAAGGGACCCATCAAGAGGATCCTGACAAGAACAATCTGCAAATGGTTTTCTACTTGTCTATATATATATTCCAAGCTCCGCTTCCAAAAGAAAAACCTAAACTCTTATGTTACTATTGACCCCACCACACACCATTGAATCGTTTCTTTTTCTGCAATCTTTCTTTTCCTTTCTCTCTTCACTTTTTTTTTCACATTCTCATCTCAAAGTTTCTACCTTTCTTGACATCGATTCTTCAATCTTTCTTTTCCTTTCTCTCTTCACATTCCCATATCAAAGTTTTCACCTTTTCCAACCCAAAGACCAACCTTCGTCTTCTCCACCTCTAATGGCTTCTGGGGTTGTCGCAAATGACACTCTTTACAAAAACATGACCCTATCGGACCTGGTTTCAAAGCTCCGAGAAGCCGAAGTTGAGAAAATGAAGTTGAAAGGTGAAGTTGAGAAGTAAGGGAGGTAGTTTGTGTCTCTGAAGGAGACGAGACGGTAGAGTTTGAGATGCTGGCTAAGATGAAAGTAGAGGAGGAATCAAAGGAGCAATGCAAGAAGGGGAAGGAGGCTGAGGAGAGATATAAGAATTCGTTGGAAGATGGGAAGAAGAGGGAGGAACAACAAGAAACAACTATTAGGAAGCTTAGGATGGAGAATCGTAAACTTACAGAGGAGTGTAACTAATTCTCCTCCATTAGTTTATAATTCTCCATCCTAAGCTTCCTAATAGTTTTCTCTTGTTACTCCTCCCTCTTCTTCCCATCTTTCAACGATTTCCTATTTCTCTCCTCAGCCTCTTTCCTCTTCTTGCGTTGCTCCTTCAACTCCTCTTATACTTTCACCTTAGCCAGCATCTCAAACTCTACCGTCTCGTCTCCTTTAAAGACATAAACTACCTCCCCTTCTTCTCAACTTCACCTTTTAGTTTCATTTTCTCAACTTCAGCTTCTCGAAGCTTTGAAATCAGGTTCGATAGGGTCAAGTTCATGTAAAGAGTGTCATTTGCAATGACCTTAGAAGCCATTAGAGGTGGGGTAGACGAAGGTTGGTCTTTGGGTTGGAAAAAGTGAAAACTTTGAGATGGGAATGTGAAGAGAGAAAGGAAAAGAGAGATTGAAGAATCAGTGGTCGAGAAAGGTGGAAACTTTGAGATAGAAATGTGAAGAAAATGTGAAGAGAGAAAGGAAAAGAAAGACCTCAGATAAAGAAACAATTTAGGTGGTGTGTGGTGGGGTCAATAGTAATCAAAGAGTTTGCGTTTTTCTTTGGCTGAGTTTGGTTCACCATGAAATCCATATAAGAATTGGAATTGCACAAAGTCCAATGGATTCCATGGTTTGGTTCCCAAATTGGGCCTTGAATTCCAATTTTAGGGTTTTTTTAATGGAATTGGGGGAAAATTCATCTTTGCCCTCTTCATTCTGCACCTCTCACATGTTCTGATCATTCCCATCTACTCTCTCTTTCTCGTTCTGCAAGTAAACATCATTGCGAAAAGAAAACCAAATGGAGAAAAAACAGAGCACTAAACCAAACAATAGAAAACCAAATGGAGAAAAAAAATCGGTTAACCCATTATTGTATCATTTTCTCAGCCTACTTTTCCATATATTTGATTATTAAAAAGGGTTTCCTCTATGATTTGTGGGCACCCAATTCTGGATCACGAGAGATGAGAACAAAATTTCCAATATCAAATCACAACAAAAATAAAAGAAAAAAAACCATGAACTGTAGTAGTTGACAAATAGCAGATCTGGGAAAATACCAAGCAAATAGCAACAATTGTACCTCAGAAACTATTTTGGAGAGGGAAAAAGTACCAGATCTACAAACATATACATCACACAAATACACACATACAGACGGAACAAGTAGCAGATCTGAGAGTAAAAAGTGTACCTGTTTGAAGCAGAAATCTCCAACGATATCAAGCAGCGAGATGAGAAGAGACGACGTCGAGCAGTGGGTGGAGGTGTGGGATGAGAAAAAGTAGTTGGAGATGTGGTATGAGAACAAGAGTTGGAAATGTGAAGAAGTAGCTAGAGGTGTTGGATGAGGAGTAACGAGAGAGCTTTAAGGGTTGAGCTTACAAGGGAACAAACATTGTGCTCTACTAAGAAGAAAAATGAGAGGCTACTCAACAAACTTAAACCAAAAAAGACCAAGATTTGTAGAAAAAGATGGGAAAAATGAGTTGGATTTGAATGGTAGGCGTCGAACTCGATGAGGAGGGAGGAAGGGAGTCGTCGTGGAACTCGATGCTTAAACTAGATCTGTAAAAGAAGATGGGAAAGACAAGTTGGATATGACTCTGAGTGGGAGGCCAGAGGCGTGGTACTCGATGGAGAAGAAGGATGGGAGCCGCCGTTGGTGAGTGATTGAGAGAGTGAAGGTGAGTGCAGTGAGGAATGAAGATGTGATGGAAATAGGGTTTAGATATTTAATAGGATTAAAATTAAATATAAAAACTTTACCAATAAAATTATGTATAAAAATGCCTATATAAATAAAATATTAAAATAAACTACATAAAATTACTTAAATACCCTTCGAGGACAAGGACCCGCGGGGCGGGGGGTGTGCTCCCCGTCCCTGTCCCCGAAGTTGCATCAAGGAAAATATTTTCCCCGTCCCAATCCCCGCAAGAATTTTTGCCATCTCTGCAAGCTACAATTCAGTCCAAACTTATATTTTTCATTAAAAAAAGAACATTGAGTGGTCAACATTCATATCTTCAATGAAATTTGACCATAATACCCTTCCTATGCCAATACCATTACTGTATACCACCAACATTCATATATTCATATTTGTTCGTTATTTCTTTCCTTTTTATTTATGTTAATGTTATTTCTTTTCTTTTTATTTCTGTTAACGTTATTTGTTTCCTTTTCTTTTTGTGGATATTTCTTTCCTTTTTAGGTAAGGTTTATCTTTACTATAAAGTTTTTAAATATAAAGAAGATACGTAACAAAAAATTTATGCACACCAATCATGGTAAGAAGAGAATATTGAAAATCATCTTTTACGTGACCAATATAATTATAGAAGAGAAAGAGAGTAAATATATAATTGGAGAATGATGCGAGCAGGAAAAGCACGAATGGTGGCCAGAATTTACCTCCGAAGCAATTGCATTATTAAAAGTAAGAAGAGTCAAGAAAATCAAATTAAAGCCGTCAGATAATAGTAAAAATGTGATTTGCACATTCAAATGATGCGAACCTACTAGGGATTGATCTCACGAACCCACAACCAATCTGAAATATTCTTACCCTAAGAAAGCTAACAAAGGTCGAACGATCCACTTGAACCCTTAAACTTAAACGAACAAGAACCCGAAGTGTTAGAAGACGCCACGAGGATGATCAAACCTTGATAAGTTTGTTAGTTTAATGAAGAACCCTAGAGAGAATCCACTCTCAAGATGAATAATCAAATTCTCATAAAACTCAAAACTTAACTTATTATTTTTAAATACAAGATAGAAAAGGAGTATTTATACTCCAAGAAAGAAAACCCTAGAATCCTAAAACAATTAAAAATTAAAAACCTAAATAACTAATAGGCTCTCCTAACATAACTTAAACTAAGGCCCAAACAAAAGACAATGTTTAAAATAAAACTATTGAGTTTTCTTAACAATCATACTTAAAGCCAATATAACTAAAACGCTAAATCTTAATAATTGTCTTAAAAAACTAATGGACTTTGAATAATAAAGCCTAAATATAATGATTTTTGCACAAAAATTCAACCCAGATTAAAATTAGCATTTTAAGTCCAAAATAAGAAGAACTGGGCTCAAACAAGTCTCCACATGTATAGTATATGGTCAAAGCTCTCCAAATTAATATTTTCAAGCCCAGAACATGTTGTGCAGCTCCACTTTCAGCCCAAAATGTGTAAATCACATTTTTACTATTATCTGACGACTTTAATTTGATTTTCTTGACTCTTCTTGCTTTTAATAATGCAATTGCTTTGAGAGGTAAATTCTGACCACCATTGGTGCTTTCCCTACTCGCATCAGAGAACCATGCGATAAAGAAATAAAGAACCTTACTTAATTTTTTTCCTAGAAATAATGGTTGATTAACAATTAATCCTTCATTGTGTTCCACTTAAATTTTTAATTTCCAAACAAAGGGAAGATGTTTTGTTTCCCTCCCATCCTCTCCTCTTCTCTTCTTTAATCCTGAATCCAAACATATCATAATTTTTTCTATTTATTCTCTTATTATTTGAAAAATAAAAATAGTGAAGTTGTAAGCTTCTTTACATTGAGTAAAATAAAATCATAACAACTTACTTTGAGTAATTTCTTTTTAGTTGAGAAATGCTTTTCACTTGTAACAAAAATGATTTTTTTTAGCTTTGAAGTAAAGTTAAAAATTAAAGCTTATATACTCAAACAAAAATTAAAAGTTTTTTGGCTAAAGGTGTATTTTGGTCCTCAATGTTTGCATGAAGTTTAATGTTGATCCCCAATGTTTCAAAAGTTTAATGTTGGTCCTCAAAGTTTTTTTTTGGTCGATTTTGGTCCTCAAGCATAACACTGTTAATTTTTTGCTGTTAAATGATGACGTGGCATGCTTATATGGCACACTCTCTCTCCTACATGTCACATTTTAATGACGTGGCATGACACATCACTGCCACATCACCCCAGATTGCCACATCATCATCTTCTCTCCTTCATCAGCATCATTATCATCATCATTTGGGGTGACGTGGCAGTGATGTGTCATGCCACGTCATTAAAATATGACACGTAGGAGAGAGTGCGTACCATATAAGCATGTCACGTCATCATTTAACGGCAAAAAGTTAATGGTGTTACACTCGAGGACCAAAATCGACCAAAAAAAAAACATTGAGGACCAACATTAAATTTTTGAAATATTGAGGACCAAAATAGTACTTTAGCCAAGTTTTTTTTATGAGATAAAGTTAAATTTTAAATATTTTATGACAAAAACACTTTTTCTAAATTTTTATATTTTTCAATGTATCTTTATTTATTTTTAATTACTAAACCTTACTATTTATCTATTTAAATAATGTTCCTAGATATTTAGTTAATAAAATAGTAATTATAAATAAAAGTTTATTAATTAATATTACTAATTTATCTAACTATCATTTTATTAATTTAATAAACTAATTCATATTTTATATTTATTTGTTTATTAAAAATTAACAATAATAAGTATTTATACATATTTATCTGTTTTATAACATTAAGAACACGGTAAATTTATACATACTATTTTTAGTAATTTTATAGTCAAAAAATAATTTTTTAAACGCAGATTACTTCTTTTTTTTTGGCCTTAACACAAATTACTTCTAAAAAAAAAGTTCTTTTTAACTAAAATTTTAAACTCTTTCCATTTTATAACACTTTGTTTCAAAATTCAAATTCTATTTGAAAAAAACTCATTTAGAATTAAGAAAGTTTTAAAAGCTCAAAAAATATCTATTTAATTTATAATAAATTAATTAAATAATTTTTAAAGTTTAATTTTCTATACTATTCCTCAAAAAAAAAATATTTATACTATTCATTTTTTTATGGGATAAAGTACTCTTGCTGTCCCTAAACTTTACTGTAATGTTCATTTCTGCCCCTAAACGTTTTTTTGGTTCATGCCTACCTCCAAACTCTCAATTTTGTTCATGCCTGCCCTTTTTGCTAACACCGTTAACTTGGTTAACGGAATTTGCTGACGTGGATGATGAATGTGTATTTTTTTGCCACGTCATTGTCCACCTCACCTTTAACTTTTTACTTTTATTAAAAGGCATGAACCAAAAAAAAATTTGGTGGCAGAAATGAACATTACAATAAAATTTGAGGACGGCAAAAATACTTTACCTTTTTTTTATGGCTCAATAGACAATAGTCAATACATAATCTTAAAATTTGAAAATTCATTTTAGAATGAACTTTTATTTAATATACAATTTTGGAATTAAATTTTACATACACATTATTCGCAAATAGCATCACGACCGTTTTTTCCGTTTTGGTTTCATCGTCCCTCTCTTTTCCTTTACCGAATTTCTGTTAACATTCTTCCCATCTCTAATTGTATAGCTCTTTCTGCATCTAAACCTCTCTTCGATAATCGATACCATATATATATATATTTGATCCGTTTCTCCGATTAATAATTAATTTTGAAATCTCATTTCTCTTGTACATACTTAACTTGTTTTCGCTTCTTCTTTTTTTTTTCTTTTTTTCTTCCAATCCAAAATGGCGACCATGACGAGCTTGATCGGGCTTATCAATAAGATTCAACGGGCGTGCACGGTTTTAGGCGACCACGGTGGCGAGGGATTATCGCTCTGGGAGGCTCTTCCGTCGGTGGCGGTGGTCGGAGGCCAGGTATAAAATGTGTTGTTTCAAAATTTGGGTTTAATTAATTTTCCACTATATATGTAGTTTTGAAAATTAGGTTGTTTGAATTTTCTTCTCGTGTTCGTGAAAAATCAGAGTTCAGGGAAATCGTCTGTGTTGGAAAGTGTGGTGGGAAGGGATTTTCTGCCTCGAGGCTCTGGTAATGCTCGATTTTTTTCTTAGCAATTTGAGCTTTGATTTGTTGTCTGTCAATGTCTTCATCGATATCGAAGCTAAGAAGAAAACTGATAGGAGATAGAAGTGTTTTGCTTCCCTGCTGGACTGTAGTATTTATGATGAACTTTAATAATTGAAAGTTGATTTGAAGTGTGAAGTGGAATAGCATTGAACTTGGTGCATAAATGTATCCGGTTTTGGGTCTGGAAATTAAAAAAAAAAAAAAATATTATTTAATCCTTAAATTTTGAAAAAAAAAATACTATTTAGTCCTCAAATTTGCAACTCTGTCAACTATTTAGTCTTTTTAGACGTTATTTGTTAAATAACAGAGTGACATGATTGTTAATTGCTAACGTGGCTGGACTCCTCTTCTCGCTCTTCCTCCTGCGTTGTCGAAAACTGGGTCGATGACCCCTTCCCCCTGACTTGATGTGCAGCTATGGCGACCACTTCATGCCTTGTCCTCACGACAAAATTCTCTCCTACATTGGCGGTGACACTTGCATTGTTGTCATTAACGTCACCACGTCACGTCTCTTGGTTATATAGCAGGTAACGTCCAGGAGACTAAGTAGTTGACATAGTTGTAAATTTGGGGACTAAATAATTTTTTTCAAAATTCGGAGATTAAATAGTAGTTTGACCAACAATTCAGGAACTAAAAAGTAGTTTGACTCTTGAAAAAAAATATGAAGTACCATGTTCATTATTCTTGCCTTGTATTTTATTAGAAGGGTTTTTCAGCAATTTTTATCACAAATAGTAAGTGGTTGTGGGGTTTCCCCCCCTTTTGATTCATAGTCTAAGAATTGAAGTATCATCCAAGTGATGGCTCATGGCAGTAAAGAATGGTTATTTTCATTCCTCTAAATGGCTTTATGACATTATATTTCATTATTTTTTAAGGTATTGTCACAAGGAGACCACTAGTGCTGCAACTTCATAAGACTGAGGATGGGCAACAAGAATATGCTGAGTTCCTCCATGCACCTAGGAAGAGATTCACTGACTTCGGTATTTGAAGTTTCTAACTGTAATTTTCAATTTTCTGTCCAAGTAAATTATGCAGTAAATGAGATGACTTTACTTGCATAGTCTATAATTTGTTTCTTGTTAATAAGCCAATCTCACGTATGTTAAAATCAAGAATTTAAGACATACTTAATCGAAGCTTTTCCTATCCCATAGAGGGTGGTAGATATAACTACGTCCTTTAAAACCTCTTACTCATTATACCAAAAGTCTATCTGATTTTCTAAAAATTTTAACATTCAGAATATTGTTCTTTAGAACTAAAAATCAGTACAATGATAATTCTTACCAATTATACAGGCATTAGCTTATTATCTTTAAAATATAAGTACTGTGATGTTAACTCTCGCAAGGCTTGTTTTAGTATGGGATTTATGATGTCAGTTTACTTTTGTTATTCAGGGTTGTAGGTCCAAGTCGCAGTAAAAGCTGATTCTATATTTCTATTGTATGTGCCATTTAAAGGATTTTCTCTTACTCTTTGGCTGGCTGCACTTAACTAGACATATGCATTACTGCTTGGGTTTATCTTTGCATAGGATGACAGATCATATTTTTAATTCAGTCTTTGTGTCGACCTAGAAAGGTATTCGTTGTAATCCTTGAAGTTGGCTCTGAGCCAATTCAGTTGGAATGCGAGACAGGAATAGGTAATGATAGAAATTAAGGAGGAAAATTAACATGATTTTGGGGTTTAATGATAGAAATTACTGAAGAGGAAAATTAAGATGATTTTGGGATTTACTTACAAGTTGTGCAAGCGATTCGTAAGGGAAAGAAAATGTGCCAAGGAGGAAAATGAGAAACAAAATCCCGCACTGTAGCCATTTATATCTAAATGCAAAGATGTTATCCCAAAAGGAGAAAAGAATATTCTGGAATTTCAGAAATTAGACAATGTGAGATGTGTTTACTTTGTTTTTGTAGTGGCAAGAACATTAAAGCATATATTTATTATTTGACTTCTTTTCCTTTCTTCGGATTCAGCTTCTGTGAGGAAGGAAATTTCTGATGAAACTGATCGTATTACTGGGAAGACAAAGCAAATTTCGAATATTCCAATTCACCTCAGCATATATTCTCCAAACGGTTTGTGTTGCATTACTCCGTGATAATTGCAAGAATTTTGATTGAGACATGTAACATTCATTGTCTTGCATGGCTTTTGTATAATTTCCCCCTTGTTGTGACTTGTGATAATCAATGCTGGCTTGTGCTTTTCTACAGTAGTTGAGTAATATTTCTCTTCTACATCTTGGAGGGCTTATTCTTGTACTTCCGTTCTTCTTAAAGTCTGCCTATACTTGTAAAATAAGTTTGCCTATTATACTGGGAAGCGTTGAACAGTCTCATTCACTTTCATCCCTTTGAACCACTATTCTGAACTTTCTCTTATTAGTTTTGTCCTAAGGAAAATCATACTATAAGTTGAAAGTTCTGCTGGGAACTACTTACAGGATGGATACAACAACAATCAAAGCCTTTTCCCACTAGGTAGAGTCGGCTATATGGATCAAGCGACGCCAACATATTCTGTCTTTGCACATTTCTATGGTTAAGTTATTTATGGCTAGATCCCTCTTAATCGTTTCTCCTATTGTTTTCTTTGGTCTTCCCCTACCTCTAGTTATTAGGTTATCTTCCATTTGGTCAACTCTACGTACCGGAGCCTCTTCCGGCCGCCTTTGTACATGACCAAACCATCTAAGGCGTGTCAAAGAAACTAGTCTGGTTTATATAGAATATAGTATGGAGAGTAATAGAATGGAAAATTGTTGGGTGTACTTGGTGTGCCACCTCACTTCTACATTGACCTATAGAATTTATTAAAATATTCTTATTTTGTATATCGTATGGCTCATCTAGTTTGAAATAAAGAAAATTGAATGAATCTCATTGTCAATGCATAGATGAGCTGATACAATTTATGCACCTAAGAACTTCTCTAGAAGTTGTTGTTACACATTGTCAGATATATGTAATAATGGATCCATCTTCCAAAATTTTCTTACCTTTTTTCAATTAAATTTTTGTTCTTTTGTTACTTAACCTTGATCTAATTCTTAATTGCTGAGAAGTAGCTTCTCCTCAGGTTTAGACGGTGAGGAACTGAGGGTATTGAGTTCTTTCAGGCTTCAGATTCATGTGGTTCTTCAAATGCCAATGCTCTTTGTGCTTTCTTTTTAAGTGAGAAGATCTATTGTTTAATGTCTCTGTATATGGTTCTATCTATTATCAATTCTCTAATAAAGACTTTTTATCAATAAAAAGAGAAGAAAATCTCTAATGAAGACTAGAAGATTGCTTTTATTGATCCCTGAGTTTGTACCTTTCTCTTTTGTCAAGGGTGAAGCTATATACTGGCTTCAGTTGAGTTCTGCACTTCTACGATCTCTTATCCTTTTCTACTAGCGGAATATTCTATAGATTTGAGAATATTTAATTAAATACGGTGGTTCTGTTAACCATGCCATGATAAAAGTTCGACTGCTATGTTGTTCTGCACTTCTTATTCTGAGTGAAGAGAAAATTCATGAGCATCTTTTTGAACTCAACTGCAGCAGTAATTGCTTTAATTCAGATCACTTCAGATATAGTTTTCATTCACTTCAGATCTCCTTGTCAATCTTTTCTCTTTGACCATTTTCTTATCATGTCATGTCGCTCTTGCAGCTTATAAAAACATGAAATGATTAAGTTCTGTTCATTGTGCAACACTATATTTCTATTTAAAATCCCACCCTCCTTGTTGCGAATATGAAATTCATATCATTTTTCCATAACTAGGCATGTCCTCTTCCCGTATGCCTTACTGATTCAAGTTGTATGATGATTTGTCATGGCTTTGTCTGCAGTTGTAAACTTAACCCTCATAGATCTTCCTGGATTGACAAAAGTTGCTGTAGGTAAACGCCAACGTCTTTCCCAGTATTATTTTGACAAATTGAGTGGTGATTTTTCTGAGAGTATTCATCAGTCTGTCTGATTTATAAACAATTTTGGCTTTTTTAACAGAGGGACAATCAGAAACTATCGTTCAAGATATTGAAAACATGGTCCGTTCTTATGTTGAGAAGGTAATGACACTTTTGATATAGAAGGAAGAGCAGAATAGTTAGATATGATTGAAAACTACACTAAGGAATCACGGTATAAAGAACTTGATCAAATCTAAGTTCTTAAACGAGGAAGATTGATTCCCTATGCTATTATAGTTCTCTTAAAAAATACAAACTTTTTCAAGTAATCAATCGTTGATCTTGAAAATCTTATATACCAGAAAATTATATTATTTGCTTCTTTCTCAATGAATGAGGAAGAAAGATATCCACTTTCCTCAAGAAGTTTTTGCTTTCGGTCATTACTGTATACATTTTTATAAGAACATTCCCCTATTCAGACAAAACTAGTTTACTCAAAAAAATAAAAAAAAAAGTTCTCTATTCGTTGTCTACAGCTATTCTTATCGTTTACCTTCTCGATTTCTCTCGTAGACTATCTGACCGAGTTTATCTGGTTGTGAAGCCAAACTGCATTATATTGGCTATCTCTCCCGCAAATCAAGATATTGCCACCTCAGATGCTATAAAACTTGCAAGGGAAGTTGATGCTTCAGGTATGCTCGTTTATGTTTGAAGAAATTTCAAGGATAAATACTGTATTTGCACGAATAAAAGTGAGAAAAATCTCTCTCATTATTGTTTTAGGTGAAAGAACATTTGGGGTGTTGACAAAACTGGATCTTATGGATAAAGGAACCAATGCTGTTGAAGTACGAGTTCTCTAACATCTGCATTGTTATGTTCTGTTGTGGTGTTCAATAATTCACTTTATTTTCATGTTATATATATATATATATATTATATTAGACATGAAGTGACACTTTGCTTAATTTGTCATGTCACAACATCTATATTGTCATTTGTCTCGATCAAAATCTATAACAACAGTCAAAGCCTTTTTTCATTAAAGTGAAGTCGACCATATGGATAACGTCAACATATTTTGTCTTTGTGAATATCTACACTTCATATATTTCATTACCATAGTAAAAACGTGAGGGGGATTCTTACATGAATCTTAAGGTACTTGAAGGAAGGCAATACAGGCTGCAGCATCCATGGGTTGGAATTGTCAACCGTTCGCAAGCTGATATCAATAAAAATGTTGACATGATTGTTGCTCGTAAGAAAGAACAGGAATATTTCGAGACAAGCCCTGAATATGGACATTTGGCCCATAAAATGGGCTCAGAGTATCTTGCTAAGCTTCTATCTCAGGTATTATCATGTCTTAATATTGTGGCCTTGTTACTGTTAATTACTTAACCAGATCTCTCATTCATCCTGTGATGGGTAATTTCCTCTTTCTGTTTTTTTTTTCTTCGCGGGCTTTTATCTCCTCAGCATTTGGAGATTGTTATCAGGCAGAAGATACCTAGTATCATTGCCTTAATAAATAAGACCATTGACGAACTTAATGCAGAGTTGGACCGTATTGGCAGGCCTATCGCTGTGGACTCAGGGGTCAGAACTGATTCCTATAATGAAACCAATTTTCTTATTATTTTAAAATATCTTATACCTTCCCATACTAAGTTGTATTACTTGGTTTTACAGGCTCAGCTATACACTATATTAGAGGTCTGTCGTGCATTTGACAAAGTATTCAGGGAACACCTCGATGGAGGGTAAGTGCCATCACAAGTTTTAGCATTAGCTGATAGTTTTAGTTCACTGATTTTGCAAAACTTCTCTTCTGTTGTATGTAAATTCCCTTGTGTAGACTAATATGCTGAACATGATTATTAGCTTAAATACTCGATGTTGCTGATTTATATACACATATCTAAAGTTCGAGTAGAATTGGACTAACGCTTCCTGAGAAAACATTGATTTCGCTTTAACGCTTCCTAGCTGATAGTTTGGCTGTTTGCTCTCTTTCTGAAATTCTTCACTCTTGGATACTATATTTAAGGTTACTTTACTTCTAGTTCCATTTTATGATATAAATATTTAATAAAGGTTTCTGATTACCATTCCAGGGGTTGGGAATGGCTGGAAATTTGAAATTTGACGTACGAGTTTTTTTTTTCAACCAAAGGAAGTCTTAGCTTTGACCTGGAAATAATATTCTAGAATCATGAATCTATCCTAGGTAGTACTCAACTATTTATTTATCTTATGACGATTTGAGAAGGGAATGCTACATACAATGGATGGGATTCACAACTATTTACTTGGCAATTAATAATTCTCAGCAAGTTTGGTTTTGTGATTATCCATAGCTGTTCTATGAACACTAATTAGTCCCACTTAATCTGTGATGGAGATGTTTCATTTACTCCTTTCATGAAGGCATATCTTGAAGCTATATGGGTTTTGTCTTTCGTACTATCTTGTTTGGAATTTGCAAATTAATGACCAGAAACTGTAGCCAATATTTCTTTAAGAAAGGTGGGAGAAATTGTTTACACAGGTTCCACTTTTTTTTGGGGGGGACAACAGTGCTACTTTGCTATCTTCAGAAGCACAAATTGAATGAGCCAAAACTGAGTTCAATCAGATAACCTTGCAGTATGCTATTGTTTTCTTGTTCTAACCATAGAAATTCATGTAGCTTCATTCTTCCATTACGGTACATTTTTTGCTTAAGTAAACAACTATTATTTTAGGCGTCCTGGTGGGGATCGGATAAATGGAGTTTTTGACCACCAATTGCCAGCTGCTTTAAAAAAGCTCCCCTTTGATCGTCATCTTACCTTAAATAATGTCCAGAGAGTTGTTACAGAAGCTGATGGTTATCAGCCCCATTTGATTGCTCCAGAGCAAGGCTACAGAAGGCTTATTGAAGGATCTATCGGCTATTTCAAAGGCCCCGCTGAAGCTTCAGTAGATGCAGTAATCTCTAGACTCTAAACTACGTATAATAATAATTTGTTTATTGTGGCCAACTTTGAAACTAGATATTTATGAGTGTACATCGTCATCTAGCTTATGCCTTAAGTCATTAACCCCTTCTGTTATGTCTCTTTGGGCAACTCAATACTTAAGATGATATACAAGTATTGAGACTCTCCCATCTAATATTTTAATTCTTTTCCGGGATGTGTCCTTTTTGGCTTATGCCTCTGTCTCTGTTTCAGAGCACATATCATTGACATTTCCCGAGCTGTAAACAACGTTTTTCTTAACATCTTTTTTCCTAAATCCAGACCTTACTGAAAGGCTGTAATTTTCCTCCTAGGCGGCGCTATTGGTGGGTTTCAGTCTATCACATGTTGACCTTTTAACCTGTTCTTCCCTGATTTTTTGTTTCTGTTAATGAAAGAAGGGAAAAGTTACTCTAGAAGTGGTATTCCTCATCTGTATTTCTTTAACTAACTATTAATAAATGACGCTATATGATTGTAGGGATATACATATTACTGAACTTTTATCCATATTCATCATTGTTCTTTTTGGACTCAAATTTCCTTGTCCATTTATGTTTTCCAGTTTCTTCAACCGTAGTTCTCTCCACTTATAAATCTATTTGCTCTATTATTCCCTTCCTCAGGTTCATTTCATTCTAAAGGAACTTGTACGGAAGTCGATTTCAGAAACTGAGGTTAGCAACAATTTTATATTTGATATCATACAAGTCTTTTAAACAATCATATGAATATATGATTCAACATGCATGCCAGTGGATTTCAACGTTTAGTAACATCTTATGTCAGGGGTGGTATTTAGTGTACTGTACCTTTTTCTGTCGGGAAAGTTTTCTTCTTTGTTTGAGCTTCACCCTAAAATTAAATATTTGCTTCTAATAAGAAAAAAAGTGAAAATTTTCTCTTCCATGAACTTTCCCCTTCTATGTTGGTCTTTTAAAATTTTCACTTCTGTAATTTAGTCATTAAATAAGATTAGGAATTATTGCATCAGAAAGAAAATTATAATAACACCTATGATAAAAAAATTAGTTAAAACACGGTTTTGTCATGTACAAAGAAGACCGATAGAGACTCCTCTACGTAGAGTTGATTACATAGAAAATAGTTCAATAACTAGTAGTAAGGGAATACTAAAGAAAACAATAGGAGAAAATGGATTTAACTATTAATGACCTAACCATAGAAATGAGTAAAGACAGACGTTGCGTCGCTTGATCCATATAGCCGACTCCACCTAGTTGACAAAAGACTTTGATTGTTGTTGTCTCAATTTAGTCCTTGAATCATGAAAATATTAAATTTAGTCTCAAAAATATATAACTTGTCTCAATTTAGTTCTTAGAAAATATCAAATTTAATCTATTATGAAAGATACCTAGTGCTGCAATTTCATTCTTGCATTTAGGGTTTAGGATTTAGAATTAAGGATTTAGGAGCTAAATTGAGAAGGAAGAATCTTTTAAGAACTAAATTTAAAATTTTCATGGTTCACAGATTAAATAGAGACAACAGACAAATGCTTAAATTTGTTATTTTCATAGTTAAGGATTAATCTGAGACAACTAAGATCTTTTGGGAGCAAATCAGTAATTCACTCTATAGTTTTTTAGCAGGAGGGGAAATAAACCTTACAGAAATGCTACTCTATGGCATGCAGGAATTGAAAAGATTTCCAACACTTCAATCTGATATAGCTGCTGCTGCTACCGAAGCATTGGAAAGATTTCGAGATGAAAGCCGGAAGACAGTTCTACGACTGGTTGATATGGAGGCTAACTATCTAACAGTCGAATTCTTCCGGAAGATTAATGAACCAGAAAAAGTTCCAACTCGTAGTGGAGAAAAGGACAAAGAAAAGGAAAAGGAAAAGGAAAAGAGGAAGGACAATTTCTCAGATAATTTCTCAGACAATCACCTAAGGAAGATAGGTATATAAATTCCCATAAGCCTTCTAACCACTTTGACTTGTGAGTGAGATATTACGTAGGATCAGTTGAAAGGTTAAAAAATGGAATGGTAAGATATTGCTTTATATGACATAAAATATAAAGATATATATACAAAATTCTTAAACAAACCCATAAATAACTATAATTGTTTTAATCATAAAAGTCACAAATGTTCAAGATTAAAAACCTAACAAAAATTCACTAAACCTTGACACATTCAATAATCAAACCCTTCCAACAAATTTCAAGAGAATAAATAGTCAAGAAACAATATGAAGCTAGAAATCAACAAGCTAAATGATAAAATAGCGAAATAGAAGTTTTTAAGTGCATGTATTGTGCCACATCATTTATGCATTGATCAATAATATTAATTCAATTATTTATTATTCAAATTAAAGTGCCCACATGATAAAAAAAATTATAGAAATGTATTGTCGTCAATATACAAACGAGGTGACATAACAGGTACATCAAAGAATTTGTTGAGACAGAATAGTATGATATTTCCATATTGATTGTGATCTTACTACGATTCTAATCATTTACAAGAATCAGGGTAGTTTTTGGGAGGTGGGATCTTAAGATCTTATGATGTAACTAGTGATCTTGACAACATAGAAAGTCCGTATTGATATATATTGTTATCGGAAGACATAGAAGTTCTCCCTCTTCCAAGTATTTTTTTGTAATAATTTCTAGATTCTATAAAATTAAGATTAGTGTATGTTGAAAATTACTTTCTTTGGGGTCTCAGGTGACAGTTGGATTTGGATTTAAATGTCATATTCCTACATATTCTGGTTTTGATCTGCATTCAGCATTGTTTTCCATATCTATAAAGTTGGGCATTAACAATTATAAATATTTTAACCTTCAAAAAAGAGATGAAAGATATAGATTACTGATTGCTACAGTATACTGTGCTCCTTGTTTCAGGATCAAATGTCAGTGCCTATATCCAAATGGTTCTTGAGACTCTTAGAAATTCTATACCAAAGGCTGTGGTTTATTGTCAAGTTAGAGAGGCCAGGAGATCATTACTTAACTATTTTTATGTTCAAATTGGGAAGAAAGAGGTACGATTTTATATCTTTTGGCTAAGTTTTTGCACATCTTAGACATAATTTACACTTCCTTCCCTGAAAATGTTCTATGCATGGTTCACGTAAGGACAATGTCCTACTGTGTTGATCTTGCATGAGTTTACTGATATCACAATGCATCTGTTGTTTCCATAGAAAATTTTTAAAACTTATTGATCTCAGTAAGGTTAGGAAGTGTCTATGGTTGTAGTGCAAAATTGCAAATTAATCATGAAGTGCATGTAACCATTTGTGGATATAAGGAAAGGAATCTGGTATCACTACATTGGTAGATGAAAAGTTTAAGTCTATTGATAAAGACAAGGATGTGTAAATACCTTTTGGAGGATGGCTTATGTCCAAATTGCCTAAAGTAATTTGGCCTAACATCCTCACACTTATATAGCCTTTAGACATATCTTAACTAGCCGATGTGAGACTTCTTTCTTTTTATATTTCCAACATTAATAACAAGATTCAGTGGGATTTTGGCTTCACACATCTTCTAAGTTACCTCTCCCTGCATTACTTGTTCAGGGAGTGCTTTAGAAACTCAGAAGAACAGTAAAGCTTTGTCAGATTACCCTGCCCGTTCTTTGTAGAAATGGAAAGGGAAAAGGAATGGGAATGCATTTGCTGTATTTGATAGTAAAAATTTAGGAATGGAAATAGAATGAGAATGTATTAAAATGATGGCTTTGCCCCTTATATTAAAATAATAAAAAGAAAATGAGATTATAATTGTGTCAAATCAAAGAGTATAATATATATTTTGTATTTTCTTTTTTCTTTTTTCTTTTTTTTAAGATGGAAAGGAAAAAGTAAAAGTAAGTGGGGCCCGTTTCTTTCTTTTCCATCATGCATTCTAACAAGAGAACATACTCTTAACAAGCTCTTTTTGCTTCCTTTTCCTTTATTTATAGGCTGTTTCTACTGGAACATGTGTAGGCAGAATAGAATCACTTTTATGGAAAATACAACATAAATTAACCTGGCTGGTTTCTTTTGCTAAGGTAGTCTAAGTAGGATGGTTAGGAAAGATTATAAAATAGACCTGGTCCTGCTTGACTATAGATAGATCAAGCTAATCATGAACAGACATGTAAATATGTTGGGTGTGTTTGTCTACTTGATTTACCTTTGACATGCTTATATATATAGTCATAATTGACTAGATTTACTTATTCTTTATAGGCCATGCCTACTTGAGAAATTTTCGATGGCTAAGAACAGGATCAAGATCCTCTTATATTAGAATATACCATTCATCTGTGATCTCTACTCTCCTTATATAACATAACACTGACATAGTGACATGTTATTCTCTCACATGATACGATCCAAATCCCTAGTAATAATATTATGAATTTGTTTCAATTGTTGGTGTGGATTGATGAAAGCTTAATTATAATGCAAGCATGGTAACGAGGTAACTTGTTGTGTAATGCACATTACGCAGAGGCAGCAATTGAGTGCCATATTGGATGAAGATCCAGCACTTATGGAAAGGAGAGCACAAATTGCTAAAAGACTTGAGTTGTACAAGCAAGCTAGGGATGATATTGATTCTGTGGCTTGGAAGTAATGAAGATCCCACCCACATATTCTCACACCTTGCAATAATTGCAGAGAGCTCAATTTTGCCTCTTCATCCCCACAAGAATCATTTGTCAATCATAGATTTATTTTTCTATGTTGTGACCTTGTAAAACCAACTTAGTTGTTGGTTGGACAAAACTTTATCTAATTCTTTCAAGTGTTTGCTATCAACTTTTGCTATAAATTATAACACACACATTTTTATCATTCAGCACCATATAATTCCCCTTAAAAATTTATTTTCCTACCTATTATGATTCTTTATAAGAAAACAAAATTTGATAGCAAATGCTTTAGAGTTTTTCTTCATTGTTAGGGTAGCATGTTTTCTTCACTTTGTTGATTATGAGTGAATTATTTTCTATGTAAGTAGTTTTTGCAAATGTGTTAGAACAAAAATTAATTAAGAAAGGGGTTGAATTGGTTATTAGATAAATTTTTTTTAAAAAAAAAACTCTTTCAAAATCTTTTTGTTAAAACCTTTTTTTGTGTATATTGAGTATATTTGAAAAGTTAACATACACTCAGCTTGCAAAAACAATTTTTTTTTTTATCAGGTATCCATCAGAGCAGACTTGGTAACTAATCCCTCAAGTACTATGTGGTCCATTACTGGGGTGGCGACCCTCTCAACGGATGACACTCAATTCTCATTCCTCTAGGAATCGAACCCAGAAGGCGATAATTAAGGGAACACAGACTCCTTACCATCTGTATCACACCACGTTGGTACAAAAACACTTTTCTTTTCTTTTGGGTTAATTTAAAAAAAAAATCAAGATGAGGGAAAAAAAAAAAAAGAGAAGTCGACCTTATAAAACAATAAGTTGACATTTGCTTTCTCAAATCACCCCTAATTTCTCTGCTTTTTCTCTTCACGTATCACTTTCGAATTGCTCTGTATTTTGTTGATCTAACGATGAAGAAGAAATTCATATATATATATATATATATATATATAAATGATACAAAGATTCTTCATTCAAAATCTAATTTTACCAAATTATAGTAAACAAGATAATCAACAAATTTAGAGATATATAGGAACACATCTTCATCTTCCATAGGCCATTGAAGATTCAATTTACTCTCATGTAACTGAAGTACTGAACTAAAACCAGTGGAGAAAGGGAATTTAATAATGAAACAGAAAATTCTTACGAAAAAAAAAATTAGTTTTCAAATATTTCATAGCATATGTTGCATGAAGTTATTGAAAAAAAATTGATAAGATAGTGTGTTGGATATGTTAGATTCTTCGGACTAAATATCCGTCCATGGCGGAGTCCGATCGGATCGTGTGATGACTCGTTGGAAAGCTCGCTGAGATAAGAACAAAACAACATCAAGATGACACACATCGGAAGTCACACGAGCCCAAACTCGTGGCCCAAAGTGGACTAGGTAATCATGATGTAAGCATGATGTTTTGTTCATATTTTACAAGTCTCACATTGCTTAAATCAATGATAGGAGCTCTCTTATCTTCCTATTTAGGCATTCCCCACGTTCACACTTACTCATTCCATGTGTTGGAAAGGAGTGTCCCATTTGGAAACCCCACATAGTATAAATTTTCTCTCTCTCTTGAGTCATTCTTCCGCGCATCAGTCGTGGACACGTGGCTTTACCTGTTTTAGCAATAGCGTCTAGGTTAGTAGTTTTTGCAATATTTATATTTTGCTTGGATTTATTTTCAATTTTTCTTTTAGGTTCCTGGGTCAATTCGGATCATGTGGATCCAAACCTTTCCCTACAGAATGTTTACGAAATTGGAAAAATTAATCCGAAAAGAAGGCTAAATTACAATTAAAAACGCCGTTAAAAGGCAAACTTGATGATGATCCGAAAGAGAACAATAAGAGATACTCCACCAAAAACTATGCATATTTTATATGTCTTGCCAGAGGAAAACAAAATTACAGCGAGTTTTCAAGTAGAAATTACTTAAAGTAACGACATGATTTACATTGAAAAAAAATAACTAAGAAATAATAGAGGGTATATTTTGTAAAATAAATTTGTAAACAATCTTTCAAGTAAAAAGATATTCAAATTACAAAGAATTGTTAGTAGAGATGGATCCATATGGTTTACTTGAAAGCAGATACAAAGAGTAAAAAGAGATTGTTAGAAAAATGTTTGGAGACCTTCAACAAAAATGATGATTGGCAAACTAAATCAAATTTATACAAACACTCCACTGAGAAGTAGTCATTAAAGCTCACCCCTTTTCTTTCATAGTAAACCTTGTCTCCATGGCATGTTCAAGAAGAGTCATCTTTATTTGACATAGTTTTTCAATGCAGAATCCCTAAACATATTTCAAGACGAGCCACCACTAAATGGACGTTTTATCTTGTCTCGTAGTAGATTATTCTTTGGCAGATAGAGATCCCTCGAATAGAAAATGAATATAGATTTATATAATTAACTTGAAAGGATATAACTCTAAAATAAAAAATTTCATTTTGAAAGCAGATTTTCATTTGAAATGGTATGTCGTATGACTATCTTAAGCTGAGTTTAAAAAATAATGGTTGTTTTAAGGATATTTTAGTTAAAACAATTTATAAACAACCTACATTTTTATAGTAGAAAAATTATATATATTATTTTGGGCATATAAATAATATTGATATGTTATTATATATATTTTTTCAAAATATTTATTATTATTTTTATTTTATATTTTAATCAACTAACAAAAATTTAATTAAAATTAATAATAACAATGTTTATAATTATTTATCTATTTAAATAGCATTAAAAAATAAATAAATATATATCTTTTATTTTTGACAATTTAATAATCAAAAGTATCTTTTATATATATATACAACTTGGCTAAATGTCAATTATTTTTCTCTCAAAACACTTTTTTTAAACTTCATTTTAGAATAAACCATTACAAAATAAACAAATTTATATACTTAGGAAAACGTACTTTTGCATTGTGTACTTTCAATGAAAAATCTTCCAAGTGGTAACATCATCGACATGTTCTTGGCTCTTCCAAAGGAATACAAATGGACAGAACAATACCACTAGATTAAAAATTATTCTATTCTCCCCATCATTTAAAAAAAAAATACACTATTCTCCCCTGTAGATTAAAAAATATAAGTCAAAACTCTAAATTAGTTCCTTATATTTGCACGAAGTTTCATATTAGTCATTTATGTTTCAAAAAGTTTAAATTAGTCATTTATGTTTGCAAGAAGCTCTAAATTGATCCTTCCGTCCACTTCCGTCAATTTATTTAGTTAAGTGCTGACGTGGCGTGCTGACATGTCCATCTACGCTAACATGGCATACCACATCATTATCACGTCATCACATATAATAGTAGATGATGACGTGGCGATGATGTTTCATGACACATCAACTTAAATGGACACGTAGAAGAGATGATATGTCCATTTCAGCATACCACGCTAGCACTTAACGGAAGAAATAAACGGATGGACCAATTTGAAACTTCTTGTAAACATAAAGGACCAATTTAAACTTTTTGAAACATAAAGAACCAATATAAAACTTCGTGCAAACATAAGGGACCAATTTAGAATTTTGACCAAAAATATATATAACTTCATCCATTTAGATTGACTCTATAATAATATTAATATTTGTTTAAAAATATTATAATTCATTAAAAAGTAAATGTTAAGAAATAATATTTCTTTTGAGTTAGAAGTTAACACAATACATACATGTATATGTGTACGTGGATTGATTCATAATACAAGAGAGCAATAACACAAGAGTAGCATAACACAAAAAACCAGCCAGCCTTCTAAATATATTGGTTCTCATCCTCTAATCTCCTTAAAGCTGTACAAGTTACAAGATTGCGCAAGTAGGAAATCTCATATCAATATGTAACTTTTTGAGCTAAATTAACTAATCAAATGACTAGTGGGTCCTTGGAATAGCAATTCCATGATTAATTCTTCGTGGGAAAGTCTTCCAAAAGTGCCTTTGAAATGAACTTATCCTCTCCCAAGTCTCCCAAAGCCACACATCCAAATGACACGAACTGCTTCTCATATTAACATAACTGTAGAAGAGACAGAAAAAAAGTGTACCCAAAAAAAAAGTGATGCAAAAGAATGAATCCATATGCATACCCATGGTACATATACATTCCTTAAAATAGTGTCATAAACACTGGCTGCTACATACACATACACATACAAGTGGTATGACAGTTATAAGAAAGTTTATAAACAAAACCAAGCTGCTGAAGCAGAAAGAAGACACCCAAGAGAAGAGCAAAATCTTGCCATGAAAGTTATTAGCTCTTAATGCACTTCAAAGTTTTGGCAGTTCATCGTAGATCGGAGTCTTGCCTGCTCGCCAAGCATAATTCATGCAACTCATTTAGCAGCCACTCCTCCCCAGTATGTCCACCCAATACCAGAACCCTAGTCCCTCCAACCACACAAGTACTATGCCCCCAAGCAAATTTCGGTGGTTGCCCCGGGACATTGAGGATCCTCCATGATGGTTTCTCCTCAGAAGGGTCCAAAAGAAACAGCTGGGATGGAGAGTGAAGCCCCGCGATGGAGCCACCAAAAATAATAATCCTGCCACACGGCATGCTCACAGCAACATGATCTAGCCGAGGTGGAGGAACCACAGCACCTTGGCCACCTACACCAGAGAATGCACTATATTCGAGTTGCCTCCATTGGGGCTCTTCATCTTCTAAATCAATCGTATACGCCTCCCCTGATCGTAACCTCAAGTGACCACTCTTGGCAAGTCCACCAAACATGAGAATTTTTGTCCTGCCATATACTGAAAGCGAGTGCCCCAACCGAGAAGGAGGAGCCCAAGAAGTTGGAATCTCTCTCCATGTCGGATTATCTGTAGTAAGGTCCAGTAAGTACGTATCACTGAGAAGTACCCCTGCGTCTGTGCAGCCACCTGAAACAACCAATTTAGAGCCTTCAATTGTGCAAGAGCTGTGCCAAGATCTAGGGAGAGGTGGAGTTCCACCGCAGACTTCCTTCCATGTTGGCTGTTGAGCATCCAAATCAAGAACAAACACATCATTAAGCAATCCTTCCCTACCACATCCTCCAAAAACCACCAACCAAGAACCATTTAAGCAAGAGAGTGTGTGGCCCCACCGACCAGGCGGTGATGATTTCACACTAATCCTGCGCCACTCAGGATTTTTAGCATCAAGATTGAGGACAAAAGTATCATCCATCGGTTGCATATCAACTCCTTCGCCTCCAAACAATACTAGTCGATTTCCAGCTGCACAAGCACTGAAATTGCAACGTGAAGGCTCCACTGCACCTCCAACTGTCAGTTTCCTCCAACAAACAGCCTCGAGAGTAGTCAGTTCTCGACTCAAACGACCCCATCCTAACTTCTTAGTCATAAGTTCCAGTGCACCTGTCACTTCTTTTCCCCATGCATTTTGACACACCATCTTCCTAACATGCTCATTTTTTGTTAACTGACGGATCCTTCTGCACACAGACCCAATGGATGCAACATCCCTTGGTGTCAAGCGTGATAAGATGTTATGAGCCAAGACCTCATCAGAAAGCTGAAGAATGCCACACATCTCTTGGTGCTGGCTGTATAATAATTGTCCACCCTTGAGAGAATACTTACCTGTCTCATCAAAATCCTGACTGCAAGTCTCCTTGAATACCGGGTATGAGACATGGTTTAGATCTATATTAGCTTCAGAAAAGAGCTGGATACCTATTATGTGCGTCACTGTTCCATCATCATCACGAATCGGTGCAAGTCTCAGCCTGTTCACCAAAGGAATGCCATCCTTTCTGAAATTCAGAAGTTCACCTTGGAACTCAATGCCTTCCTCAAGACATCTTCTAATCTCAGATACTACAACTGGATCCACTAAAGGGTGCCTTCTTTGAGCATGAGGGTCCCTATATTGTAAGAATCGACTGAAAAAAAAAACATCAAATGGGTTAAAAGGGTATTCTTTGACATAAAAAACTATCAAATAAAGACATGAACCAGACACTTCAGTCCCCCCTGCCCCAATTATCTGTTCACTGGTGACAGCACAGAAAAAATCAAGGCCATCAAAACTCCATTTATTATATGATTCGGAAAATTAAGATTGATTCAGCACAGTATCTTATCCTTAGTCCTTCCAAAGAATATTCAAAATTTTATATCATATTAAATAAAATTGAAGAAGTAGGAAGCTCAAAAAAAATTCACCAAGCAGGTAACTTTCACGTAATTATCTTAACCACAATGGAGAATACTTGGCACATATTATGAAGTAGAAGAAACTCAACCTTCAACAAATTCCTAGTTTCCTTTTCTTCACATAGAAATGAAACCATTATGTAAACTGATTAACAGTCTAAAGACAAAACCTTGAATGTAGAAATAGGCAAAGACCAAAGTTTTTGTGGAATGTTCTAAGGCTAATTGATTTGGCAATTCACCATCATGTCAGAATTAAACATTACACCTTTGTTTTTGCATCAGGGATGGTCAGCCATAAGTTTATAATGCACAAGGTTGTTGTGGTCAGATTACATTTTAAAATAATATGATGACGCTCCAGAAAAGAAACATACAGGAAATATAATAACGGAAATTAAAAAATTGCAATTTTTTGTGCCCCTTGAATTCTGCAAAAGTTTATTTAATATAATTAAAGAAAATTTATAAGGAAGATGATGAAAAGTAAATACAAAAAAGGAAGATAAGACAACCTCCTAACAGAACAACTGAAATGAAAAGATAAAGAGAAAACAGAGAGACCCAATATTCAAGAATCCAAAATAGAAGCCCAATCTCTTTGCATATCTGATGCAGACACTCAAAAGGGAATGAAGTGATGCCAGTGTGCCGTACAACTAATATTGTCCAATAGCATATGAAAGGACAAAGAGAAACCCTTTAATATGTGGGCATTCCTCACTAACCAAATGCAAAAACAACCATAGCACTGCAAGAACTGCACATTACCACAGGGCTTTTGACCTCTATTCTCTAAGCCTCTTTACTTGAAGTTTACAATCTTCAATCTCTCTCTCTGATTTTTTTTTTCTTCTTAAACATTTTAATATATTTTATGAGAAAGAAAGGATGAAGCTACAGAAGTCAAGGATATCCTCAGAAGAATTTTGAATAGCCAAAAACAGAGGGAACAGAGAACATCAGTATAGAAAGGATATCATACAAATCCATCCCGTAAAAGCTTAATGGAGTGGCATTTCTAATATTATGATCCTAAAGGTCCATCCATCTAATAGTAAGAAGGGTATATTACTCTCCCTCTCCTAAGACATGCCCAAATTACATGGCCCGCCCTCTCTTCTATTACGAAAATATATACACTAACCTCCCTAAAACCAAAAACAGACCAAAATTCCTTCAAGAATAATATTGATTTTTTCAAATTTAAAATATACCTTGTTCTCAAATATATTTCTCAAACTTACTTTTATACTTATTATATTATATAAGAAATAGATAGAGGATATTTTAGTCAAAATAGGCGTAATTGTATCCTATCTTTTATTTCTTTTACAACACAGATAAGTACAAAGCTTTTTTTTTTTGGGTTTTAGGGGATGAGAGTAATTTTTTAAGACATAATTTGAGCATCTCCAAGGGAAGGAAAGAGTATTTTACCCTAATAAGAATCATTGCAAGAGAAGTCGCCAGTGTGAATTTTGTACTCAAAAAAATGAAGGCAAGAACTTGCCCCATGAATGCTGCAGTTTCACTTCCACAATATGGTGTCTTCATTGCATTAAACCCAAGAAAGCATGCCGAAAGTCAACAAAAAAATCCCCTATGTTATTATCTGCAAACTAGGTTGGTATAGTTGGATTCATGACATTTGGAGAGAGATCAATAGAGAACTGTATTAAAAAAACTCTAAATACTAAAAAGGAACCCTAGAAGCTAATTAAAGATGATATAGGCTGTAGATAGTCATATAAGTTATAAAGTCAACAAAAACAAGTATAAATATAGCTAGTACAGAAAATGGGAATTAAAGAATGACACCTCAACACAACCTGCATCATTTTGAGCAGATTTGCTGCTTGTTTTGAACTCTTGCTCTTCATGTCAAACAAATTCTTCAACAATTTTTTTTATAGAAACAATTACCATATGATAAAGAAAGATTTTCAAAATCTATGAACTTCAGAAACACATAGAACCAAGTAATATGCCATCTCTATATAATGAATATCAGTAACTCAACAGGAGTGGAAACTTCAATGCAAAGTATCCAGTCTCTATAATAACCCAGACCATTAGGGTAAGATTTTGCAAATCTATAATCAATTATCATGCTAACAAAGTAATAAGAAGACCAGGATTCCAATAATAGTAGCAAGAGAACCATATTCTGATATACCTCCATTGCACACATTCTTGCTAACAAATGCCCAAACTTGGAATCATTTATCTTATCTGCAGAGATTTATAGACTATAGAATCCTGAATAAAGCATGTTAATGCCTTTACAAATAAGCACAAATAGAGATAGACCTTATAACACAGAATTCTAAATCCTAAAAGGTATTCATGAAACATATGCATGAAACCCAAATTTCTCTTGACATAATAAGTGTTTTGCTCCTAGTTCATACAAGACATACCAACAAATTTTAAAACAAATGCTTGAACTTGACATTCCACTCTATTTCAATACTTAACATATAAACTTCCAGATTTTTCTCATTATTATTATGACCAAATCCAGAAAATTTTGGCCAAAAACTACTGAAAGTTTATGAACATTCTTATGATCTTGTAACCGGGAAATTTTGTAATACTAAGTAGTCATAGATCGCAGCTTCCACATAGAAAACAGGGTTTCCGACATGATTCACGGATGTGAGAAAGCAAAACTTGTAATGTTTGAAGATACACAACAAGAATAGGGTGCACTCTTCCAAACGAACTGGCATAAACAAAGGAGAAATTGCCCCTACATATGTGAGGGAGGAAGAATGAAATAACATTTACTTACCAAAAGAAAGAATCTAGGGGAATAAAAGAGGCTAATTAGGGATAATGCGGTTTACAAAGTGTATACTGGATAGCCACCAGCCATCTGTGTCTAGCTAGGAAGATTGGAACCCAAACAAAATTCAAACTCAGCAAAGATCAGAAGGCATGAAATCAATTCACGAGTCGCTTCAAGAAGGCGATCGCAACAAGAATCGATAGTTAATCGTGCAAATACGTAAACTGCAATGAATTTTCACTCTCTAACCTACAATTACAAATCAGTAAACCCCACATTTCGTCCTCTCACAATCTCCTCCAAACACGAGAGCCAAACCACAAAAGAAACAAGACGAACACATAATAACACGATAAAAACAAAAACAAAAAACAATTGATCCTCACCAGTTCCGACCGAGAACCTCATCGGCGCGATATCCAGTGACGAATTCGAAGACCTTGTTGACATAGATGATGGGGAAATCGGGCTCGAGGGCATCCGAAACAACGAAGGAAGTCGGCGTGGTCGGGTAATAGAAGAGCCCTGGCTCCAGAGGAAGCTCACTCTCATCTTCTTCCGCAGCGCCTTCCTCCTCTGCTCGACCCTTCCCCTCATTCCTAATGCATTTCAGCCTCTTCCCAGCGTTGTTCTGAACCTCGTCTTCTTCCTCTTTCTCCTTCGCCATCGCCATATCTCCTTCTTCTTCTTCTTCTTCTTCTTCTTCTCTCTCTCTCTTCTCTCTCTCTCTTCACTATACGTATGGAAGGTGGAAGCAGAGAAGGATATGGGATTGGAGGGAGGGAGAGGCTTCAGTGTCAGAAAGACACTTCTCAGGGGGAGTATAAGAATGAGGAACCCTTGTGACGGAAATACCCCTATTCGGGATCGTAAATTACGACCGGGGAAAGAGGGTGTGCGGTTGGTAATTAAGTGGGAAGGCGAGGGTAGAAATGTAAGGAAAAAAGGAGTCAACGTGGGGATATTTTTGTGAGAAAATATCTAAACTGAAATCCCACCGTAAAACTGCCACGTCATAGGGTGTGGAAGGAGATATTTTGCGCTTGCTTTTGGGTGATTTGGCGGGGGCAATATTTACTTGTGCCGTCCCTAGTATAGAGTTTCTCATGCAACTTTTTTTTTGTCGGCTATTAATAATGTAATATCTATTTTATTTTGTTATTTTACTTGCTACTTGCTACTTGGTCCATGAAAAAAAATTAATAATGATTATTCTTTTAAATTTTAAAAAAATTTAAAAATTCTATATGTGTCTTAAGTGAGAGCATGTTTAATAGTATAGTAGTACTGGGCTTCAATACATCTCTCCAATCAGTTAGTTCCTTATCTCTTTAATTAAAGTGGATTCTTATTAATGTAAGTTTCTATTAATATTAACAAATGACACTATATAATTGGAGAGATGTATGGAAGTTCAGTACTATTACCATACTGAACTTTTATCTGTTTTAAGGATACATGTTAGATGGGCCAGTTTATCTAATAAATGCCTTAAAACACTTTTGAGAGAGAGAGAAAAAATATCGAGTTTACAAATTCTTAAAACATTTTCTAATTGACTAAGAGATAATTTATAGTCTTGAAATTAATAAAAAAATAACAAGAATAATTATATAAATTCTCTCATTAGTTAAAAGAAATTATTGGAAAAAAACCTTGATATTTAATGATTCTTTTTTTGGTTTCCCACATATATCTTCCTATTTAAGGCAGTCCTATTCGACCTAACTAAGGTCCCACAACGGGAGTAGAGCTCTCCCAGTAAAGATTTTTTATACACAAGACTCGAATCCAAGATCTTGCTTAAGGGGAATGGAGTACCTACCACTCCAACCAACTACACGTTAATTTTAATTATTTTTTATAAAGATTTTAATGATTCTTTAATTAAATTGAAACAAGTAAATTATTTAAAAAATTAAATTTAATATTTTTATGATTCAAGAATTTGAAAAATAAATTTTTTCATTGACAAAACAAGTACTCTAAAATTGATGACAGAATACATAATTATATACCAAAAGAAATTAATAAATTATAGTTACTAACTATTTTCGTGATTTAAAGATGTACTTATCTTTTAGTAAAATTACTTTTTATATATAATATATAAAAGGCTGTAATTTTATTTTTAATATATAACAACAAACATAATAGAGAACTTTGGTTGTTTTAAAATAAATATATATAGTGTAAAATTAAATTTTAATTAATAAAAAATAAATTATAAAATGGTAACTCTAATTAATATATTTTTAGGATCCGTTTTATTAGTAAATTTATTTTAAGAGAATGTGAATGAAAATGCGATGAAATATAATTATATATAGTTAAGTTTGTTATAACATTTTATGTTATAGGATTGGAGTAGGAAATAAAAATGGAAAACGGTTAACTAATTTACGTATTATAATTAAATTTGATAGTGTTGGTGGTGGGGCACTAATAGTAGCAACCATGAAGTGGTCATGACAGTTGGTAGAGGTGTCAAAACGGGTCGGGCCGGCCCGTCCTTAATCGGTTTTGGACCCTAATTATTTTCGACCGGGCCGTTTTTAAAACGGCCCACGTTTTTTTTAGTTCGGTCTTGCTCTTTTAGGGCCTAGGGCCGGGCCGGGCTAGTCCTTTTTTCATTTTTTTTTAAAAATTAGTCTTTTAATAATTATTATTATTATGTGTTTTATTTTATTTTTATTATTTTGTAAATTAATTAATACGAAAATTAAATGTTAGATATTATATAAAAGTTTATGCTAAAAATGTTGAAAAGAAATTTTAGAATATCTTTTTATTCTTTTTAAAATATCTCTAATCAAAATTAATTTAGTTGTGTAAATAATGTTTTTCAGCATATTGTTGTTATGTGTTTTGTGTTTTGTGTTTCTTCCTTTTTAATAAAAAAATGAATTAGTTTATTTACTTTCACAAAAAACAATAGTTGATTTATTGGTAGTGAGTGCATAGCTAGTAAATGAGTAAATGACTAAGTAAGTATAGATTAAATATATTAAGAATTTTTTATAAAAAAAATGTTAAGAATTTAGGCTAAATTAAATAATAATTAATTAAATTATTTAAAAAAAACGGGTTAGCCCGGCCCTAGCCCGTTTTGACCCTAATTGTTTTAGGGCCGGGCCATTTTTAAAATAGGCCACAAATTTTTCAGCCCAGCCCTATTTTTTTTTGGAGCCTGACCCATATTGACACTTCTAGCAGCCGGTGGAGGGAAGTTGTGGAAAGGGAAATTTGCTTCCCTGTGGTTGCACTCTTGTTGAGAGGAAGGGAGGGATAGAAAAGAAAGCTTCTCTTTGCACACGGAACAAGACTTTCTATCAAGTGAGAGAGAAGTGGAATTAAGGTGAGTGTAATGGTAATGTGTAAAGTAATGGACATTAAGCATACTTATGATTAAGCATTTGTTCAGAGCATACCCTTGTTTAAGTTTGGTTGAGTCATGGACATTATGCAAGCCCATGTTTAAGTATATATTTATTTAAATAATGGATATTAAGCATGATAATTCTCAAATTTTCATTAAAGTAAATTTCTATACTTATATTAGAGTAAATCAAATTAAGTATGTTCATATTTAAGTGTTTGTTTGAGTGGGAGTGGAGAAGAAAAAAAAAAAAAAGGAAGAAGAAAGAGGCATGGAGCATAGGAATGGAATTGCTTAGACATAATAGGAAATGATAATAGAATAAAAATGGATAAAATAACCATTTCATTTTTATATTAAAATATTTAAAAAATATAAGAACAAAAACGTAATTTCATTACATGACAAAAATAAGGTATGTTTAGTATAAAGAATTTGTAAGAAAATGTTGGATTACCTTCAACATTCCATTACAAATTACACATACCAAACAAGACCTAATGGCGTATAAAATTTCAAATGAGCAGAAATTAATGGAATTTAAATTATATAAAAAAACCATAAAAAAAAGTTTGGTTGATCGCCAATCTTTGAGACACTGTCTTGATTAATCTAGACTCGACCCGCGTCGCGCATCTAACTATGGTGGAAGAGTCTCCCAACGAAGATAGCTACATTTACAAGGTCTCAAATTCAAAGCCTTGCTTAAATAATATCAAACCGCTTATTATTTGAACCAACTCTTATTTTTTTTTAAAAAAAAAGCATCAATTAAGCACACAATCACATGGTAATTTTCTTTATTAGAAAGAAAATAGGAAAGATATAACCGATAAAGAAGAAAGCGAGAGACATTTCTTGAACAATATGATTTCTTATTAAAAATGTTCTCATGATTCAAATTTGTTTGGTAATCAAGCAGATAAAATTAAAAATCATATGATATAAAAAATATTTTAATATAATTAAATAAAATTTAAAATACTATAATTCTAAAATTAATTTAGTATAATTAATTTTTATAACTTTCTTTTTAAATAGATTCATATATAATTTATATAAACTAAAACTAAAACTCTTCTTATTTTGGACAATGCAACACATGACTTTTTTACAACAGCCATTTGGTTGGGGGGAAATATATAAGGGGACTATATTTGGCAACACTTCTTAAAAAAAAAATTTTGTTTTTAAAAAAATAAAATATTTATTTGATACTTTATTTTCAATAACTTTTCCTAAAAACTAAAAAATATATTGGTAATTTTTAAAAAAGAAGAACGGAACAAATAAGAAATGATTTTGAGAGAATTGTTTTCATTAATGATAATCATGTAATAAAAAAATTTATGTCTATTTCTTTATATTCATTTCTTTAAGATTGTCTATCAAAACATAACATGTGTCGTTTTATTTATGTGAGCATTTTTTTTTCTTAACTCTATTAACCTATTATTAAAGAAAAAACTTACACATGTGTTTTGATAGGTAAACTTAAAAAAATATATATAAAGAAATGGATATAAGTTTTTTTCGTATGTAATTTTACTTATTCTCTCTCCCTTAATGACAATATTTGAGAGAATTGTTTACAAAACAAATTAGTTAAATAAATTTTGACCTATTTAAAAACTGTTTTTGTTTTTTACTTTTAAAACTAGTTCTTAAAACTATTATTAAAAATAAATTTTGAAAGAATACAAATAAGAGTTTGATTAAATCTTTTTTTGAAATAGTTTGAAAAATAATTCTTTCACATTGTCATTAATTAAGAGAGAGAGAGAAAAAGTAAAATTACATAATTAACATTAACAAAAACAATTATCTCAAAGTTATTCTATTTTTTCTCAAAACAAAAAAAAATAATAGTCCAAAATAAATTTCATTTGTTCAAGTTTTTTAGTTTTTAAAAACACCAGTACATTTTTTTGGTTTTTAAAAACCGTTTCTAAAAACAAATTGTAAATATTTTTTTTGTTTTTAAAAATAGTTTATGAAAACAAAATTGTAAAAAATATTTTTTTTAGTTCTTTTTTTTTTAAGAAAACAAATTTTAAAAATTGTTGTGAAATATACCCTTTTTTTATTTTTGTTCTTTTAAAATTTGTTTTGAAAAAAACCAAAATTGTTTTAATAATACAAAATAAATATTATTGTCAAATAAAGCCATAAATTATTTATTATTGTTGTTGTGGTTGTTGTTATGGCGAAGATAAATTTTTCATGAAGACCGGTGCCAAACTGCCAATTGAGGAAAAAAAATATGCTTGTGATATCTTATTTACGGATAAAAGTTCAGTGATACCGTATTATTGAAGTTCGATACATCCCTCGAATCATGTAAAGTCATTTATTAATATTAATAGAAATTCACATTAATAAAGACCAACTTTGAATGATTTAAGAACCAACTTATTAAAAAAATATACTGAAATTTAGTACTACCTTACCAGTAAATATCTACTCCTTATTTACAACCTAGAGAAATGGCATTGATTATGCAGCAATATGATAATAGTGACAGACTTCTCTCTCTCTCTCTCTCTCTCTCTTTTTTTGGGTATGAGACTTTTCTAATTTGAAGTATAATAAAAATGGCCTTTCTTACTCATATATACAAAGAAAAAAAATTATCATCAAATTCAAATATAGTAACCTTTAAAAACTTTTCACAGATATATATCATTTTCATTTTAGCTCATCAAATTTGTCCTCTATGATGGTACTTATTAAAAAATTTACGAAGAAAAATGCTCTCATTAAAGACGATTATAGGGTTTGGGTTAAAACCTTATAATTACCTTTACGAATGATACTTTTCTGTCACATCACTACTTTTGACCTCTTTTGAGATAATTGTCCTCCGTCAGGGCAATTATAGGGTTGACTGCTTGACCCTATAATTGCCCTCAACGAGATCAATTTTCTTCATAAATTTTTTAATAAATATCATTACGAAGGGCAAATTTGGTGAGTTACAATAAAATTGATAATATATATCTAAAGATAATTTTTGAAAATTTGCGGATAACTTTTTTTTCTCTATATATATGAGTAAGAAAACCATAAACATAAAGTGAGAAGTAAAAAAAATATCCACATGTTTGAAAAAAATATCCATAAGGGTAGGTATCTACTATCCAGAATCCAGTTTGCGACTGCTCTACTATGCAAAATATCTTGTATCCACAAACAACACTTCATAACGGGGAATCCAATTAGATAAAGACAAATCATTCAAAGATAAAGACGAAGATTGTCCTAGGATTAATAAGAATATCAAATTGGACAAAATTCAATAGGGTCAAAACTATGGTGGGAGGTCTTGTTGTAAATGAGCTGAGTCGAGTTTTAGATGTTTGATTTCAGTTCGTTTAAAATAAGGCGAGTTTGAATTTGAGCGTGAATTTTAAAAACGAACACAAAATCATGATCAAGTTCGGGTCGTTTAATTAATTGAGCTGTTTTACGAGCTTAACGAGTCGAGCTAAGAAATTATCAATTTCATAGAATATACATATACATAAGAAAATTAACTTGTGTGTTATATTAATTTATGAATTTTTTATTGATTATAGCAGACTTTACCTAGTGAAAAAATACTTTGATTGTTGTTGTTGTATATATTTTGTTGATTAAAGGATATTTGTACACATGTCTAGAATGAGTGTTTATTATATATTTAAATATAATAATACATGTAAGATAGAGAAAAAAATATTTTTTTTATATTATTTTATTCTTAAACAAGCCGTTCATGAAACTAAACGAGTCGAGCCTTAAATGTTCAAGCTCGACTCGTTTAACTAAACGTGCTTACTTTTATGTTCAGGCTCAACTCGTTTAATAAACGAACGAGCTCGAACCAACTCTTATGCGAATCGAACTCGAGTCGTTCATGAATAGACGAAGATACAATAAGTTTAACCCTGTTTGGGCAAACTTTTTCAAGAGAAAAAAGTTTTTGTTTTTTATTATGCAAAAGTAGTTTTAAAATTTTAAGGTGTTTAGGCAGATAAGTATCTTTAGAATTGAGAAGTGTTTTTCTAGTAGAAGTAAATTTTTAGTTTTGAAACATAAGGTAAATATTAAAACTTGGTCAAAACCTCAAATTGGTCCTTTATGTTTGCACAAAGTTTCATATTGGTCCTTTATGTTTCAAAAAGTCTAAATTGGTCCTTTATGTTTGCAAGAAGTTCCAAATTGGTCCTTCCGTCCAAGTCCGTTTATTTTTTTCGTTAAGTGCTGACGTGGCGTGCTGAGGTGTCATACTCTCTCTCCTACGTGTACTACTTAGCTGACGTGGCCTTAGTTAAACTAAAATCAGAGACTAAAATGAAACAAAATAATTTTTCATAAGAAAAAAATGCAATTTCCTCTCTTTTTCATCTTCTTCTTCCTCATCGCTGCTGCTGCTACTGCGCTTGAAGGCCATCTATTAGCAGTGCTGTAAGTGTAAAAAAATCAGCTTCTTCCTCATATCGCGCCTGATGTTTTCGATTCTTCACTTCAGGTTCCATAATTATTCATCTTCAAATTCTAAAATAATGAATATTTACCATCTATCGTTTTAGGTCAATCAAGTGGTTTATGGAAAATTACATAGGTGACTGAACTGCTTGATCAATGCTTTGTGGGAGTCAAGCGTAGGAAAAACTGCTCGTTTCTTTTTATTTGTGCCAAAATCAACACTTTTCTATGTGTTATCATACCTATTGGGTTCACAGTTTCTTGTTTTCGATTTCTTAGCAATGGTTTGTGATTATGGCATTACACGCCATAAGAACTTAGAAAATGCTTATGAAAAAGAGGCATGATATTCGACAATTTACTTTAAAGATAAATTAAGACTGACATCAACTACAACCACAGTGAACGAATCAGAGATTTGTTGATGGCAGAAGCAGGGAAAAAATCGAAGCTTGAAGAAGATGCCAAAACCTGATTTAAAATTGAATTTGAATATGAATAAGAAGCCATGGATGGCCTTCAAGCGCAGTAGCAGCAGCAGCTATGAGGAAGAAGAAGATGAGAAAGAGAGGAAATTTCATTTTTTCTTATGAAAAATTATTTTGTTTTATTTTAGTCCCTAATTTTAGTTTAACTAAGGCCACGTCAGCTAAGTAGTACACGTAGGAGAGAGAGTATGACACCTCAGCACGCCACGTCAGCACTTAACGGAAAAAATAAACGGACTTGGACGGAAGGACCAATTTGGAACTTCTTGCAAACATAAAGGACCAATTTAGACTTTTTGAAACATAAAGGACCAATATGAAACTTCGTGCAAACATAAAGGACCAATTTGAGGTTTTGACCTTAAAACTTTTAGTTAAAAGCAAATTTTAAAATTTAAATATTTTTACTTACTAAAATTTTATTTTGGGATTCTCAATGTATCTTTATTTCTTTTTTCAAAAACTAATCATTTTAGTTACGAAAAAAAAAACTAATCATTTTCTATTTTAAATAATATTATTTGATATTTAGTTAATAATTTATAAAACTAACATTTTATTAAAGTAAAGTTCTAAAAAAAACATTTTATTAAAGTAATAATTTGATTAACATTATATATGTGTGTTTAATGAAAAATTACAATAATAAATATTTATACTTTTTTATCTATTTAATAACATTAGAACTACCTTAAATATTTACCTGCCTTTTTCGATAATTTTATATTCAAAAACATATTTTTATACAATTTTCTCAAACACAAACTATTTCTCATAACAAAAATACTTTTCAATTAAATTTTTCAAACACAAATTACTTTTCTCAAACTTATTTAAAAATAATCAATTTTCAAAATCAAGTCCAAATGGGCCTAAAAGGACATTCTATTTTGTTTTTCACTTTTTTGTTTCCCTTCCTAGCAATGAAGGACATCATTAGGTTTACTTATTATCAAACTTAAAAATATCTTACCTAATTGAATAAGGCATGTGCATATTTCAGTCTCAATACAGTGACATTAATTAAAGTGTTTGTGTGAGGTGAGTAATTAATGAGATATTCGTCGCAAAACAAAGCTATTTTTCACTGAGTAGGATCGGTTACATAAATCTGTACTAGAAAGAAAGAAAAAATTTGGAGTGGATGGATCAATAAAGAATAAGGATTCAAGCACATTAAATATTTTTCAGCAAGTTTCATTTCTGATATGTTCAGATGGGATAAAACTTCAGTATTACCGTACTACTGAACTTCAGTTCATCCCTCCAATTATGTAGTGTCATTTGTTAATATTAATAAAAACTCACATGAATCCTAACTCACCTTGAATGGATTAGGAACCAACTAATTAAAAGGATGTACTGGAATTCAGCACTACCGTACTACTGAACATCTACTCGTTCAGATGCCTACTACTCATAAACCAAAGTCTAAACAAGTTTCACTTCCTGTGAAAGTATTCACAGCCTTCACCAAATCATTTGTCTCCCAAGCCAACAGAAAATGACTAAAAACTATAAAGGTATGAGAACAGTTGCATCAAGTACTGTGAAAGTAACTTGTGTCCACTATAAAAGATACTGATACCAAAAACTATGGCATGAAAATAGTGCACGAGATGAATCATATGCTATCTTCACATGAAGCTTGAGCAGCATACACAATTCATTCAGGACCATCTCACCTCACCCACGCATTTTTCCCTCTCTTTGCCGAGAGAACTACCTGCAGTTTGCAAGACGACGAACTACGAACTCCGAGCTACTCTTGTTTCTCGAGAGGCTTATTAGATTGTTGCTGAGAGTCTCCGACAGACTGGTTCACACTAGCTTTGGCCTCAGCAAGAAATTTTGGATCTGGCACGTGTTTATCTGCAGGTTCTCTCATTGCCATAATTATGTAAAATGCTATGACTACATTAACTGATATGACGGCGAGAAATCCACTCACCAGAGTCGCAGAGTAAGGCGACAAATCGGTTGCTCCTGTTACATATAATAAAAATGTCAATGTTTTACAACCACAAAGCTAGACAAGCAAAATCAACATAAGTAGTTTAAAACTTATGTTGTTGTTTTTTTTTTTGCCATTTTGGCCTTATACCATACTTTTGTTGAGTCATGAAAGGAAAGATACGAGAAAAATGCTGCCTTAGATCAACAGGTAGAAAAAAATGAAGCACTAGATAAATGAACAAGAGGAAATCCTTTATATGGGAGTATTATATATAATCTGTATAGAAGCCAATCCATGTAGACAAGTAGAAGAAAAATTAAAAGAATTTATTCCATACTAAATTAAATAACTTTTAAATTTAACTATTAACAACCTAACTATAGAAATAAGCAAAACAAAAAGACGTTGGCGTTGCTTGTACCATATAGCCGACCCCACCTAGTGGGAAAAGGCATTGTTTGTTATAAATTAAATAGCTTTCAGACAACTTTTAAAGAACTGACATAATGCAGTGATCACCAATGAAACATAAGCATCAGATATACAATTTTTACAAAATAGAGTGTGCCAATCACAATTTGCGAACAAAGTGCAATGCAAAGATAAGCTGTTTAGTTCATTAAATTGAGAAAATGAAGAAGAATGAACTGATTGATTAATAAAATCCAATTCTAACATACAGAGGCAAGAGAGTAAATTCCCAAAAAACCATCTGGTATATCATGCATCAAGTTCAACCAAAGTTCAATTCATTCCCAGATAGCACATCAAACAAAAATGCTGACCATGGATAATCAAGCCAAAGGCAGAATATCTTTAGATTGAAACAGTGTTCAGGACAAAAGAATTTGCAATACATTTTCTTTGACACCACCCAGCAGTAATATCAAACGGGGGGCAGAAATTATTATCCTTTAGGAAAATTCTTCTATGAGAATCCTTTTCCTTCTGGAGTACAATACTAAAACTAGTTGATAGGATTATCAATATGATGCAGAAAACTTAAGCAGCATTGCTGTATGCTCTGTTTTCTTGTGGTCTTTGACTTACTCCTAAGAGGACATTTTTAGCTTTCTTTAATTATCAAAAACAAAATTCAGTTTTTAACTGTCAAAGGTTTAAGCTATCTCTTTAACAAGAAAACAGAAAGATAAGAGAAAACTAAGTAATAATCAGAAATATATTTACACGATAGGAGTAGAGAAAGATAAATTACAGAGTTAGTAGAGTCAGCAATAGCAAAAATAGATTCAACATACCATTTGATAATCAACGGCAGTACTCTCTTTTAGGAAATTCAACATTTCTATATCCTCAAGTATAGTTGGCACAGTAGTAAATCTTAAGTTCTTAACCTATAATACTAGTGCTTCCATTTTTTTTTTCCATCTCAATTTTTAAAAGATCATCCACTTTTACAGTTATATAATTATTACAGGCAAGATCAAAGAGCACTTGTCAACTTTTCTCTCTCTAACAACTGTATAGTGTGCACACATATTTGATCTGCCAAAAGGCATTTGGAAAACCTTAGATAAGAAGAGTCCAAGTAATTATTAGCCATCACTGACAGTCAGTTGTGTGTTGGACTTCTTGTTGACAAGTTTGTTTTTTCATTGGACGCTTCAAATTTTAGATTAAATATTTTAAGATTCCTAATTGACACTAGCTTTAACTGCAAGTTGCTTTTCTTCCCATCAAACGAGTACTCAAAAAATAGCGAAAACATTGCAATAAAAGAAAAGAATGGAGAAATTAGAAAGACCCAAAAACATTCAAGTTGACATAGTTATTTTAGCAATCCTTTCAAACAATTATCTATTTAAAACTCCAAGCTGATCAAATTGTACCAGTTGATCAGTAGAATTCTATCCGCAGTATCGATATCACATAATGTCTAACCTTCAGTCACAATAAATGTCGAGTAACCACTAGGTTTCTATGAGAATTAAGAAGAAAAACCCAGAAACGGCTCAGAGAAAAAGAACTGGTGAAACAGAACATAGAACAACAAATTTCAAGTTTATATCTATGTTCTCTAATTTCTTGCCCTTGCCTATTAATAGTGTAATCTGATACACAGAAACGGCTCAGAGAAAAAGAACTGGTGAAACAGAACATAGAACAACAAATTTCAAGTTTATATCTATGTTCTCTAATTTCTTGCCCTTGCCTATTAATAGTGTAATCTGATACACAGAAAATTGTGAGTTACTAAACAAGCTAGTTATAACTTATAACTTTATGATGTAATAGAGAAAAATTATCAACCACACAGATTACAACACAAGCGAACACCCATGCTACAAATAAATAAACAAATCCCAGGAAGTGTACAGTAATTTAAAGTCTTACCAGGAAGCAGATTATGATTAAACCCATATAGAATAGCTAGAGGAGCAGCCCACATAAGCAGTGAAGCAATGAAAAACTTCTGAATTACTCCCGTCATTGTTTCCTGAAAACTAAAAATAGAAAAACATGGAACAATATGGAGTAAAAAAATGTGAAGTTTCAGATATCCAACGAGGTTTGACAGAAGAAAGAAAATGAAAGCTTAGATTTCAAACTGCACCTGAAATTGGACAATTTGATTTACACAAATTTCAATTGATTCTTATGCAAGATCAAAAATTTCAGTTGTCCTAGTCTCCTAGAGATCGAAACAGATAACAAAGACAACGGGTAAATATTGCACCCATCGTGTGATATGATTACAATTATTGGCTTTGTGGCCTTTCAAGACTAAACAATGGAGGAATAGTGATACTCTACTTTTGTAGAGATAAAGAATTAGTGGGAAAATTAAAAAAAAAAATTGTTTAGACCAGGGTATCCACCGTCGAACATAGTGACTAATCCCCTCGCTGAATTGTACGCACCTTGAAGGGTAGGACAGTTGGCCCAAAGATTTAAAGTTGCTCCAGATTAACTTGGCAAACTGCAACTCTATAAACCCTAACAGACTAACACAATATTTAATCACACTTTTCAGGTGTTCTATATCAGCTTCCCTTTTGAATCAACCTAACAGAGATTTTAGAATCTCATGGTTGAATAGAGAAGGCAATTCACTAATAACCACAGGCTAGGCTTTTTTTCTGTTTTTACTTTTTAAAACCATTTTTGTAATTTTAACATATATATAGTATGTCTAATTACTAATTTTGTTTTGATAGATGAAGGTCCATATTCCAAATACTCTCTGCCTAACTCTGCAAACTATATAATGGGAATGATCAAAGTAGAATACTGGACAAGAAGTTAAGCACTTAAGCTAATAGTGGCTATGTAGACTTTATTGTTTCAATGTTTTCACAGAGTATAAATTAATAAGGGAACTAGATCTAAAGCAATTTGGAAGCCTCACAGAGATAAAAGGCTTAATTAGATAAGTATACCGTAAGCTCTGATCAGAAGTCTCTTCTTCATTATGTTTCATGAAGAACATCAGGCAAATACTCTTTTTCTTTTTCAATTTTCAGATTTCAGAGCCAGAGCCAATTCCAATTTCTAAAGTAATCCTATTTTTGATAAAGGTATGAGCATGACCTACAAAAACTAAAGAAAGAGTAAAAGTAGAAGGGCTAGAGAAAAAAAAACCTTATCTGCAGCAGTTCCTACTGAAGCAATGTTGTCTTCGTTATAATTCTGCAAACCTGTGATAATCTGCCAAAGAAACCAAATTTCTGGTGGATTAGATATACTAACAGTTGTATACAATTGCTTTTTGACAAATAAAATACCGATTCATCCAAAACAAAAAATAAATAAAAAGAAGGTGCAGTAAGCATACTAAGACATCAAATAATTCAGCAGGTGTTGATATTATCCTTCATTTCAAATCCTATTATGAATTAAACCATATTTTATTCAGATTCCTTGTTTCTATAAGTAGAAGGAATCTGAATAAATATAAGTAGAAGTACCTCAGTCCTCACGCTAGAAACGCTGGTGCGCCGATGATGGAGGTGGACGAATGAGTCGCGGCTGTCGGCTGGCTTGTGCGACGGAGCGCGGCGGCCGTTTGACGGTTAAAGGATGATTTTCAGATTTGGGGATGGGAAGCAGCGCGGAGGTGGAGGAAGAGTGATCAGATTTGGGAGGTGGGTACTGGGTAGTGGGTAGCACGGCATTTTGAGTTTGGGTGGTTATTGATCCGACCCACCTATGATTTTTTATTTGCAATGGTAAAATAAAGAAGCTCAAAACCCCAAATTCGTTATTTATGTTTGCACGAATTTTCATATTGATTTTTTATGTTTTAAAAAGTTTAAATTGGTCATTTATATTTGCAAGAAGTTTCAAGTTGGTCCTTCCATCCACTTCCGTCAATTTCTTAAGTTAAGTGCTGGCGTGTCCATCTAAGCTGACGTGTCATGCCACGTAGCACCACATCATTGCCACATCAATGCCACGTCATCACATATGATATTGGGCGATAGCGCGGCATGACATGTCAGCTTCAATTGACACGTAGGAGAGATGATGTGTCCACGTCAGCACGCCACGCCAGCGCTTAACGGAAGAAATAAACGGACTTGGACGGAAGTACCAATTTGGAACTTCTTGCAAACATAAAGGACAAATTTAGACTTTTTGAAACATAAATGACCAATATAAAATTTCGTGCAAACATAAAGGACCAATTTGGGGTTTTGACCAATAAAGAAGGACTAACTAAACTAAGAAGAAGGACTAAATTAAAGTAAAATTACTTAGGTGATTGCTATAAAGTTAACCAATATAATTAGAACACGTAGCAAAAAAATTTTGTATAACCAATCATGGTAGAGAGAGAAAATGAAAAGCAATAAATTACATAACCAATCAAATATGAGAGAGAATATAATTAATGTTTATAATTGGTGAACTTTATATCAAACACTTAAGCAACTTTACCTTAGTTTTTTCCAATAAAGAAAAATATTTACATACATTTTGTTATATTCATTTCCTCAAGTTTGGCTATTAAGATATGACATGTGTAAGTTTTTCTTTAATAGCAAGTTAACAAAGTCAAGAAAAAAAGATTCACATAAATAAAATGACACATGTCATGTTTTGATAGGCAAATTTGAGGAAATGGATGTAAGTTTTTTCTAAAATAAAAGGTGATCTTCGATTTTTTTTGTATCGTGATTGATTATACAAAAACTTTTTATCACGTGTCTTTATCTTTCAAAAGTTCTATTTTGGTTCTTTATGTTTCTCAAAAGTTTTATATTAGTCCTTTATATTTCATTAAAGTTCTATATTGATTTTTATGTTTCATTAAAGTTCTATATTTGTCCTTTATGTTTCATTAAAGTTTTATATTAGTCTTTTATGTTTCATTAAAGTTTCATATTTGTCCTCTCAACATGGTTTCATTTCGGCTTAAACAACGTCGTTTGGGTGTTTTTGGTGTGTCTAAGGCCATGTTAGTTATCTGATACACGTAGGAAAGATTATGTGTCTACCTCGGCACGCCACATCAGCACTTAACGGAAGAAATGGATGGAATTGGACCAAAGGATGAATATATAACTTTTAGTAAAAATAAATGACCAATATAAAATTTTTGAAAGATAAAGGACCAATTTAGAACTCATGTGAAAGATAAAGAATCAAAATGGGCCTTTTGCCTTATAAAAATTGGTAAAAAGAAATTATAAAAAGTGCATAGTCCATGATAAATATGTTTTCCTTTTATATGAAAAAAATGATAGTAAGGAAAGGCACTCCCAAGTACTATTGGGCGCGATATCAGTGACATGTTGGGAGACCAATAGAAGCTAAACCCAAAGGATTATTGTACAGGCCTAAATCATAAACAATTTTACTAAGTCGCAGCTACTCAACTAGCCTCTTGGGTGCCGGGAGATCTCCTTAAGGAGTGATGCCCACCAAACAAGATTTTGAATGATTTAAATGGATTGGAATCATCGCCCATGAGTGATGCGTGTAAATACTTTGTAAATAAATTACATTCTAAAAAATATAAAAATGAGAATGAGAATATTCAATGTATGCATATACATATTTCTTTTAACTAAAATTTATAAGAAAATTAAAATTATGAAAAAGAAAAAAAAAAGTATATTTAGATACCTTGATGTGATTAAAATAAGTTTGAGCAATTTTCAACACACAAAAAATCTAAAATATCATGCTGATAACGTGTTGTAAAACAAAGTTAGAGACACAACAAAAGTATAGAGAGAGAGAGATTCACAAAATTCTATTCACGTGTTCACTTGTGTAGAATACCTTCATGTTTATAATACTCTAGTCATATGGTAACATTACATACACCATACAGCTAGTACACCTTTAAGCATACTAGTGTGTATGGAAGGTTACACTATACTATTAAGGATGCTTTCATGGTCAAATTACAAAAAAAAAATAATTGATCATGTGGACGAGTTACAAATTAAAAATGAGTGTAGTTATCCGAACATAATAAGTTAATATAAATTTTTTAAGAAATATTTTTTTTGAATAGTGTGGTAAAAAAAGTCCTTTAATTTTATTATTTTGTCCAACAAAAATATTTTTTTTAAATTTTATTAATTTAAAACTTTAAATAGGTTTGAATATAAAAAAATAAAATAAAAATATACACTCAAATGTATATAAGAGGGTTCACATGTTTCTTTAGCTTTTAACATATTATTAAATTAAAAATTTGTTGAATTTTAATATTTGAATAACAAATTTAATAATTTATAAGTTTTATAGAAACATAATTAAAAATTGAGTGTACCAAAAATAATTCTATTTATATTTCTATTATTTATTAAACAATTCTAACAATAATTGATAATAGAGGACAATTTTACTTCTAACCCATTCTCTAAAATATTAAACTCCAAAATTTTTCTATCTAAAATACACTCATTTTTTCCATAAAAAATAAAATAAAATACACTCATTTTTTATTTTTTAATTACTAGGAATACGTATGGATCTCAGACGGATTAGAATCCACCTCAGGTCTAGACGTACTTACTTTTAATTTTTTGATAAAAAGGTCCAAACGGATTACATTAATTCTTTTTTTAAATTTTGCGGAAGTCCATCTTAGGGTGAGACGGTCTTCTGCCAAAACTGTTTCCAAAACACAACTTTCTTACATTAATATACAAAAAAAATTATACTCAACTTTAGTAAACTTTAAAAATTATATATATAGTTCACCAAACTCACCCTTCGTGATGGCACTTATTCAAAAATTTACGAAAAAAAATGTCCTCAATGAGGATAATTATAGGGTCAAGCAGTCAACTCTATAATCACCTTTACGGAAGACAATTACCTCAGAAGAGGTCAAAAGTAGTCGTGTGACATATAAGTGCCATCCGTAAGGGAAATTACAGGGTTGACTTCTTGACCCTATAATTGTCCTCAATGGGGCATTTTTTTGAGTAAAATTTTCAAAAAGTGTCATTACGGAGGGCGAGTTTTGTGAGCTACCGTGAAAATGGTATATATCTATAGATAGTTTTTAAAAATTGCTGAATTTGAATATAAATTATTTTTGTGTGTGTAGGGATGGTCATAACACCCATACTCAATGAGTACTCTGAAATTTTACCCTGTGGGTCTAGGTATGAGCCCGGGTACAACGTCAACGGGTCTGGATTTAGGTCTAAGTAAGGATGTACCCTACTCGTACCCTACCCACAATAGTAATTATTTATTTTCACATATAAAAAATAATATTTTTAAACTTTTTTGTATTGAAAAAATATATAATTCTAAAAAAATATTAAATATTTTATAAATATTAAATTAATTTAATAGTATATTTATATTTATGATTTAAATTTTTTTTATTTTTTGTAATTAGAGATGAAAAAGTTGATAAAAATAAATTTTATATTAATAAAATAATAATTTATTTAAAATATAGGCTAAAGTACTATTTTGATCATCGATGTTTGCATGAAGTTTAATATTGGTCCTCAATGTTTCAAAGTTTAATGTTGGTCCTTAAAATTTTTTTTTGGGTCAATTTTGGTCCTCGAGCGTAAAACCGTTAACTTTTTACCATTAAATGATGATGTGACATGCTTATGTGACACACCCTCTCTCCTACGTGTCATATTTTAATGACATGGCATGACACATCACTGTCATGTCACCCCAGATGTTGATTATAATGATGATGATGAATGAGAGAAGATGATGATGTGGCAATGTGGGGTGATGTGACAGTGATGTGTCATGCCACGTCATTAAAATATGACACGTAGGAGAGAGGGTGTGTCACATAAGTATGTCACGTCATCATTTAAAGGCAAAAAGTTAACGGTGTTATGCTCGAAGACCAAAATCGACAAAAAAAAAAAATTTTGAGGACCAACATTAAACTTTTGAAACATTGAAGACCAACATTAAACTTCATGCAAACATTGAGGACCAAAAGAGTATTTTAGCCTATATTAGGGATGATCAAAATACCCATACCCAATGAGTACCCTGAAATTTTATCATGTGGGTCTGGGTATGGGTCCGAATACAAAGTCAACGAGTCGAGTCTGGGTAAGGAGGTACCCTACCCGTACCCTACCCGCAATAGTAATTATATATATATATATATATATATATATATATATATATATATATATATAAAGTATTATTTTTAAACTTTTTTATGTTGAAAAAATATATAATTCTAAGAAAAAATATTAAATATCTTATAGATATTAAAGTAATTTAATTGTACATTTATATTTATGATTTAATTTTTTTCTTTCTTGTGATTATAGATAAAAAATTGCTAAAAATTAATTTTATATTAATAAAATAATAATTTATTTCAAATTTTTACGGGTCTGGGTTCGGGTATGGGGATTTAACTATCCATAGGGTCCGGGGATGGAGATTGATTTTGATACCCGTTCAAGTCCAGATCCGGATCTAAAAATTATAGTATCATACCCAAACCCTACCCATGATCATTATATATATATATATATATATTGAGCTCGTTTTGGTGTGTGCCTGTGTATATATATATATTTATATATTAAATTATAAACTTTAATAATATAATATATAATTATTTTATCTATACTTAAATATATAATAAAAAAATTAATAATATACTTTATTGTATATTTTTTTAATATTTTGAATTATAATGAAAATGGATTAGAGTAAAAAAAATTCATCACTGTTCACTTAACTCAGGTTGAGGAAATTTAAACTTTTATAAATGAATAAAAAGTAATCCAACTTACTTAACCGATGAATTAGGTGAGCCACCTCATAGGTTTAATAGGTTAAACGAATGAACCTAATATATAATAAAACGAATCTTGCCAACATGATCTAGATTCAAATTTTCAGCTTGAATTTAACAATTTTACATTTATGAACTAAGTTATAAGAGTAAGACCCCAAATTATTAATTTATATTCCAAGCTTCTTGAAGGGAAATAGCCTCAAAATTGAAAGGAAATGGTCTATATGGGAGGTTTTCATTTATGGTTACAAGTACAAGACTATGGCCAAAATAGTGAACTGGTAAGCGAAAAAATATGAACATGGACCTAGTAAACATGAACATCAACGACCGTACAATGTTTCCTTCCTTCCATCCATACCAATATTGTACCGGATCTGGATCTGTTAAAATGTAGATTTGGTAAAGTGTATAAAGTGTACAACATGAACTGTTGGACGAAATTATTACAGTACGGACACGAATCTCAATTTTTAGTTAATGATCTGGATAATGTACTTTATACACTTTACACATTTTACACTTCGTTTGATCCTTTCCCAATTGTACCACCTTTCCTCCCTTGCACCTCAATACCAAAACCAAGAGCATAGCCTAGCCGTGTAAGTTTATTTAGAGTTGAATTTACATTGAGCATAGTTTCTCAGAGACCAAGAATGCTTGGTTTATTCTTGATTATAAGTTGCTTGATCCTCTTTACTCTTGAGGGGCAAATCATCTCTCGATTGTTTCCTAATGGGTAAAATGATTATTTTACATTTACATTAAAAGTGAAAATGAGAATGAGAATGTCATGTCAATATGATGTTATTTGAATGGAATAAAAGTAGATAAAATAATCATTTTACCCTTATATTAAAAGTGGGTAAAAAAACATGGGTAAAAACATAATTTCATTAAATTGCAAAAAATAAAATTTGTTTGATAAGAAGAAAAGAGGAGGGAGAAGTCTTTCCCATGCTTTTTCCAGCTTCCTTCCTTGTTTCCAAACATAATCTAAAAATTCCTAAAAAATATTCCATTGTCATAAAGTAATGTTGAAACACTAAGAATATATATATATATTACAATGTCCTTAATCTTTTATAGATAGCTTAAAATTTGTGTTTGAATGCTTCCCATGTTAGACCTTTCTCCAAATACTCTATGTTGGAAGGGTCAAATGGACCTTTGATTCTATCTATTGACTTTATCACTGCCCTCTCCGGAAGAATGCTCTTTGTTGGATCAGGTGAGGTTCCATAGCTCAAGCATGAAGAGAAGCCCTGTAATGTAATATGTATATAAGCAAAAAAAAAAAAAAAAAAAAACACTTTAGAAATTAGAATGTAACTCCAAATCAGTGTTTGAGGAATCGGACCGGATGATCTGACTGGTAATCATTCAAGTGTTTAGTTTCAATCATTGGCTTGGATTATTGGTCGAACCGGTTTGGACACACCAAAACGGATGACCGGGTAAGAACACGGAAAATAGAAATGAAACTGAGTGACTCACAAGGTTCATTTTTTTTTCCCTAATCATGATGTCCAATTTCTTTTTCAGAGTCTAATTCCATAGTTAAGACTTAAGGCAATAGTTAAACTTAAATATGTTTTGTTCTAGCCCAATAGTACTTTAAAGCCTAAATACTTCATAAAGCAAAATGCAGGGAATCTCCAATATGTTAAGACAAGTTTTTGTGTTTCATAATTTTAAATTGAATTGTTGATCTTATATGGTTCTAATTTCATCCGATGTTATTATGAAGGATATTATTAAGAGTTTTTGTTTTGGTACTAAAAAGTTTTATTTGTTTCTATCTAATCTATGAATCATAAAAATATAATTTAGGTCCTGAAAAAGTTCACTTATTTTAATTTAGTTCTTAAATTATAAAAATATCAAATTTTATCTATAAAAGTTTTTATAATTTCAATTTAGTCCCTAAACATTAAAGAACAAACTTTAAATTATAAACCTTGAATCTTAAATCCTAAATCTTAAATACAGTAACAAGTTTACGACACAAAGATACTAAAATTAATATTGTCATGATTTAAGAATTAAATTGAGATTAGTGAATAGAGATAAGTGAAATCTTTCATCATAATTTAAAAAGTGAATAGAGATAAGTGAAATCTTTCGAAAATTAAAAAGATAATTTTCTTTAAAATTAAATTAACTTCACAAGAATTCATTTCCCATTTCAAGAGAGGATGGTTTGAATTGATTTCAAATAAGAATAAGAAAGAAAAACACCCATTTTGATTATATTCAAATCTTTGGTCAATGATCGAATTGGTTAAATTGAACATAATTAATAACCTTCAAAATAAAATTCCTTCATCAACAAACTAAATTAATCACCCCCTTTGGTTCAATTTGGCAGATAGCATATATGGCAAACTGAACCACCTTGGGGATTTTTCTTTCCTTCTATCTCTCTCTCTCTCTTTAATACTTCCTCCATTCATTTCTTATCATTAATCAATATCAAGAAGAACTCACACAAATCACACGAATAAAGATCCACCTAAATAATTGATGTCTAAATTTTTATTAGATAAATTACTTTTTGATCCCTGAATTATTGGTCAAACTACTATTTAACCTCTGAATTTTAGAAATAGACTACTTAATTCTTGATTTACATTCCCGTCAACTATTTAATCTCCTTACTTGTTAAATCACTGCTGACGTGGTCGTTACGTGCTAACGTGGCACCATAAATTTGCCACCATATTGCCAGTAGCAAATTAACATCATCACGTCAACATGGTCAAGTCACGCAATGACTTAGCAGAAATAGTTGACCGGTATAAATTCAATGACCAAATAATCTATTTCCAAAATTCAACCACCATAATTTAACTAACAATTCAATGATCAAAAAGTAATTTACTTCAATTTTTATTAATTCTTACTAATTGAGAGGGAACAATACTAATGTGAGGAAAATCCCCAATTTGACTCGATCGGAGCAATAGACTTTGATTCCTCTCTTCGTTTATTCAAATCAATTTTGGTAACTACATACACTGACCTTGAAGATAAGCACCTCCACTTGCTCTTCATCCACAACAGCATGAACAATGAGGGCTTCTCCTCTCGCCGATTGACTATACACTTCCAACATTGCAATTTCCTCATTGTCTCCGTCTTCGTCTTCTTCGCCATCTTCTTCATACCTAACTCGCCGCCTCGCACCACACGGAACGCCCAAAACCCTCTGTTTCCTCGGATTCAAAACTCGAAAGGAGGAGCAGAAGCTGGCATTATTACTGCAATTTTGAGTATTCATCGCAGAAGAAGAAGAAGAAGAAGAAGAAGGAAGCATAGGTATAATAGGAGGCAATGTTGGTACCATTGTCCGAAACCCTAAATTTTGGAGCATTGGAATGGAAATGGAGTGTATATATATGTGTGTGGGTGTGTGTGTGATGGAGATTTGAGAGTGGTTCTTGTGATTAGATTAGATTTGTTTCTGCCATAACCTGAAGAGTCGGAATTGGAGGAAGAAGAACGCCACAAATGAGCCTTGTTGTAATGTTGTTGATAAGGTGACGATGATGATGATGTGCCACCTCCTGCAAGTGTGTGAATATATTGGATGGAATTTTGAATTTTTGATACGCTCGTTTACTTAAAATTTCTTTTTTTTTTCTTTGTCAAAATCACAAATTGATCCCTTATGTTTGCAAAAAGTTTTATATTGGTCCTTTATGTTTGCAAGAAGTTCCAAATTGGTCCTTAGTACTTTTATTTCTTTCGTTAAGTGCTGACATGGTGTGCTAACGTGTCCATCTAAGCTGACATGTCATGCCACGTCATTGGCACATCACCGCCATGTCATCACATATGATAGTAGATGATGACATGGCGATGACTTGACATGACACGTCAGCTTAAATAGACACGTAAGGGAGATTATAGGTCCACCTCAGCACGCCACGTCAGCGCTTAACAGAAGAAATAAACGGACTTGGACGGAAGGACCAATTTGAAACTTCTTACAAACATAAATAACTAATTTAAATTTTTTAAAATATAAAAGATCAATATAATATTTCACAATTAATACAAAAGTCAATGGTAAATAATATTTTACAAGGGATCCATACCAAACGCTTGCAAATTTTGAAAAGCGTGAGAATACATCCCCTCCCTTCGATTATATGCTCACCAAACTAGTCAAGATGTTTTGCATATACATGCTGCATATCTTTTTATTTTTAAAAAATATAATATAAAATAATTATAACTATTTTTTTAAATAATAATATGTTAACAATTTTTTTAATTTTTTAATTCTTGAGTACAATGATAATTTTATATTTACTAGCTTTGTTATCACTCTTTTATTTTCTTTTATAATTTTTTTTATTTTTAATTATAAAATAATTATTTAATCAAATGAAAACATACTAATATAAATACATATTAATTATTATCTTTAAATTAGGACTACGTTTAGTAGAAATGCACGGATAAGAAGGAAAAAAATGTAAAATATTGTAGAGTAAAGAAAAGTATTGTAGAAAAAAAGTGAGGAGAGATAGAGAAAAAAATCAGAAGAAAAAAAGCATAATAAAAAATATGTTTAGTATGTAAAAAATATGATGTAAACTTTTTTTAAAAACATAAAAATGCATGAAAAATAGTTTGGCATTGTTACCAAACTTACCCCTAATATTATTTGACCCTAAAAAAAATAGTAGGGTAGGCGGTGTAAGTAACTGAAAATTCATAACTAGGTTGTCAAATTCAAGAGTCTAAGTAAACTCGTGAAGGGAGAGTAAACTCAATATGTAAACTTGACTCGTGAACTTGTAAGAGTTTACTTACTTCAATAAAGAATTATTAAAAATATATATTTTTATCATGATTAATATAAATAAAGTAAATTTTTAAATAATAAGAATTCAAATATAATTGATACATAAATATTGAATACAAATTCATTTAAATTATAGATTCATGCTCATAATTTATACATTTATTTGGAAATTAATCATTTATATATATATATATTTTGTTTTTTAAATTTGGAGAATGAAATACAATTTTTTAAAATAATTTTTTAATAGAGAATACTCATTTTGTCAAAACAGTGTCAAAAAAAAAATATTTTTATGAGTATACGATTGAGTTAACTTGTTTTATTTATATGTAAACGTAAATTTGAAAAAGTTTAAGAGTTAACTCAAGAGTTTAACAAGAATTTAAATATTTTTGAATTTAACATGAATTAACTCGTTTTGTTCATATAAAAACGTAAATTTGTAAGAGTTTAAGAGTCAAGGATATATAAAGATCTTTTGTTTTTATTTTTAAATTAGACCATCATAATAACTATGGGCTAGTAGCATAGTAGGGTAGGCGGTGGGGCCTTCTTTGGAGACAAGCCTTATTGTTATAGCGGCAGGGAAAGCCAAAGAAGTGGGCCCTTATATTACTTTCAATAGTTTCTATTTTTTATAAAATATATATTATTACATCTTTCTCCTCAATAATCCAAAGTATTTATTTAAGAGTTAAATTTTTTTAAATTATTACATAAATTACTATTTAGTCAATTTTATAAAAAATACTATTTATTTTCTGAATTTTTATCTTTATAAACTATTTAGTTTATAATTTTTTAAAATAGATTATTTGGTTCTTAAATTTTTACCTCTATCAACTAATTAGTTCATAAGATGTTAGCCATTACCTAACCGGATGACATGCATGTTATGCTAGGACCACGGCAAGAAGAATAAGCTTGGTCTTCTTCAGGATCGTCTTCTTCAAGTTCGTCTTTTGTCTTCTTCAACTTTGGCGATGCTACCGGTAAATCGAAGCTTATATTAAAACGTGGAGGTAAGGTAATTTAGATTAAAATAGGTAAATCGATGTTTAAATTCAATAACTATTATTATTTGTTCTATCATTTCAAATCGAAGTTTTATCTTCTTTAGCTTAATCGAAAAGTTTCCATAAGTTACAATTATGGGAGAAACAACTCTTGTCAATCTCAGAGTTCTGAAGACAGTGGTAGCACTTTAATCCAGTACGAAGGACAAGTAAATAGTGATATGTTAGTATCTAACGATCACGTCCTTCGGTTAGAAAATGTCTAGCGTCTTAGGACTAAATAGTTGACAGAGGTAAAAATTCAGAGACCAAATAATTGACTTCTATAATTTAAAGACTAAATAATTTATTTTAAAATTCAATAACTAAATAGTTAATAAAATTAAAAGTTCAAAAAATAAATAATATTTTTTTAAATTTAAAAATTAAATAATAATTTAACAAACCTTCCAAATATGAAAAAGTAGATTACATCATTTATTTAAAGTCTAAACTAAATCGAAAAAAAGAAACTAATGACTAACTATATATTTAAGCAATTTAACACAAAACAAAGCGTATCAATTTTTTATTTCTTTCCATCTTTCGTTCGCGTTATCTTTCCCACCATTTCTGTTTCCTCTTTTCTTTTCTTTCCCTTTTTTTTTCCATTTCATTTTCAATTTCCTTTCCTTATCAGTTCAATTCTACTCAATTTCCAAATCCCCGATTCCTTCTTCAATGCTGGCAGATCTCATATCGAAAGCCCTTAAATTAATTTCCTTTTCCTAGCAGATTCTAGGGTTTCACTTTTTCAATTTCTGTCAATTATCTACCACCTTTTCTTCGGCTATGACGAAATTCGGATACTATATATAGTGGCTTGGTTGTCTTAGGTTTTGCTGTCTCGGTTTTAGGTGCAATGGCTGCACTGCAGAGAGTGACACAGTCGAGCATGGCTACTGGTGTGAGCAGCTACGGCACCTGCAAAGGTGGTGGTGCTGCTGCTATTGAGAATGAAGTTTCTGAGAAATTCCCTTCTGGTTTGAGGGTTCTTGTTGTGGATGATGACCTCACTACCTTGAGAATTATTGAAAAAATGTCTCTTAAGTGTCATTACCGCGGTTAGTCACAGATATTATTATCGTTGTTGTTGTTTGATCAGAGTCCATTATAGTCTAGCTGATGAATTATTGATATTTTAAGCGAATTTGATGCACTAAGTTGTTGGTTTGAATTTGATATAGCAAGTAGATTGCAGCCACACTAAGCTTGGCAATTAGGTGGGTCGTTTTGAAATGTTTGCAAAACCATTGTTTTACATTCCTTTATTAATCTCTTTCCAAAGAAATTCATTTTCCTTTTGTACTGTGGCATATCTATGTATTCTATCTGCTTGGAGATTTGGATATCAAATTTATGTTGTTAAAACTTGACTATTATTTGTTTAAGGCCGATTATACATGAATGGTTTTATCTTATCTTTTTTATACTTTGTGGATGGAGATAAATGGACCTGTATAATTAGTAAAATAAGACCTAGGTGGACTTTTTGAGAATGTAAACTATTTTTTTCTCTGTTATTATATTTTTGTCTGATAAAACTGCGTGATGCATGGTGATGCCGTTCTCTTCACTGTTGCTGTGCTCACTAGATTTTGTTTTGATGTTTTATGATGATATTTAGGTAGATGCCCCTTGACCAATACATGAATTTAATGTAAAATCTTAGGATGATGGACAAGGGAAGTTTATGTTCTTTTTTTAATACACTTTCTTGATATATCTAGATGACCAAGTCTTCATAAGTTGCTATGATTACAAACCTGGATCTTTCACTGTTTGATCAGTTTCATCCCTTAAATTGGTTTAACCACAAGCAAGTAGGAAGTTGTAGACAGATTCAAATGTTTTGTTTTTCTAGCATTGACATTCATTATGCCCACAGTTTTTGCATGTTATGCTTTTCCTTTTAGGTTATACTCAATTAGCTTGTTTTTAATTAGCTTCATGCAAAAAACTGTTTTGCATGAAGCTAATTGTGTAGTTTTCTTTTTCATATGTCTTTTAAGGTACAGGGAGATAAAACATGAATTTTTCTTGATGTTGACAAGAAGTATTTATTTTTGTAGATTTAAATACTATCATTAATGGTAAACTAATTGATTTTGTTGAGTTATATCATGTAGGACATATGTTTGGCTGCTTTTCAGTAACTGTTTTTTTTACAATATTTTCTCTTATTTATTTATTTATTCTTCTAGTTACCACCTGTTCTGAGGCTACTGTTGCTTTGAATCTTTTGAGAGAGAGGAAAGGCTGTTTTGATGTGGTACTGAGTGATGTTCATATGCCGGACATGGATGGTTATAAACTCCTGGAACATGTTGGGCTGGAGATGGATCTTCCTGTTATCAGTAGGTGCTCTTGTTCTTGTCTCTAGAATTACTTAATTGTACTAATATATATTACTTAACATTGCAAATTGGTAATAATATACAGTGATGTCTGCTGATGCTAGCACAAGTGCTGTTATGAAGGGAATTAGACATGGAGCTTGTGATTATTTAATTAAGCCTGTTCGTGAGGAAGAATTGAGGAATATATGGCAGCATGTTGTTAGAAAAATGTGTAATGAAAATAAAGAACATGAAAATTCTTGCAGCTTGGAAGATAATGATCGGAATAAACGAGGAAATGATGATACTGAGTATGCTTCATCTGTCATTGATACAGCAGAAGGGACGGCAAAATTGTCAAAAAAGAGGGGCAGTTTGAAAGAAGATGATGATGATGAACTAGAGAATGAAGATCCATCCACATCTAAGAAGCCCCGTGTAGTCTGGTCAGTAGAACTGCATCAACAATTTGTCAGTGCTGTGAACCAACTTGGGCTTGACAGTATGCATCTTCAACTATTTATCTTGCTATTAATTTGATTGCTTCCTTTTTATATTCATCCAGTGAGTTGGCTGCATTGATGCTACTGCATTATGCATAAATCTTTGTTCTATTAAGCGTGAAGTTTTCCTTATAAGTTTTCAAGCATTTCTTGTTGTCTGCACTTTATCTTATGGTAAAATTTTGCCTTTTTAATCAGAGGCTGTACCAAAGAGGATTCTTGAATTGATGAATGTCCCTGGTTTGACAAGAGAAAATGTTGCAAGTCATCTGCAGGTATGATTTAGTTTATTGTATGTGGTAATTTGGCAAATGGCATTGGTTTTTGATCTGCAGGTTTGATGTTGTGTACCTCTTTAGGTGGTTATTTGGCAGACGTGTTTTGTTTTGACTCATCAAAACTCATGAAAAGTCTACTGTTTAAATTGACTTATGCATACATGAAGTTCTGGATATTTTAGTATGAACCTTTCATAATTAATTGTAGGTCATTTATAATCTTACTTGGAATATAATTTTCAAGCTCAAGCATGGTGTTAGTGCAGTATGTTAAATGATTCTCTTGTCTCTACCCGTTCCCTGAAGATTAATGGCATTCTTATATACAATAAAATCATTTTAATTGCACTGGTCTTGCATATTACTCTGCCTACGTTTGAGTTTTTTCCTCTTCCTATGTGCTCTATTTTCTATATGTTCTTTAACTTTCTATGCCTTCATTTTCAAGTTATCTTATTCTACTATATTGTAGCCATATGATATTTTGCTGTATTGATGCAATTTCAATAGTTTTCTTGTTATTACCTTGGTTGATCACTTGAAACTTCTAGGTAGAAATAACGGTTCTTGGTAGGTTTTTCTGTTGACTGATGAGAAAAAAAGGTGTTTGGAAATTTAGCATATATACGTGTTTGGGTTGGTTGGGTCATCCTATTATGAAATCTAAACTGGATCTGATATGACTCTTGGGAAATTTAACAGTCTATTTCTGATATATTCTATACTTAATGCATCACTGCAACGTAAAGCTAAATGGTTCATCATCTCTAACAACCACATAAAATTCTTTAGACATAAGTAATTAATTTAAAAGGTAGAACACATTGGCATCTCTTGATCCATATAGTTGACCCCGCCTAGTGGACAAAGGTTTTGATTGTTGTTGTATAAGTAATTATTTTAAAATTTATGGGTTAGCATTTCACAAGACGAGGAGTATCTGTGTACTACTGCAGGAGGAACCCATAAGATTAAAGTCTTAGTTATTATAAAAATTGTTCTGACAATAATGACACTTGTGAAGTTTTATGTTACCTTTTGTTCTTTATTGGATTTATTTAGGGGGAAAAAGTGAGTAGTTTTTATATAATAAATGAGGATTTTATGAATTTGACTAAAAGATAAGTTAAAGCTAATGTGTGGCCCATCTTGTTATACGGAATGGAAGGTTATCAAATAACAGTATATCTTGAAAAATATTGTAGCAGAGATCATTATATTTAATGCAAGAAAAGAAAGGTTGAGAAATCATTAGAAAAGGGTGAATAGAATGGTAAACCTCAAACTTGAAAATGGAGATTAGTTAAAGCCTGTGACTCAAGTGGGAGCAGTCAACTATGAAAGAGAGTCCAAGAACGGCGTGGGTGGAACTGATATGAATGATTATGGTTGTGGAACATTCGTGGAAAATAGTATTTTACATAGAAAGAATTGTAAATGAGAGCTCACTTGTAAAGAGTTTAAATTTAATGATTTTTAATTAGAAAGAAAAGGGTAAGCTGCAAGTTTAAGAAATCATATATATATATATATACATATGTATAAAAGTTGTCACTTTTAGGCAATTTATCTCTTCTTAATGGTTATGCAGTTTTCTTATCACATTAAATAAAAAAGGCATCTAGGTATCAACTTTGTCCATTAGTCTGTCATACATTTGATTACATATAATTCCTCTTGCATTGCCAGAAGTATCCAGATCTTGGTAAGACCATTTAGATATATATATATATACTAATCTTTTTCTTCATTTTATGCTTTTAGAAATACTGGAACTTGATAACGTCATGGGTGAGGAATATTGTTTTGCTTATGTTCAGTGCATTAATATAAAGGTTTTATAAATTTAATACAAGCTGAGGTGTCTTAGAGTAGATTGTAAATAAACTTGTCTCTTGTGGTTTTGGAACTTTAGTTAATGCTGTCATTGTGAATTGCGATATTGAGTGGCAGAAATTTAGGCTTTATTTAAAGAGAATAAATGGAGCAGCACAGCAGCAGAATGGGATTACAAACACGGTTTCTGGATCTATGGAGTCCAAGCTAGGTGGGCTTGGAAGATTAGACATCCAAGCTCTGGCTGCTTCTGGCCAAGTTTCTCCTCAAACACTAGCAGCCCTTCATGCAGAACTCTTGGGTCGACCAACCACTAACTTGGTGCCAACAGTTGACCAGACTGCCCTTCTGCAGGCATCCATCCTGAGTTCCAAGCTTTACTCTGCGGAGCATGCTGTGGCATACGGTCAGCCTCTAGTAAAATGTCCTTCCATCATTGCCAAGGATTTTCCTCAGTCCATCCTAACTGTAGATGGTGTATCTTCTGGATATGGAGCATGGCCACCATCTAATACAATTGGTTCAGTGGGACGAAATAATAATCTTGGGAGGGTGAGTATTCAGAATAATACCATGCTGATGGATATACTGCAGCAACAGCAAAGGCAGCAGTACCAGCAAGCACACCAGCATAAGCTGCAGCAGCAATCACTGATGCATGATCAAAGTAGTTCAATCAATGTTCAACCATCTTGTTTGGTGGTTCCCTGTCAATCTTCGGGCACTTTTCAGGCTAATAGTCCTGCTTCTGTCAACCAGAATGGCATCATTGCTAGGAACTCCCTAATTGATTATAGTCTACTTACGCCTCAATCAAATCATTCTTCATTAAATATTGCCCAGTTTCCTGGAGAGGTCACCAAAACTAGAGGTGTTCTTTGCGGGTACATGGCTCCTGGCTCCATTTCACCTGCAACATCAGCTCATTCAGTAGGCGCTAACAATAGCAATATCCAGCAGCTTCAGAACTCAACTTTGACATTTGGTTCTGTGAGACCTATGCCAGCTCTTGCATCAAATGTGTCTGATACGCAAGTTTCCTATAGTGGTACTAAATCTGGTGATGCAATGGATCAAGCACCTGCTAGGAATCTTGGATTTGTTGGCCAAGGTACCAGCATTCCAAGTAGGTTTGCTGCTCATGAAATTGAATCTTCTGTAAGTGACTTTAGTCAAGGAAAAATCTCTGTAGACAGCAATGGTAACACAGTAAAGGAGGAGCCCAGTATGAATGCGTTCACTGAATAGGTGACTTTCCTGCTTTCCTTTGAAATCTGTTTTATGCATTTGTGAATAATAACTTTACTACTTGGTCAACTACTGAATCATTAACCAAACCTTTAAAAACTATTTTCCCGGAAGCCAAAATAAATTGCAAGGAAAAGAGTAGATGCATGTCCATTACTAGGAGTAATAATATAGAATTACTTATGATCTAATTTGTTGAAGCAATAATGAGGATGGTATGAACATTTGGCAAAGTGTACATGTGTTCCTTTTTCCCCCTGCCTCGTGCATTGGCCCGCCCTTATAATGCTCTATTAATGTACTACATGGGTAATGGTTTTGAGAAGAACTAACTGGGAGCAAGCAATGTTTTGTAACTCAAAATATCATGAATTTATAATATGTGCATGTTCTTTGGTTTCTGTATTCATGAAAACCTGGTAGCATGTTAGCATATTTGGGGAGCCTCGTGCTTTGGGTCACCCTGATGCTTGTTAGTCTTGGTTATAATATGTCCCTCTCCTTAGATAAAAATCTATGTTTGTATTCTTATTGTTAGTCTATTTCTCAGTTTGAATCTTATTTGCAACAGGTTGAAATGTGGTACAGACGATTTCATCTTCAAATGTTTTTAGTTTGGACTTGTTGGTGTCTGCACCAGACTCAGGTGCATTCTGGAGCTTAATGATGACTGTATAAAGTATTAGTATTTTGGATGTTGGTTTGCTCTTAGTAGATGCACATGTATTTAGGAATTCTTATTACTTGTCAAGTAGTTTGTAGGGAAAATAAAATTCTTTGAGATTATGGCAGCTAAAATTTATGTCCAAATTAATGGCTTCTTGAGATTTTATGCTGTTTGAGATGCCTAGTAATTGTAGCTAAGCGTAATCAAGTTGTATAGGGTCTAACCTTAGTCCTATCCTACCTTCAATACTGTTGGTGGTCAAAATTTATATATATATATAGAACAAATTAGTTGATGCATATTATCCATGAATCATTCTTCAAATCATACCAAGCAGGTTTTGACTATCGTCTCCAGGTATTTAAAATGATAGGTTTGGCATGACTTAGGTTTGAGTCATATCACTATTAATAAACTATGAGGGTCTTACATTTTTTTGAAGTATTTTTGTTAGGGTAAATTACACTTTAGTTTAGTGCATGTGGTTTATCTCGATTTCACTTAGTTGCCCTGTGGTTCAAAATTTTTCAAATTAGTGGTATGTGCCTATGTGGTTCTGTAGTTAATCAAGTTGGTGCCCTGTGTTTTACTTCCGTTAAATGTTTAACAATGCATGCATGTGAGTTGCACAGTCCGGAAGTTTTATTTTCCTTTTGCCTCCAAAACTTAAGTTTATATGTAATCCTCCTCTTTTATTTTTTCTCATAAAGTATTGGACTAGATAAGCATTTTCATCCAATTAACTCCGTATTTTATCACAATATATCATTTAATTTGGTTTATGATTATTATTTTTACATGTACAACATCATTTGAACGTGTATATATATATATATATTTGTGTGTGTATTAAAGATATATACGTCCATATTCTTCTATACAAGATTAGTACCGTTTGCGTCATATGAAGGGGGCTTAGAAACAAGTTTCAAAATAGGGGATGAAAAACGTAGACTACATGTAAAAATAATGATCATAAAATAAATTAATTGAAATGTTGTGTCAAAACTCAAAATACACAGTTAATTGAGTAAAAATGTTTCATTTAGTTAAATACTTCATAAAAAAAGATGAAAAAGAGTTGAGAATTTACATATAAACTTGAGTTTCGGGAGCAAAAATGAATCAAATTTTTGGATCATTATGTGCGACTCACTTGCGTACACCCTTAAATATTTAACGAAAGTAAAGCACAAGGCATCAACTTGATTAACGAGAAACAATTCACACAGAATACCAACTTTATTATTTTTATAGGATATTTTCCAATAGTCCTTTTTTGCATAATTGGAATATTAAACTATATCTTTAAGTGAGTTTGGCCTTTATTTTTATTTTTACAGTGAATGTTCTGAAGGCCATGATAACCCTTTATACAAAAAGAAAAGGTCTTTTTCATCTAATTTATGGTACTTCTGAGATTTATTTTTCTTTTGTGGTTGTGTATGTCTTTTGCTGTTCATGAAAGTGACTCGAATTTATTTGTATTCCTAACTTATGTACCCATTACAAAAGATTGTATCTATATTCATTGCATGCTCAATAACTATTTCTTGGATGCAGAAAAGTTCGGTGGCTAAGCATCGGTATCCATTAGAGTTAAGAAAGACCTTTCATTATAAGAGGATTTATATATTACCCACCAATAAAAGTCATCACATCGGTCATAGAATTCAAACTTTCGTTTTTATGGGATAAAAACCCAAATCTTAATTAATTGTACCACTTTTTAGCTCAATAACTATGAACACGTCTTCTACAACTCTTATCTATGTCCACCCAAAAGTAGTTAATGAAGACAAGTAGTTAACATCTATTAGGGCTGTTTATTCAACATGCCAAACATAATCTAATTCGTCCGTTGAATTTGGTTGGTTCAGTTAAAAAAACTCAACCCGTGGTTTAATCGGTTTAGAAAATTCTAATTTTATAGATCCGGACCAACCCGCCAACTCGCCGTGTTTGTATGTGTTTTCTTTAGTTTTAGCCCTTTTGGTTAAATTGTGTCGGTTTCTTTTCACTCCGGCGGGATTACACCAGTCTGATAATGATCCTGGTTGGAAACCAGGCCTTATTCAAATTATGTAAGATACTAAATATGGTTGGACCTAGTATTACTTTTAAATATACGGAGAATGTGGTAAGTTGAGGTGTCAATATGGTGATAAATTAACGGTGTTACGTCAGTATATAATGGCCACATCATGCTATGACTTAACGGGTAACATCTCAATGACTAAATGGTTGACGGAATTGTAAATTTATAGACTAAATAATATATTTTTAAAATTTAGGGACAGAATAATAATAATAATAATAATAGGTGATATCCTCCTAAGAACTCTTCTGCAAAAAGTGTATCCCCGTTTTTGTATGATGAATTTTATCAATTCCTAGTCGTTAATTCCTGAACAATGTCGTGTATAGAATCTAGTTTTCCATGGCTATTCTTAGAAAAAACAAATTTGTTTATTTTATTTGAGGTTAAAGTATTATTTTGGTTCTCAATGTTTGCATGAAGTTTAATGTTAGTCCTCAAAGTTTTTTTTTTGGTCGATTTTGGTCCTCGAGCGTAACACCGTTAACTTTTTGCCGTTAAATGATGACGTGACATGCTTATATGGCACACTCTCTCTCTTACTTATCATATTTTAATGACGTGGCATGACACATCACTGCCACGTCACCCCAGATGATGATGATAATGATGATGAAGGAGAGAAGATGATGATGTGACAATGTGGGGGTGATGTGTCATGTCACGTCATTAAAATATGACACGTGGAGAGAGGGTGTGCCACATAAGCATGCCACGTCATCATTTAACGGCAAAAAGTTAATGGTGTTACGCTCGAGGACCAAAATCGACCCAAAAAAAACCTTTGAGGACCAACATTAAACTTTTGAAACATTGAAGAACAACATTAAATTTCATGCAAACATTGAGGATAGTACTTTAGCCTTTTATTTGAATGCTAAATAAAATGGAAGAGAATGAAATGAAAAAGGGACTAAACTGAATTTCTTAAGGTTTAAGAAGGGGTTAAAATGTATTTTTTTTGTCACGTATAACACCACATCAGCACCCTTGGTTATCTATTTTGACGGTGTTAATAAAAAGGACAACATTGCTTGAAAATTAAAACTTTAATGATACAATTAACGGCAAACAAGCCTTGGGGCATAATTGACTTAAGCCTCAAAGGATACCAAAGGTACTTTTGCTAATTAAATAACTACGCAAATCATCCCAAACCTGAAACCCCTCAATTTGGAGGACTTCGAAAATTGAAATGTTGGACGGTTTGAAATGATTTCCAAACTATCCCACCCATCGTTTAGTTAAACATCCAATTAAGAGTTTATAAACCCAAATTATCCCACTCCACCTCATACTCCTCTCAAACCATCTTCTCAACGGATAAAAATTCAGTACTACAATACTATTAAACTTCGATATATCCCTCCAATTATGTAGTGTTATTTATTAATATTAATAGAAACTCACATTAATAAAAATCTACCTTAAATAAATTAGACACCAATTAATTAAAGAAATCTAGTGAAATTAGTACTAATGTACTATTTAAAATCTTGTTACCTCTCAACCAAGTTTAAATCCAAATAAAAGAGGAAAATTGTGTTACACACCGGATAATCACTCTAAAACTTTTTTCTAATTTTTATGAGTATAGATAAATTATATGAACATAAAATAAGCAAAGACATTATTGTACCTCCTCAGTAACTCTCTCATTGACTACTCATAGGTGGTTGGTTGAGTGATAAATAGTCAATTCTTTTTAAGTAAGGTCTCAAATTTCAGTCTTGTATATAAAAAAAGGAAGAATTCTATTCTCGTTATGAGACTTTGGTTAGTTCAAACATATTGCTTCCAATAGAAGATATATGGAAACAAAAGAAAAAAGAGAAAAGAACGTAGGTCAAGTTTCATATATCCTTAAAGCAAAAAAAAAAAAAGTTTCTTAAATCCTTGCCATCAAGTTCCACCAATCTTATCTTGCATTTACATTCTCTTTCTTCTATCATATACAAGAAACTTCACCTAAGTATTTTATAAAAAACAAGGGTCCGTTTGGTAAGGTCATTTTCACTAAAAATAAATCATAACTAAAAAAATGTGTTTGGTTATATTTTCAAAAATAATTTTTAAGAAACATTTTTTTTAAATGGGATGATTTTTTAAAACATCAAAAAGTTGTTTTCACCATTTCCTATTCAAAATTTTTAAAAAAGGGTCGAAACATCATTCTGATCCTTTATATTTTATTCAAGTTTCGTTTTGGTCCTCTATGTTTAAAAAGTTCAAAATCAGTAATTTATGTTTTCAAGCTGGTCCAAAATAATCATTTTGCCTCACACCGTTAGCCTCTTCTGTTAAATGCTGACGTGGACTAAAACTCTCATCAACATTCTAAGTTCACGTCAGCATTCTAGGTCAGCATTTAATGAAAAATAGGACCAAAACGAAACTTAAGTGAATCATAGGAGATCAAAATAGTGTTTTCAACTTTTAAAAAAATGAAAACGTCACTTTGGAAACGCGGTAAACATGAATACACGGCCCCAACAAACTCCCGTCACAAACTTCTCTTCTCTTTCTTTATGTGGGCCCCATCAAATTTCTCTGTCTTGATAGTTGTATTCTGGTGGACTTCTTACAACCCGCGCCAATCTTCCGTTTTGTCAAAGCAAACCAACAAGTCATACAAATACTACTACGCCCTTCCTAGCAGCCACACACTCACACACCTTCTCTATCTTCCGTCTTTGAAAACTCTACTTTTCTTCATATCACTCAAAATGCTATAAGTCCTTCTTCTGCTTTCTTGCGTTTCTCTTCTGGGCTCTTCGAGAACAACCCCATCACTCTTAATTAGAGCACCAAATGGGGGAAAGCCACGATTTTGCACTGACCCAGATGAGGAAATCGGTGGAGAAGCTTGGTTCTTCAGCTCAGGTGACCAATCTTTGCTTTCTGTTTCTTTTATTTATTTTTTATTTTTTTTGTTTGTTTCTTGGATTTTGATTTTGATTTTGACTTTGCAGATGTATGGAGAACCAACACTGATGAGATTCTTGATAGCTCGATCAATGGACGCAGATAAAGCAGCCAAGATGTTTGTTGAATGGCAAAATTGGAGGGCTAAGATGGTGCCTAATGGGTTCATTTCAGAATCTGAAGTTCCAGATGAATTGGAAGCGAGAAAGACGTTTTTGCAGGGTTTGTCCCAAGATAAATACCCCATCATGATCATCCAAGCAAGCAGGCATTTTACTTCCAAGGATCAGATCCAATTCAAGAGTAATTAATTTGCTGCCTTTTAGTTTTTTCACACACAGTGTTGTTGAATTGAATCCTTTTTCTTCCAGTATTAATGGAGAAGTTTGATTCTGGGGTTTGGTCAGTTCAAGATGTCTTTTTGGTGTATTTTGTTCTTTCAGTGGGCCACCATATGGACTTGTTTGAGATGAAAACTTTTTTCCAACTAAATTGTTTGTGTCCTGGTGGATATACTTGGTTTACTGTTCTTTCTTATTTTTCCTTTTAGCTGTTCTGCCATCCGTGTGGTAGTCTATTATTTATACATGATCACTGATTAATTAGATGATTTCACTTGAAGCACCTCACTGTGTTCATAAAATCATGAGTAAATTATCAATGTCAAGATGCAATCGGTCTCAATTTGGACTCTGAAATATGGAAATGTCAAATTTAGTCTCTGAAAGATGTCATTTGTCTCAATTTGTTCCTTGGAAGATGGAAATGTCAAATTTAGTCTCTGAAATATTTTATTTGTCTCAATTTGGTTCTTAGAAGATGAAAATGTCAAATTTAGCCCACTGACAGACGCAATTTGTCTCAATTTAGTTGCCGAACAAATTTTCCATGTTATGATAATAGAGATTCCTGGGGGCTAAATTGAGATAAATTACATCTTTCAGGGACCAAATTTGACATTTCCATCTTCCAGGGACTAAATTGAGACAAATGACATCTTCCAGAGACTAAATTTGACATATTCGTCCTTCGGGGACTAAATTGAGACAGATTGCATCTTTTAATGACTAAATTGATAATTTACACTTAAAATCATTTGCATACACAGCCAAGAGAAGTAATGTTTATGTGATTACTATGGCTAGAAACTTGCTCATGACCAACCAATTTCTTGTTATTGGTTTCATTTGTATAGTTAGGCAAAAATATCCTATCAACATACAGTGAGGAGTTGGGCCACTGCCTTATCTCCAGCTACTTCCATTGAACGTTTTCTGGTTGAAAATTATCGTAAAGCATCTAATTAATTAGATGGGAGGTGGACCCCAAAGTTATGCTGTCACTTGAACAAATGAGCCTACCCAATCTATCTGTCTTCTAGTATTTGTCATTGCATTCCGATTTTAGTATAATTCATAAGATAGTTCTCTAGTTCTTTTATATGTTTTGCTCTTAATTAATACTAGTATTTTCTTAATTAATAGATTACACAAGAGTCCTATCCCAACATTTCAGTCATGTCTTGGATGTCTATGTCTGATAAATTGTCCTTTTCTGCCTTGCCTTTCGCCTTTGAGATAATCACAACCATCAAGTATAGTCCTCTTCTGCCTTGGCTTATCTTGGTACTTTCTTTCTGCCCATGACAATTGCATGGCTCGGGTTCGATTCCAGGTGATCCTTCACTTGGTGGGTTATCTATAAGTTTCCTGTAAGTGATCTCTGAGCCTAGGGGCATGCCCTGACCCTGGATTGGGGCGCCAATGTACTATCTCCTCACCTAAATTTTCAGTCTCCAAAAATAAAAGAAATAAAAGAACTGCTTGATTCTGTGATGCTTCTATCTGGCTCTATTGACTAAAACTACTTTAAAATCCATCATATGATAATTTTTGTTTCATCATAAACTATTCATTTTCTCTGATTGTTGTCCAAGTTTGTCATTGATAGGAAGATTTGCATTTTATCAGTTGTCAATCAACTACTCTCAGTGTTTATCATATCTTTTGAAGCAATTGCATACTAGATGAAACTGGTATTATGTGTGATAGAAAAGGAGTACTGATATTGATTTATGCAAATAGTACTGGATGCATTCTTTGATAAACTCATATTGAATCCATCAAATCTGTAATTATTTAAAAGGTCAAAACCCCAAATTGGTCCCTTATGTTTGCACGAAGTTTTATATTGGTCTTTTATGTTTCAAAAAGTTGAAATTGGTCCTTTATGTTTGCAAGAAGTTCCAAATTGGTCCTTCCGCCCAAGTCCGTTTATTTCTTCCGTTAAGTGCTGACATGGCGTGCTAAGGTGGACATAGCATCTCTCTTACGTGTCCATTTAAGCCGACGTGTCATGCCACATCAGCGCCACGTCATCATCCACCATCATATATGATGATATGGCACTGATGTGGCAATGATATGGCATGCCACGTCAGCTTAGATGGACACGTCAGCACGCCACGTCAGCACTTAACTTAAGAAATTGACAGAAGTGGACGGAAGGACCAATTTGAAACTTCTTGCAAACATAAAGGACCAATTTAAACTTTTTGAAACATAAATGACCAATATGAAACTTCGTGCAAACATAAAGGACCAATTTGGGGTTTTGACCTTTTAAATAATTACAGATTTGATGGATTCAATATGAGTTTATCAAAGAATGCATCCAGTACTATTTGCATAATTCAATATCAGTACTCCTTTTCTGTCACACATAATACCAGTTTCATGGATATTCTCATTTTAATATTGAGTTGGTGAGTTGTTGACGAACAAACAAGTTGCTGCCATGTGACCTTGGGGTCATGAGTTCAAATCCTAGAAACAACCCCTCTGCTTTCAGGGATAAGGCTGTACATTTGACCCTCACCAGACCACACCTGGTGGGAGCCTCATGCACTAGGCTGCCTTATATTATTCCAATAAAGATGTGTACTTTTAAGATGCAGTAAATATGGATATGGGCTCTTTGTAATTATATAATGTGCATAATCTAAGAAAAGATAATTGAATGTTTGGGATGTCAAACAGTTGAAAATAAGTAAGTTAAATCAATACTATACTATAGATGTTGATGTATGACTTGAAATAAATATGTAGGGCAGAGACGAGATTTCAACCCTATGACATGTTATATCAAATACCAATTACAAATTAGGAATTTGTGATGGAGAAGTTTCCACTTTTTAAAAAGTCAATATATGGTTGCCAGTTCTACTTTAACACAATAATCACTCATTGAACATTATAAACCACATGGTGGTCATAAGAAATTTTATCATCTAGAGTTCCTAATTTGTAATCCTCCCAAATTTCCTTTAGTTCTGCATTCTCAGTTTTCCTGTGACTAATATTTCCTTTTGTCTATTGGTGCAGAATTTGTTATTTATATACTTGACAAGACAATTGCAAGGTACTCTTCAATTTCACCACTACTTTGGTGTGTTTTCCTATCAATTCAAAAAGAAAAAAGAAAGTGATTTGATTCAGATGGTGCTTACTGTTATACTAAATACGAGGACATTATCTTCACTACTTTTGGTATCATATCAAGATACCAAAGCTGCTAAAATAACGAACTCAGTTTAAAATCATTGTAACTAAAGCTGCTAAAATGGTATCTATGAATGTTCCATCTCTGTTTATAATTGTTCCATAAAACCGGTTAATATGAGCAATCTTTTGTTATGAGGTGGAAAATTAGGTAGGGATCATTGAAAATTAGGTTTTAAAATTTATGGCTGGATTCACAGTTTTTTGCTGATGCTATTGCTGATAAAGGATTTAGTTCTTTCCTAGCCTAAACCATTGCTTGTTCTTGGTAACTTGGTATAATTAGAGATAGGTTGAATGCCCATTTTGGTCCTCTATGTTTCACTCAAGTTTTAAATTGGTCCTTTATCTTTCAAAAGTTCTATATTAGTCCTTTATGTTTCCCAAAAGTTTTATATTTGTCCTTCAGGTTTTATTAAAGTTCTATATTGGTCCTTTATGTTTCATTGAAGTTCTATATTGGTCCTTTATGTTTTATTGAAGTTATATATCGGTCCTTTATGTTTCATTGAAGTTTTATATTAGTCCTTTATGTTTCATTAGAGTTTTATATTGGTCCTCTCAGCATAGTTTTAATTTTGGCTTAAACGACATTGTTTGGGTGTTTTTGGTGTGTCTAAGGCCACATCAGCTATTTGATACACGTAGGAGAGATTATGTGTTCACTTCGGCACGCCACGTCAGCGGTTAACTTAAGAAATTGACGAATTTTGACGGAAGGACCAATTTAGAACTTCTGGGAAACATAAAGGACTAATTTAAAACTTTTGAAACATAAAGGACTAATTTGAAACTTAAGTGAAACATAGAGGACCAAAATGAACCTTTGACCTTAGAGATATGTTCATAAGGAGAACACAAAGATTGAGAAAGGGAAGGGAAAAAAAGGAAGGAAGAGGTTAGAGGAGGAAAAGAAAGAGCCATAATAAATCTCTTTCTCTCTCTATCTCTATCTTTTCTTTCCTTTTACTTTTTTTGGGCAATTTTCCACAAATCATTAGGAGAAAATGCTTACAAGTTGAACTTTGATTTGAAGTTATTGCTAAAACCTTTGCCTTCTTCTCTAAAATGTCTAAGCACTTTCATTTATTTTCCTTCCCTCATGAGAGTCCTATAGCTCCCATCATCATACATATCATTGTTTTCTATTTAATTTATCATAGAAGATTGAGAAATTAATGGTTTTTCATTTCATTGCTCTTCAATCTCCAGTGCTTTCAAGGGAAGGGAAACAGGAAATGAAAAGTTGATTGGGATTCTTGATCTGCAACATATGTCGTATAAAAACGTTGATCCTCGCGCGTTAATCACTGGATTTCAGTTTTTACAGGTGATTACTGTATCTTCCTCCTTGCAATTTTATTTTATTTTAGAGTAAATTACTATTTTGATCCCTGAAAGATTTTACTTGTCTCAATTTTGTCTCTGAATAATACTTTGTATCACAATTTCGTCCGTGCTAGAAAAAGTAAAAATATGAAACTCACTGACGTAATTGCAACACAATGTATCTTTCCGAGACTAAATTTGTTATTTTCATGACTTACGGACTAAATTAAGACAACTAGAATCTTTGAAGGACTAAATATGACATTTTGATTTAGGGACTAAAATGAGACAAATTATAATCTTTTACGAACCAAAACAATAATTTACTCTTTTATTTTAATGCAAGATCCTATATGATGCATGTAATTAGTTTTATTTTGCTTGCATTCTTTCTTTCTTTTCACTTTACTGTAAACACGTTGTCTGGAAATAATTAGTATTATAAATTCTTTCTTTTGTTATATTTAGGCTTACTACCCTGAACGTCTAGCAAAATGCTATCTGTTATACATGCCTCAGTTTTTCGTTGCCGTTTGGAGACTGGTTTCTCGCTTCCTAGAGAAGGCAACACTGGAAAAGGTACTCCTCACTTCTCTGAATCAATCTCATATTTATATATATATATATATATATATATATTCTTGTTTATGGAACTAGATCCGTTCATGTGAGAAGAGACACAGTGAGTTGAGTAAATCCTTAAAATATGTGAATTTGTGGAGAACGGATCTTGTGCTTGGCTCTTCTGTGCATTAATATGCTAGGTCTTAGTTTTTCATCGTTTTCTTTACTTTTTTTTAGTTTAAATTTGAGATGTTGTAAATATTTTTAAAGAATATCTAAAGTATGAAAGAAATAGATAAAAAAAATTTGAAACTCCACATAAATCGAGATTTACCATAAATGAATAAGGGACCAACTTTTTAGTCCCTAAACTATTCACGGTAGGTCCTGATTTGTATGGAATTTTTAATTTCTTTGCGTCTATATCTCTTATTCTTTGAAAATATTTACAACTTCTCAAATTTAAATTTAAAAAGAGTGAAGAAAACGAGGGCCTAGCATACTAATGCACAGAAAAGTCAAGCACTAAATCCGTTCTCGAATTTGTGTATATCTTTTCTTCGCATTAAATGACATTGTCATGTTATTGTCTCACATAAGAAGATCCAAATCTCGTGACACCAAATTCCAAAGGGCAAAAAAAAAAGTTTCTTTTTTTCTTTTCTTCTTCATGCAACACACACATAAAGCAAAAATGAGAGTCATGAATTAGGTTTTAGAATTGTTCCAACCAAACCACATTAATCAATAATCATTGCATCAGTTTGATCTCATCAATGGACAATAAGAGAAAAGGACCGAACTGGACTTGTGGAAAACCAAACCAAACTTCAAAAGCTAGTCTTTAAAAGGCCAAATTACTCTTTTGGTCCTCAACGTTTGCACCAAGTTTAATATTGGTCCTCAACATTTCAAAAAGTTATTTTAGGTCCTCAACGTTTTTTTTTGTCAAAATTGGTCCTCCAGCATAACTCCGTCTTGTTTTTTTTGTTAAATGCTGACGTGGAAGGCTTATGTGGCACACTCTCTCTCTCTTACGTGTCATATTTGGATAATATGACACCCTCTCTCACTCCAATTCAGCAAAACGATGCCGTTTTGCATCACTTCTCTCTCACTCCAACTCAGCAAAACGGCGTCGTTTTGCTCAGTTGGAGTGAGAGAGGGTGTCATATCATCCAAATATGACACGTAGGAGAGAGGGTGTGCCACATAAGCATTCCACGTCAGCATTTAACAAAAAAAAAACCAGACGGAGTTACGCTGGAGGACCAATTTTGACCCCAAAAAAAAACGTTGAGGACCTAAAATAACTTTTTGAAACGTTGAGGACCAATATTAAACTTGGTGCAAACGTTGAGGACCAAAAGAGTAATTTGGCCTCTTTAAAATGATAGAGGGATGCAACAATTGTAAAGCAAAAGTGGAATTACTATAATTAATTTTTTCGTGGTTGTGTTTTGTCAGTTATTTAATTTTTGTGCATATTGTTAAAAAAATAGTTGAAACATAAGAAATTCTATCTGGGATTGGAGACATGATAGATCACTTTCTATAAAGATATTTTACCAGTGTTTTGATGTTAAATATTTATATATATGTTAAATCCATTTTTGACCGGGAGTATTTACAAAATAATATGGGACCACAGAGGGTTGTGGCCATGGGGACTTGCCCTTAGGTGAGGATCTAGGTGCTTACATATCCTGTGAAGGGATCAAAGTCCACGTAGTTCAAAAGGAAGACGTCCATAGTGTTTGTTAGGCAGAGATGTTACTTGTAGAAGGTGGGTTGTGTGCGGCTAGGACTTGTCTGAGGTGAGTTGAGGGTGGCTCTGTAGAGGCAGCGAGGGTGCCCTGAATGGAGGGGGAGATGAGGGCCGAAGATAGTGAAGAGTATCTTGGATAACCGAGAGAGAGTCAGGAGAGTCAACTCTTATGAGTATAACACTATTTATAGTGCTATAGATGGACTGGTGGGCCATGGGCCTCTTTCTAGGATGTTGTAACGCGTGTGTGCTTTTTTTTTTTTTTATAACGTATGTGCTTGTTTTACATATTAATCAACTAACATTAATTTATTTTTGCATCTTAACTAACCAATTGATTAATGTGTAAAACTAGTGTACTTTAATATTTTACAGAATTTGCACTTCGGATGATCCATTCTTCTTTTTTCGGGTTTTTCTGATAGATTATTGTTTGGTTTAATCCTTACTTTTGATCTCTCCAATTTTACAAAAATTCCCATTTAGTCCATTTGGTTTAAATCTTTAAATTCCATATATATATATATATATATATATATATATATATATGACAGATTGTAATAGTAAACAATGAGGAAGAGAGAAGAAAGTTCATAAAAGAAGTGGGAGAAGAGGTTGTCCCAGAAAAGTATGGTGGAAAAGCAAAACTTGAAGCCATCCAAGATGTTTCATTGACTCCATTACAGAATGATGAACCAACTAACAATTGATGAAGAAGAAGCTGACTAGACTGCCATGGCTATTACATATATATATATATAAAGCTTAGCTTTACCATCTATATATTACATCTTCACTCTCTGCAAATTCCTTAAATAAAAGCAGATAGTTGTAAGAAATCAAATTCAAATTGCTCTTATGATCCAATATAGTTTATATACTTCATATAGCATTTCCTGCTTATGGACATCATTCCTTGTTATTTATATAGGCGTTTCCATGGTAAAAGATAAAGGAGTACATTAATGATTTGGTACTTCAAAGATGTATGTTCTTTCAATTTAGTCCATAAAAAATAAATTTCTCAATTTGATTCCTGAAAAACCAATTCTCAATCAATTTGTTCCTTTAATTAATATGAAAATATAGACAATTGAAGTATTTTTCTGGCCAATATATATATATAGACAATTTGTTTTGATAATGTGTAATTTGCAAAATAAAATATGTAAGATTTATATACTGAACAAAGCAAAACAGTGCATTTGATAGTTTAATTTGTAAATTTGATGTTTGTTTAACATTTTGTTATTGTTGAATAAGATTCAATTTAACAGTCAATTAACATTTCTTAACACTACAATCGGTTAATTTTTTTTCTATCCTATTATTAAATGACCAATTATGGATTAATCTTTTAAGGATTAAATTGAAATATTTTACTTTTCAATGACCAAATTGAGAGACTAATTTTTTTTTTCAGGAATCAAATTATTAGTTTACTTAATAATTGAAATTACTATATTTTTTTCTCAGGAGAAAAATGTACTCTATAGCATATTTTAGAAGCATTTTTTCTTCAGCATGTAAAGCATTCAATAGTCAATTATTTACCTTTAAGTAAAGAATCTATAGCGAGTGAATTAATCACTACTATCGATAGTGGATATTCTAATTTAGCAATGGATGCAATTTCTTCCATTGCTAATTTAGCAAAGCACAAATCCATTAATGGGTTATTTGTAGGACGTTACTAATCTAAGTTGGAAAGTTAAACATAGCAAAGTCATCATTTTCGTTGCTAATTTTAAAAGGAGCAATATATTGCTAAATTCGTATATAAAATTACTTGTTGTTATTTAATACATATTTTATCGCAATCTACAAAATATATACTACAATATGAATAAATACAAATTTTATGACTAATTTAATTGATCTTATATATAATATATACAAGTTTGTAATCAATGTTGTAAATACCGGATGGGACAATCGAACCAGTAATTAGTATTGTCAAAATGAGCTTGGGTCCGCGGACCATCCCGGACCACCCGTTAAATGAGCGAATTTGGGTATAAAAAAAATAAGATCGTTTAAAAACGGGCCTAAATGGGTTGGCTGCTTAAGTCTACAGGCTAAACAGCTTTCTGCGGGACAACCTGCAAAAAATTAATATATATTTGTTTAAACTGTGATTGCTTTTGTTTGTGCGTTTCAACTTTCAACTTTCAAGTGAAGGACATATAGATGATAAAAAACATCTTTACTATTATACTCAATGAGTATCTTAAAATTTTATTGTATAGATTTGTAAGGGTACAAAATTAATTGATCTGAGGATGAGTAAAGAGATATTGTATTCATATCCTATTCACAATAATAATTATTTATTTTTATATATAAAAAGTAATATTTTTAAATTTTTTACTTTGAGGAAATATATAATAATATAAAAAATATTTAATATTATATATATAAAAAATAATAATTTAACCGTGCATTTATATTAAGATTTAATTTTTTTATTTTTTGTGATTATAAATAAAAATTTGATAAAATAGATTTTATATTAATAAAATAATAATTTATTTTAAAATTTTTATTGGTTTAAAATTTGAGTATAAAAATTTGAATATTCATAAAGTCTAAAAAATAATAATTAATTTTAATATCTACCGAATTTAAATTCTACTAGAATAAGACCCGTGCAAGGGTATTAGCTTTTTAAAAAAATATATTTCACTTAATAATATAATGATTATTAATATAAATTACATAAATTATATTTTTAATATTTAAATTATTCAAATTACAGTATGTTAAAATAATAATTAATTTTAATATCTACCGAATTTAAATTCTATGACAGAAAATATAATAGTCTATCTAAATTCTACTCACGAGTCACGATCATTGTTAAGATCAAAATCAACGTGTGAACCAAGTTTGGTTGGTCTAGTGGTTAGCTTACTAGGTCGCTTAAGCAAGTGTTGGGGGTTCGAATCCCACCTTGTGTATGCAGCAACCAATTGACCAGCGGTAAACCCTTAAATGGAGCTCAGATCCGCGGAGGATTAGTCCTTGACCTGTCGGACCGAAGAATATCTTAAAAAAAAAAAAATCAACGTGTGATCCTCACAAAAGTGAAGATGGAAACCCGAAGAAGCACGGTATGTGGGTCCTACTCAACGCCTTACCGCTTAAGCTTCTCATCCTATTCCAAATAGCCCAAAGAGGGAGGGGCCCCACATTAGCGCATAACATCACTCTATGTGGGTCCCCCTTAACTATTCAAGCTTTTCACATGATTAATTAAAAAAAAAATTAAATCAAACTCTTCATATTTTTGTCATGAATTTTTTTTTTAATTTATATATATATATACATTTTATAATTGATAATATAAATTATAATTTTTACTCTTTTGTATTTTCTCTAATATGATTAATTATTTAAATATTTTATTATCACATATCTTATTTATAACATTATAATAATTCATAAAAAAACTTATAATAAAAATTCAACAAATCTTGTGTCTCTAACTTTAGTCTAATTACGAATGATTAGTTCTCTTGGGCCCACAATATTCTTACCTTATTCGATTGGATGATTTTTTGATTTTCGCATCATCTTTCTTTTTTTTTTCTTTGGCCGAAGCATCTTATTCCTTAATAATAGGAAAATCAAACTAATGTAATAATGATTACAATTAATTACCTATTCATCGTATCATATACAAACCTTTTATTAATTTTATTTTATTTTTAAATTTAAACCCATATTCGTTCATTCTACTCTAGAGATGGATAATTGATTAGTTGGGTTCAATTTTGTCATCTAACTAATGAATTGATTAAATTAGATTATTTAAAAGATCATCCAAATCATTCTTGACTAAAAAGTTCATAATTAAAGCATATACTGTGTAAAAAAGAAAGCATATACTTTTTGAGAAATTTCACAAAAAATTAATGTATAAATGAAAAATAATAAGGAAAGTTAGTGAAATTTCATGGTTACTTCCTTAGTGGCGTCAATTATCATAATCTATTCTCACTCACAGTCACTTTTGGATCCTGATAATGCGTGGAATCTGTACGGACGAGTACATTGCCGATTCCTCATTACAATGAAAAAAATATATATATTTTATAATTTGGCATTGTCCTTTGCCTTTTGTTACTTAAGCGACGTCGTACTATTTCTGTGCCAGAAATAGTGCGTCTTGGTGAGATTAGCATTGTTAAAATGGGCTTGAGCCCGCGGGCTAGCTCAGTCCGCTCGCTAAATGGGCGGGTTTGGACTTTAAAAAATAGACTCGTTTAAAAACGGGCCTAAACGGTTTGGTCTGTATAAGTCTGCGGGTCCCGCGCGCCGGCCCGTTAAAAAATTAAAAAAAAAGAAAATAAAAAATAATAGTTATTTGTTTAAAATATGTATAAATATATATGTTTTATGTAATTTTATGTGTTAAATAATAATTTTATTCTAATAATGTGTATAAATAATTTAAATAATAATTAAAATTAATAAAATATTAATTTAAAATAATAAAAATACTAATTTTGAAATAAATATATAATTTTATAATTATTTTTAAAAAATATATATTTTAAAAAAATATAAAAAGTGGCCCGCGGGCTAGCCCGTTTAGCCCGCGGGCTTGGACATCACTTCCCAAGCCCGCCAAGTAAACGGGCCGGCCCGTTTTGACACTACTAGGTGAGATACAAATTTTGTATTAAACAAAACTGAATTAATTGGTTTAAATGATAAGCAATTTAATTATTTAAGTAATGTTTTGATATTAAGATTTTGTGAATGCATTTTATTTATTTATCTATTATAGTTAAGTGTGCGATTCAAGTAAAGTTTAAATTAGTCGTCGACAAAAAAAAATAGTACTGAATTTTAATACATTCTTCAATTATGTACTATTATTTATTAATATTAATAAAAAGAGTTTTACTATGGCACTGATTAAAAATATATTTAATGAGGTTAAGTTGTCAAAAAAGTGCATAAAATTCATAATTTGTATTAAATGAACTTTTCGATTTTTTTAAAGATATAACTGCCTTTAACATATTTTCTAATAAACATTTCTAATTACATCTCAATTTCTTTTTTTAGTTTATTATACTGCTTATTATTTATTTATTTTTGGCCGGAATTCATATTATTTTTTTAATTTATTCTTTATTTGTTTCTTTTATTTTCAGTTTACTATTAACGACGTAAATTTATTAGGTTTTTTTTATCATATCACATAACAAATATTGCGTTTTTTCGTATATCACGTAAATAGTATTTTCTTTATTGTTTTATTACTTGATTATAATAATTAATTCTATGAATTAATTATTAAAAATTGTAGTTACGTGATTTTAGAAAATAATCTAATATAATTAAAATCATTATCTTGTAATAAACGAAATATTTAATTTTTTTATTGTTATAAAAACAAATAAAGAGTAAATTAGAGAAACAAATATAAATTAGAAAATAATAATAAGCATTATAATAAATTGAAAAAAAATTTAAGACGTAATTATAAATATTTATTAAAAAATAGGTTAAGAGCATATATGTCTTTAAGAAAAAAAATGAAAAGTTTATTTAATACAAAGGCTAAAGTATTATTTTGATCCTCAATGTTTGCATGAAGTTTAATGTTGGTCCTCAATGTTTCAAAAGTTTAATGTTGGTCCTCAAAGTTTTATTTTTTGGTCGATTTTAGTCCTCGAGCGTAACACCGTTAACTTTTTGCAACTAAATGATGACGTGGCATGCTTATGTGGCACACCCTCTCTTCTACGTGTCATATTTTAATGATGTGGAATGACACATCACTGCCACGTCACCCCAGATGATGATGATAATGATGATGATAAAGGAGAGAAGATGATGATGTGGCAATATGGGGTGACGTGACAGTGATGTATCATGCCACGTCATTAAAACATGACACGTAGGGGAGAGGGTGTGTCACATAAGCATGCCACGTTCTCATTTAACGGCAAAAAGTTAACGGTGTTACGCTCGAGGACCAAAATTAACCAAAAAATAAAACTTTGAGGATCAACATTAAACTTTTAAAAACATTGAGGACCAACATTAAACTTCATGCAAACATTGAGGACCAAAATAGTACTTTAGCCTAATACGAATTATGAATTTTATGTACATTTTGCTACCGAATCTCATTAAATACATTCTTAGAGCACTGGTTAGCAAAACCTTAATAGAAATTCACACTACTATTAAAGCATTGATCAGCAAAACCCTAATAAAAATTCACATTAATAAAATTTATCTCGATTAAATTAGAAACCAAATAATTAAAAAAATATCTTTATGATCAAAACACGTCAGCAACGTATAAAATATATTATTTTTGCCTTCTTTAAAGCATTCTTTGGTCCTTTTCTTCTTCCTTCCTTCCTTTCTTTGTGTGTGCTTCAGCACAAAGTAAGCAGAGAGTAGTGAGCATATAGTGAGCAGTGAGAATATTGACTTGGCGTTGACGAGGGAGGACCAAGAATTCTCCTCTCTATTTCTCTCCCTTCCTGCTTCGATCTTTCGTCTCGTGAGTTCTTGGTTAGCCTCATTTTCTGCATTTTATTTTTATTTTTTATTTTTGCATTTTCATGGGGTGATGAATGGCCACTAACTCGAGCTCTCAGCTTTTCTCTATTTTGATTTCATTTGATGCCTATTTCTGATGCCATTACTACGGTTTTGCTGATAATCACGAGTTTGATGCATTGTGGAATGTAAACGGTTTCGTGGTTGCTTCGAGACTAGGTAAGAGGGATAGGCTTAGAGTCTGCATTGAAGGATCTTTCGCATTCGTTGACGATTAGGGTATTACATTTCTGTCATGTTTAGCGTTTGGTTATGCTTGATTCACGCTTCTCTCTCGTTTTCCTTGTTCGAGAATGTTGGATAGCTGTTTCGTCAGATGTTAGGAGTCTTTTCTTTTCTGGTTTGGTGCTTTTCTGGTTGCTCTTCAGTCTTCACTTATCTGGGTGGAATGACTAATCTCTTTTAAGACTACGACTGTTGATCGATTTTCTTGCATGTTTCAAGAATGGACCGTATCTTGTAACCTAAGAAGCCTAGATACGAGATACAATTCGGGTTCCATACGGATACGGAGATATGGCTATTCTTTGAAGATTTAAGATACTACACTTCTAAGATACGTAAATAAATTATATATAAATACATGTATATTTTAAATTTAAAACATCAATTTAATGCAATTGACAATATAATATCAAAGTTGAAAGTTGAAACAAATATAATATAGAATTGCAAAAACTAGAAACAAAGAAGTTGAATTATTGTTCTAGAAAATGAAAACGTAAACTTATATAGCTAGAAAAAAAGTTATCAAAGCTAAAAGTGAAAGAAAAAGAGAGAGAAATGGAAACTGAATAGGTGTGAAGTATCGAGTATCCAAAGAGTATTAGAAGTATCTGTGCTTCATAGCTTGTAACTTTTGAAATTTAACATTTGACCAATGATAGCTGTCCTGCTTTGACAGGAGTGCGTTTGATCAGGCATCTTCTAAATCCCAATAATGGGAATTTTTATGTATTTCTTAGTTCATTGCTTTTCTTCTTTTCAGCTGTCTTACTCTCCTAATCTTTCAATTATATGCATTTGGAAACTTTGTTGTTTGCTTCATCAGATTTATAAAATTGTATGAATTAGGCCTATATGGTTGAATTAAGCCCTCATGGGTTATTCTCAAAAGGTAAAACTTCATCTAAGATGGAATCCTTTGTTGACTTCAGAACTCAGTATCATTGACTCGCATGATCTCATGGAGGTTAGCTTCCATCTATGACTGAATGTATTAATTGAAAACAAGCTTCTGTTAAGAATGGCTTTGCTTTCATGAGATAATTAGCATCAACTTTTACTTCTAAAGATACCCTGTTTTAATTCAGTCTTACTTTTAAAATAGACATGCCTGAAATATATTATTGTCAAAATCTGAGTCAGGTTTTGGAAAGAGTTTCGACAATTTCTTTTTGTGGTTATGGTCTTTGATCTGCTGACACTTGCTCCCTATCTTGGAACAAGGGTGGCAGTGAGTTCATGTGTGCGAAAACTTACTAGCATGTGTTTGCAGTTGCACTTAATAGACAACAGAAAAAGTTATATGAAGTTATGAACTTCTTATTAAGATTATATTGTAAAACCTGAATGTGTTTCAGAGTAAGTTTTATGATAGCAAGGTTAAAAAAATTAGGACCTAATGTTGAAGTTTGAAATCTAATTGCCTATGCAGTATTCCATTTGTCTTTAAATAATTTTCTATCACCTATATCAATTCATTTATTTCAAATGTTTAAATATTTTCGCAATTTCAAAATGCATTAAGGAAAACTTGTGGAACCTAATATATGGTGTGTATTGAATGTGCTTGCAAAGTGATCCCAACGTTATTCATTGTTTTTAATCTTAGATATGTATTCTTATATCTGTGCTTATTGTGGGAACTCAGAATGAAATCTTCAATAAGAACTGACGGTGTGAATTGCTTTTTATTCCTAAAGCTTCTTATAATCTAAGCTTACACTATGAGTGTATGTTCAATCGGTTGGAAATGTTTTCATCCACTGTTGTCAATGGGGATTGCCATTCCCCCATGGAGTGGTGGATTCTTATAAAACACCGTGGAGCTTCCATGGTGTGGCATATAGATTTTCTATAGTGGATCTGCCATGCCCTTTCTTGGCATATTAAATGCATTTTTTTTTAGTTTCTAATTTCTATTAAAAACTATTGGGTTTCCTAAGGGTGAGTAGATGGGACTTCTAAACATTGATGAGGAAATTAAAATTTAAAACTATTGGGTTTCTAAGGGTGAGTGGTTGGAAACAAAGAACAGTTGTTTCTTCTCTGTTCTCAAACTTTTTTTGTAATAGCTGCTATGCATGTACATGAACTCCGCCACGCCATTTTTCTTGACTGTTGTTTTGGCTTGCCACCATAAGCTATTGACAGCACTGCTTTCATCATGAAGAAATTCTTATGATATACTTGATTGTTATAAATCCTTCTCATAGACTGCATCTTTAACTTGTTCACTGCAGCAAAATAGCAGTATATATCTATAAATATATATATATATATATATATATTTTTTTTTTTTTTCCTTTTTTTCTTGTGAGTGATTTATTTAATCTTCTATCCAGGACAGGATAAGAGTTGGCATTTAGGATGGGTAGAACAATTGAGTTATATGGATTCCCTTCCAATGTGACTTGGTTTGATGTACAGACATTTGTAGAAAACTATACCGGTAAAGGAACTATCGATGCTATTAAGATAAGGCAAGGCAAGGGTCGTAAAGCAAGAGCATTTGCTATAATTCAATTCACAACCACAAAAGAAGCTTCTGTAATCATCTCCTTAGCTAACAGGATATCAATGTATTATGGATCTTCTTATCTGAAGGCTCGGGAACTGGAAAAAGATATTGTGTCAAAGCCAAGAACTCTTTTGCATAGCTTGGAGGATGTGAAACTGCATTTTGGCTGTCAGATCTCAAAGGAAGGATTCTGTTTTCTATGGACAAAGGTGAAAGTCCGTGTAGAATTTGGGATTAGAATGAAAAAGTTACATTTCTTTCTGTCTCATGAAGGGGTTGATTATAAACTTGAGCTTTCTTATGAGAACATTTGGCAGATTGAGCTGCATCGATCAAGGGAGCAAAATCGAAAGTATCTTCTGATTCAGGTAGTGAAATATCACTTGTTCAGGGGACTCAGGTTTTGAATTTTGAAAGCATATAATTTACTTTCTCAATACACTTCATGGTAGATGTAGAAACAAAATTGTTACTTAGTGACATTTGCAAGGACCACCGACCAAATTCTGATTAAATATGGCACTTGGGATGATTTCAAGTGGTAAGGGCGGGGTACAGTTTGGGTAGAGTTCATAGGTTTAATATCTTTTATACAAAAAAGTCATGGTGAAACAGAATTAATACATCCAACTTCCTAAACAATATAGAAAATAGAAATTTAGGGCTGTTTGAATGTCATTTTGTTTTTTCATTGTTTAAAACTGTTGTATAAAATCAGTTCTAAGAATTCATACTGGTAATGTTTTCCTGTTTTATTGTACATGTTATCAATAAAAAAACTTGTTTTATGTATTTTCTTTGCTTTAAAAAACTGGAGTTTAAAACATCTTTTAATTGTTCTATTTTTTTTTGTTTCCAAAACACTTTTTTTTTTTCAATTGAAAACAGTAATGCAAACAGATTTTGGAAAAGTGCACTTGAGAAATCTGTCAAATAGTAGTGAATAAATACTGTTCCATGAGATTGACTTTAAATAGAAAATAAAAATTTAGCTATTAATAACCTTAACCATAGAAATGAGTAAAGATAGATTACGTTGGCGTCGCTTGATCCATATAGCCGACTAAGGCTAGTGGGAAAAGGCTTTGATTGTTGTTGTTGTATATGTTGCATGATGCACCCATACATTATAATTGAGGAGCTATATTAATTGTGTTGCATTATTATTTTCACTTTTGCATGATATAATCTTGATTGGGAACTTTAAATAGGTATCTAACATCAGTCAGGCGCATATGATATAAAGGAATATATTGCTACTGATTTTTAAGTAAAAATGGCGCATATGATATGTAAATCACATTTGTTGTTTTCTTATTGGTGAGTTGGGGTGCAATACTGCTATCTACATCTTTTGCAAATTCTGTCTCCTTTAAGTTTTCTGTGAGGAAATGATCAATTATATTGTTCCCAAATCAAAGCAATTATTATATTTTCTGGTAAATTTTTAATTGTTATATTTAATCATTTTACTATGGCCTAATAAAGACTTTCCGATGATGTCATTCTGGTCCCAAAAGTTTCCAATTAAAGTCATCTTTTGTCATTCATTCACAAAAAAAGCTTGTGAGAATTTGTGCGAGCTTATCTTCTCTGGGTTAAGAAATTACTGAAGGAAAATTTTTTCATCCATGATGACTGCTCTTCTTAATTCTGGTGATTGCTTGTTGCTGTAATTTGTATCCTCCAGAATAAATGACATCTGATAAATTTTGTATATTTACCTTTTCTTCTTCAATTTTTAGTTACTTGGTGCTCCTCGGGTTTTTGAAAAAGATGTACGTGGTTCAAGAAATATATATGAAGATCCTACATTCAACTATTATAGAGATACTCCTGTTGAGCATTGGATCCGGACAACAGATTTCACTCCTTCATTCTGCATTGGGCAGTCTTCTGCTTTATGTTTGGAATTTCCTATTGGCCAAACTCTTCCCAATTTCAAGGAAAACTTTGTTTATTATAAGGAAAGTGAGAGGAACTACACTTTAGAGAGAGGATTTCCTTTTTCCAGCAATTTGGATCTTGTCCCTATTGTTGCTCCTCCTCAAGGTTTCAAAATACCATATGACATCCTGTTTAAAGTTAACTCAGTGCTTCAGATAGGGTCTCTTGCAGGTCCAGCAATTGACAGTGACTTCTATTGTTTGGTTGATCCACATAGAGTGAACCGTGCATTTATTGAATATGCTTTGGATAAAATGTATTATTCTAATGAATTTTATTTTGAACCATCAAAGTGGATTTCTGAGCAGTATAGAAAGTACCATGCATATCAGAAGTATGCTCCCCCGTCGCCGGCTGTATCCTTAGATACTGGTTTGGTATATGTACGCAGGGTTCAGATCACCCCTTGTAAGGTGTATTTCTGTGGCCCAGAAGTCAATGTCTCAAATCGTGTTCTCCGCCATTTCCATGAATATATAGATAACTTTCTACGTGTTTCATTTGTGGATGAGGAGTTGAATAAACTGTTTTCAACAGATTTATCACCGCGCACATCTTCTTCAATTGAGCACAGGAAAACTGGAATCTATGCAAGAATTCTGTCCATTCTTAGAAATGGCATAGTAATTGGTGATAAGAAGTTTGAATTTCTAGCATTCTCATCTAGTCAATTGCGGGAAAATTCTTTATGGATGTTTGCTCCTACTAGTTGTGGACTTAATGCTACAGCCATAAGAAACTGGATGGGAAATTTTTGCCAGATTAGAAATGTGGCTAAGTATGCTGCTAGATTGGGGCAATCCTTTGGTTCATCTACTGAAACTTTAAGTGTTGGCCGGCATGAAATTGAAATTATTCCTGATGTGAAGGTTTGCCATGGTGGAATGAACTATGTTTTCTCTGACGGAATTGGTAAGATATCTGCTGATTTTGCTGGGAAAGTGGCTGTAAAATGTGGCTATAAATCTTCCGTTCCATCTGCCTTTCAGATTCGATATGGTGGATACAAAGGAGTTGTGGCCACTGACCCAACATCATCAGTGAAATTATCATTGAGGAAGAGCATGCTTAAGTATGAATCTGATAACACAAAATTAGATGTTTTGGCATGTAGTAAATTTCAGCCTTGTTATCTGAACCGACAAATAATTACTCTCTTATCTACTCTTGGTGTCAAGGATTGTGCTTTTGAGAAAAAACAAAAAGAAGCTGTAGATCAACTGAACGCCTTACTGACAGATTCATTGAAGGCTCAGGAGGCTCTCGACTTGATGTCTCCTGGGGAGATCTCTAATATTCTGAAGGAGATGCTCATTTGTGGTTATAGCCCTGATGCTGAACCGTTTCTTTCAATGATGCTGCAAACATTTAGGGCATCAAAACTGTTGGAATTGCGACTCAAAACTAGAATTTTTGTTCCAAAGGGAAGAGCGATGATGGGATGTCTAGATGAAACTAGAACCTTAGAATATGGTCAAGTATTTATCCAATTTTCTAACAACAGGTTCATACAGGAATATGACACTCCTTTCTATGGCTCTGAGAGGTCTTATATAGTTACAGGCAAGGTAGTTGTTGCAAAAAACCCATGCTTACATCCAGGTGATGTGCGTGTTTTAGAGGCTGTTCGTGTGCCAGCTCTGTTCCACATGGTTGACTGTGTTGTATTCCCACAAAAAGGACACAGGTAAGTGTAATTTTTAGCATTTCTATTATTTTACATGGTTGTAGTTATTACGTAGGATCATATATTGCCCAACTAAATTTTTGGGAAATCCAAGATCCTAGTATCTAAAAGTATACACATACATAACTACCATGTTTTGGTGAAATAATTAATATCCAGCCGCATCCTTTTTCTATGTTCATATTTATGAGTGTTCGTTAATTTGTACATGCATGTTTTTGTTGCTTTATATACATGATTGTTAAGACATCAACACTTGAGGCGAGATTACCATCCATCCCGCTGTGTTGTTAAATTGGAAAATTTTCATACAGGTGGAAGGATACTATGAATTTGTTTTTTTTGAGAAAAATACTATGAATTTGTAAGTCTCATTGTAAAAGATTATTTTACTTATCTGTCTGAATTGCTGCCAGAATCCCCTCTAAGATTAAACTTGCAGTGTAATTGAACTTATGTGCAATCTGTATATTGCCTAGTTTAGTTATTTCTATTTCCACCTATGTCACTCAAGCACTCGTCAGTTGCAAATCACACTTTTTTGTTTCAAACTTGACTTAATGCCCAACTTGCGAAGAAGGAAATCTAATTGTTGTTTCCCAAGCAAAGAAGGAAACCAAATCTTCAATTCAATTTCTTCCAAAAGTTGTTGTATCCACGAAACTTCACTGGATGTCTCAATCCAAGCCCGAGGGCTTTTCTTTAATTTGTACAAAGATTTTCTAAGTTCACATATCTTCACAGAGAACGAAGTCTTCAGTCCAACTTCTCCCAAAAGTTGAAGTATCCATACAACTTTAATGATTGTCCAAGCCCGACGGCTTTGCTTCAATCCATACAAGAATTTTCGAAGTTCACATACCTTCGCATAAAACAAGTCTACAATCCAACTTATCCTTAAAGTTGAAGTATCCATACAACCTCACTGGTTGTCCAAGCCCAAGGACTTTTCTTCAATCCATACAAGGATTTTCGAAGTTCACATACCTTCGCAGAAAGCGAAGTCTTCAATCCAACTTCTCCTGAAAGTTGGAGTATCCATACAACCTCATTGGTTGTCTAAGCCCGAGAGTTTTTCTTCAATTCATACAAGAATTTTCGAAGTTTACATAGCTTCCCACACTCCTCTTGAGGTAGAGAAAAAGGGTCGAAGCATTGGATCACCATTAATGACCCGGTACCAAAATCACTAGAAATCACCACCAAACTCGGCATCTGACTCATTGATGTCCTCTGAAGCCTACCCTGATGGTGATAACATGTACAGACAACTTTCAAAAGTTAATCTCCCAAACCTCCAAACGGGCACTCGTTGCACTCTGAATGGAAAAATAGTAGATCTTCCAAATCACAAGAGAAAAAATATTATCGAAATAGGGTTTAGGTCTAGGGTCACTAGACCCTAAACCCTAAACAGAATTGCTTTCAGTAAAGATTTATGCTTTAAAGTAACCTGGCTTTGATACCATGTTAAGATTGTAAAGGAAGAAAATAGTGGGGAAAATCATCTTGCTTTATCATTCACCTTTGCAGGGTATTTATACATGAAAATAAGAAATCTTAATTGAACTCTTAAAGTTATCCTTAAACGTGGATAAACAATTCTAAAGCTTATTTAACAAAATTCAAAATTAAATATAATATCCCTAGAACTTATCCAAAAATATTCTTTCATAATCCTAACTATTTATAAAATATTTTCAATTTAAATATACATATATCCAAATATATGTATATCCACAACAGTTTCAGTGAATTTTCTAGTAAAGTGAGATGCTTTCCTTGAATGTCTTGTGTATTCACTTTTCCTTTTGTAATTTGTCTACTCACACTAGTAACTAATTTTTAATTTAAGGCCTCACCCAAATGAGTGTTCGGGAAGTGATCTCGATGGAGACATCTACTTTGTATGTTGGGACCCTGAATTGATTCCACCTCGCCAAGTCCCACCAATGGATTATACACCTGCCCCAACTATGGAATTGGATCATGATGTAATGATAGAGGTATTGTTTTCATGGATAATGGCATATGCCGATATGTTTTTCTGGCAGTAGAATTATGTTATTATTATTCATTATTTTTGTTTTCTCACTGCCATTATTTCCTGGCATTACATTTTATCTGGAAATTTTGTTAGACTTTTATTTTTTGCATATTTTTGAAAAACAAGGAATTGATAATTACCACTCACTGGATGACATAATTGTCGAGGTACCAATGCATTTCCTTTAAAAAGTAGAGGGAAATAGAAAACAGTGATACCAATCTTTTAATCTACAGCATAAGCTCTTACAACCTAGAGACGATATGAGGGTAGAAGTACACCATTATTGTTGCTGCAGCCATGGTTTGAATAAGGGAGATTCATTTGGTCTACTGCTAAAGTCCTTAGGTTTATCAGTTCATTCTCACATAATTATTTGTAGTAGGTTTTGACCTTAAGCTGTTGTTCCCTGGCATCTATCATTTTTTTCTCTGGTACAGCTCAAGGGTCTTATTTTTCGTAATCTAATTTGGCTAGATTATTATTAGGTGGTCTAACTTACCTTATTATCCATATTTACCATTTCCTTTTCTGGAAGATCCGAAGTTACCATTTTCCACTGTCAAATTTGAATGTTTTATCCCTCGTGTTTCCTTATATTTTTCCTTATCTTTTCCGTAGTCCTCTCTTGACAATAAAAACGAATAGATAAATTTTTTAATGGTGCAGTTTTTATTTAAACTAAAGTAACTTCTCAGAACCAGCTTAAATTTCAGTACTTTCTGCAGATTCCTGCTGGCCTTATGCATTTCCATGCACTTATGCTTTTACAGTTTCACTCTTTCAAGAGAAAGAAAAACTTGTCACATAACGTAATGGATGCTTGCTTTTTTCGGTTCAGGAGGTTGAGGAGTATTTCGTCAACTACATAGTCAATGACAGTCTAGGAATAATTGCCAATGCCCACACTGTATTTGCAGATAGAGAGCCTGGGAAAGCAATGGCTGAACCATGTATTGAGCTTGCCAAGCTATTTTCAATCGCGGTTGATTTTCCAAAAACCGGTGTCCCGGCTGTTATACCTCCTCAACTTTATGTCAAAGAATATCCTGACTTCATGGAGAAGTCTGATAAAACGACCTATAAATCAGTCAATGTTATAGGGAAGCTTTTCAGGGAAGTGAAAGAAATTGCACCTAGTGCTAGCTCTGCACTAGTCTTCACCCGGGAAGTGGCTAGACGGTCCTATGACACTGATATGGAAGTCGAGGGCTTTCTGGATTATGTTGATGATGCTTTCTATCACAAAAGCAACTATGACTACAAGTTGGGGAATTTGATGGATTACTATGGGATCAAGACCGAGGCCGAAATTCTGAGTGGGAATATTATGAAACTGTCAAAATCTTTCACAAAAAGAAGGGATGCAGAGGCAATTAGCATGGCTGTAAAGTCCCTAAGGAAAGAAGCTCGGACGCCGTGGAACTGGCGAAGATTCTGGGAAAGATCATGTGCAGGCCAAAGCTTCTGCGTGGTACTATGTAACTTATCATCCAAGTTATTGGGGTCTCTACAATGAAGGTATGGATCGCCCTCATTTCCTAAGCTTCCCATGGTGTGTTTATGATAAGCTTGTCACAATCAAGAAGGAGAAAGCCAGTATTAGAATGTCTCTTAATTTATCTTCCTTGGAGCACAAGATTCATGCCCTGCATTTGTATTGACAACTATACTTTTCCATCACATTGGGATGTGAAGTAACATGAGTGTTCATGTGAATTTTATAGCAAGGTAAGATATATAAGAATATAGCTTTACTACTGTAGTTTTCAAGTGGGCATATATATATATATATATATATATATATATATGTAAGTATTTTACATCCTCAATGATGTTTGTAAATGTTCCAAGTGGATGGAGACAAGTTGTTCATGCTAATATACAGTTTATCTATGGTTTGAGTTTTATATTTTTGAATCCTCATTTTAGTTCTTAATTTGTGAAGGTCAAATAGGTTGATGGTTTTATGAATGAATTATGGCATATTGATTTCACAAAAAAAAAAAAAAATATGGCATATTGATTTTGGCATTGCAGGAGTAAGGAGAATGCATTATGTTTTGTTTTTCTCTTTGATGAAGCTACTCTCATTACTCAACTAAGGATTTTGGATCTCATGCTGTGCAGCATGAACACGTGTGAGACCCACCCTCTATTTTATCTCTCTCCTCATGTTGTACAATAAAGTACAGTATGGGTTCCTCTCCCCTCAACTAAGGCTTTGTTTGGTGTGATGGTGTCCAATTCATGCAAAGTAATTGGCACGGGTCCCAATAATCTCAAATGGTTTGGTATGAAATTTAAGGCTTGTAATCTGCATTGCAAAGTAATCTAGATTGCAATGAACAGTGTAAAAAACTTTACATCACAAAACCTCTGCTTTTCAACTTTACCTAAGGAAAAGGGCTTAAAATGACTTATTTACCCCTGTCTTCTTCTCTATTGTGCCTTCTGCTTCTCCATCTTGCTTCTCGGGCTCATGTCGTCGGCGTCGGCGTCCTTCTCTGTCCTCTGTCATTGGCGTCGTCTTTCTCCTTCCACTGTGGCCATGGATGATGATTTGCATAAGATCTGAAAGCAGCGCCATGGATGATGATTTGCAGATCTGAGAGCGACGGCCATGGAGGATGATTTGCAACGTATATTGTCCGTCTTGCTTCTTCATCATATCTAAAAGCGGCACCATGGATGATGATTTGCATATTTGAGAGCAACGAGCCAACGACCATGGATGACATTTAAGGTTTGGATGATGTTTAGGGTTTGGGCGACGGCGGCCATGGACGATGGCAACAAGATGTATGAGGGTTGGGTAAAGGGCATTTTAGTATTTTCATATACTTATTCTACTTTTCCTCAATTTTTTTGCAATCTCTTTTGCACTACCTCCTACACTTTCTACGTAGTACTTTACATTACAATTTCATTTTCATACCAAATGGACCCTAAGTGATTTTTTCCTCTAAATGATCATATTTTGGCCAAATACTCATTTTGGTCCCTTATCTTTTTCACTAATTTCATTATTGGTCCTTTATCTTTAAAAAGTTATAAATCAATCAATATCTTTGCAATTTGCTCCAAAGCAATCCTTTTGTCTAACATCATCAAATTTTTTTATTAAATGATGACGTGACATGCTGAAACTGTTAAAAAAATATATATAACTTTATTCCTTTTTCAACCTCAAAATTTTCATTTTAATCCCAATTAGTGAAAAGATAAGTGACCAATATCATGAAGTTCAGATAACATTATGCATTCCTTACTTAGAGTAACTTTTTTTTGGGTCAATATTTGAGTAACTTAATCAAGTCCAAGTGAAACGTGTTTTGTTTAAAAAAAAAAGTGTTAAAAAAATGGGCTTAATCAAGTCCAAGTGATCATAATCATTTTAAGTCAATATAGTTTTTTTTTTGTTAAAAAAATTTGTTGATGTTATAGGCCTATAAAGGCCACATGGAAATGGGCTTACTCAAAAACACATGGCATATACAGAAGATAGCAAAGTTAAAATTTTATTTATATTTGTTTCAAAGTTAAATGACTTAAAATGATTATGATCTTATATTGATTTTTGAGTTTAAATATTATTAAATGATAATATTTATATGGTTATAAGGTTTTCTTTTAAAAAAAATATTACAAAAATAACATTAGTTATTATGTCAAAATTCTCAAAGCATCTTTTCTATATTTTTTGTTTTCAATGTATTCTTAAAAATATTGTCTATTCTAAGGGCATTATTTAAGGATATATTTCAACCAATGAGAAAGCTTAAAAAGTTATTCCTTTTAATTTTTTATCAAGTTCAAGACAATACATTCTCTCTCAAACAATAAGAGAAAACCTTAACAAATATTTTAAGGCACTTGTTAGATAACCATATATATATATATATATATATATATATATATATATATATATATATATATAATATTAACCTAATTTCCCTCTACAGATTAAAGAACATTATCATTTTTACCAAAAGGATTAGAGTAAATTATATCCCTCCCTTAAGAGATAAGACAACTTACAATTCACCCATTTTAATTAAAATACCCTCATTTTTATTAGTTATATAATTAAATATGTATTTAATTAATAAAATATATTTTTTAAAAATTAAATACTTATTTTTTAACTCAAAATAAATCATCCTAAAATAATAATTTTTAGAAAAGATTTCTAACAATTATCATAATTATTCTAGAAAATTAATAATGCTATTAAGGACATTTTAGTAAAAAAAAAGTAAAATTGTAAGTTTTTTTTTTTACACTTTTTAAAATAAAAGAAAGAGAAGTACACTTGAAGGATATCTAGCTTTAGTATGATCTTTAGCTAAAATCTTGTGTAGAGTGTAGACTAACCTGAAATGTCAATTAATTGAATATCAAAATAATAACCACAACAACAACAACAACAACAATAATAATAATAATAATAATAATAATAACCATACAAAAGGTAAGACACCCAATGAAATAATGTGCATGTGAGCAACCAGCTGTGTCTCACATTCATCAAATGCCTTGTGTCATTTATTTATTTCCATGCTATAAGAAATTAAACTCTATCTAATAAAGGTGTGTTTAATATAATTAATTTAAATGTAATATATATATATATATATATATATATATATATATATATATATATAAAAGATGCTAAAGTTACACTATCTCCTCTCGAGCTATCTTAGAAACATTACCTATTTTAACTATAGTTAAAATATGTATTTCACCGATATAAATTTTTTTTTAAAATTAAAAATAAATTACTATAGATTTTTTAACTTAAAATATTAATAATTAAATAAATTTTTTTTAATATATAAGTCTAAAAAATTATAATTTTTTTAAAATTTTATAATATCATTAAAAATATTTTGGTCTAAAAGAGTAAAAGTTATAGAATTTTAATTTTTTTTAAGAAAGGGTCTTATTTTCAAAATAAAAAAGGAATATAATTTACTCTTAATTTAAATCTAAAAGTATTATTACCAACTTGAACGTACGACTGATTGAAATAAATTCATTTGCTTTGATCCCTTATTTTAATATAAAAACACTTTTAAATATTTGATTAATTGTTTTACTATGTCTATAAAAAAATTATTTTATTAATTGAGAGAATATTTAAAATTTTTTGTGATTGACATTTTACTAATTTTAAGCTATTAAATACTATAAACCAATAAAAAAAAAGTTTAACCAATTAGTGCCGCAAAGGCAAAACCCTAAAAATTTCCCATTATATTCCTTCAATTCCTTTCTCCATTTTTGGCCAGATGGTTCAAAATTATTTTATACACAAAAGATAGAGATTGAACTCCCGACATTTAATTAATGACGAATGAATTTCTTCTACTCAACTATATCCAAATTTCATCCATCGAGCTCTCCTAATTAATTCTATCATGCCCTAAGGCATCTTTAACATGCTTAAACAACTCTAATCTCCTATATATACCTTACATGGCTCTTTTTTTTTTGCGCCTTTATGATACCGTTTAAAGATTTCTTTCAACTAATGAGAGGACTTAAAAAAGGGTAGGTCTATGATGCAACTTGTTGCATGCATGCAATGCAATTTCGATCAATATGTGGGTAGGATGACTTGAGATGCAATACAATTTTCCACATGTCACAATCCTATCGACTGAAATTACATTACATATATGCAACAAGTTGCATCATAGACTCACCCCTTAAAAAATTATATTGATAAAATTTTTACTAACTTCAAAAAAATAAATTCCCTCTCAAATCAATAAAAAAATTTTAAGAAGTGTCATAAAGCACATGTTACATAAACCTATTATTTTTTTTAGAAGAAATAAACCTATTAGCAGTAGTGCATCATTATAAACTAGGATTAACATGCAGCTACCTAGTGGGGAACAAAGTTTTTTATATGCTAAATATTATATATTTAGTTTTTCATGGAATTGAAGGCCCACTCTAGGTCTTAGGGTTAATTAGCCCTATATATATAGGGTAGAATGACCTATGAAACTCGAAGTTCTGCATTGCATGTGCTTTAACGTGAACAGTACTAGTAATACTCCACTCCCCGAAGTTAATTAATTAGAATCAATTATATAATTCAACCCTATAGAGAAAAGAATAGAATAAGCTATCTTAATTTCTAACATTTAAAATGAATATTTTTTATTTATTTTACTGAATAAAGATTGAAGATAATTGTGTTGGCTAGATCAGATGCATGCATGGAAAATGATGGTCGAAATTAATTTTCTTCTTAATTCTTTCTTCACCTACCAAATAATGCAATGAATCGTGATCTAATTAAATTATATAAAATATAACTAAATTGGAGCACTTGGCATTTTATTTTTAGTATTAAGAGAAAGGATTTATCAAACATGCTAAGTACCGTTTGGTTTGTTATTTTAAGGTTATTTTGGACGTAATTCAATATTCTTTTTAATATTTTTTATATTAAAAATATCTTACTTTTTTTAATATGATAAAATTATATTTATGTCCTTACTTTTTACTTACTTTTATTTCATTCTCACTTTTAATATAAAAGAAAAATAATCATTTTACGTACATTTATTCATTCACATCACATTCATATTTTCTCCAACATTTTCATTCTTTTTTTCATTTTCTCTAACGTTAATGTAATAAAACGAGGCCTATGATTTCACCTAATTGATTAGTAAAATTTTTTAACATTAAAAATAACTTTTTATATTAATTTTTCACAGATTTTAAGTGACTAAATGCCTAACTAATCAATTGAAAAAAAATACTAAATGATATTGTTGAAAACAGAGTTGCTTCCTTAAATTCAACAACGCCTAGTTTAAACTTTAAACTTTCATTAAACAGTGAAACCCTACCTATAGCTCTATAGCAACCTATTTAATAGTTTAATTTGAATTTTAAAAAATGTTGATTTAATAATTAATCAATACAAATGTAATGGTTAGCGTGCAAAACACTGCATAGAAAAGAAAATTTTGTGTAAATTAAAGAAATAATGTTAGGACTTAGGAGATTAAAGCAAACAAAATGCATTATAGTATTAGTAGCTAGGGTTATAAAACAAATAATTAACAAACTATATATATAACTATATAACATAATGCATTATAGTTGTTCCTTAATTAGCTGTGTATTCAACTTTAATTATTCTTAATTTTTACTAAAAGATTATTTTTTTTGGAACCAGGTTCAAACTATGATGTTGACTGGCTGGCTAGCTATTTGTAGATCCTAAATATTGTATTTATTAACAATTTATCCTTATTGATACCCACAAGAAAATCATAGTTATATATTATTAGGTTTGGCATAATTATATCTCCATGTTGAAAATAATTTTGTTCAAAAGCATAATCAAATATTAAGTGTCGGCAACTCTCCAATAAAATTCCAACATTAATTTGTTACATTATAAGCAACTAATCTTATGTGCTAAATTCAATATAATCCTATATCTTGTATATCTTTATATAATCTATCTCAACTATATGATGATTTTGTCCGACATGCGCCTAAATGAATTAATATATAGTTACTCTAATTTAATTAACTTTAGGAATATAATAACTAGTAGTCGCTTTCTCTTTTTTTTTTCTCTGTGTTCGTTCTTCAACCCTTTCCTATTTTTTTCTTCTTTTGTTATCGTCGTTAATTACGTTTTATAAATAAGGTAGATATTCAGTCCCCCAATTTTGGGGGTGATTTTCTTTCAGATTTATTTCTGAGTTTTTTAGTCCTTTATTGTGAGAGTGTAGTCTCTCATTGTTAGATCGATTAAGATCTAGTAAGTGGAGCCTTTTTTGTGTATTTATTTTCTTTTGTGATTATTTTTACAATCAGGTGATTCTGGATTCAAGGTTTGTTATAATCATATCTAAAATCTATGAATCATCTATGTTAAAAAAATTTCACTTGTTCATCATGTTGTTGGAAGAGCCTACGACAGTTTCAACTTTGAAGATGACTTCAGATATAATATGCAAGAGGTATAAGAGTAACAACTCTGTTGGCAACACTAAGGAAGGTGAGATTTTTCATCTTGAAGAAATATGATAAGTTGAGCTTACATTTTGTTTACTTAGTTCAACAATTGTTAGGGTTTATTCTTCATTATTATTAGATTGGTGTTTTCTAAATTATTGTAAGTGTCGTTTAACTTTTTGTACGCTATAATAGAGATTTAATGCTTTTATAAAAAAAAAACTTTAGGAATATAATAAAAATGTTTTTTTTCCCGTAAAACAGAGTTATATTTCATCAACAAAGAAAGGGCTAGCTTAAGGGCATGTTTGGTTGTTTAATTTGTTATAATTGATGTAATCTATCTTGTAATCCAATATTCTTTCTACCAAACATATTACAATGTGATGAAATTATGTTTTTGTCCTTACTTTTTTACCCACTTTTATTATATTCTCACTTTTATTCCATTCACATCACTTTCACATTACTATTCTCATTCCCTCCAACATTTTCATTCTCATTACATCCAACATTCACGTAACCAAAAATACCCTAATAGTTTAGTACTCCACTAGTATTGATAATTTTTTAATAAATCCCTCGATTCATTCAATGACATTGGCTAATATTAATAGGAACTCATATTAATAAAAATATACCGTATTATAAACCAAATTTTCAATAATACTAACAAATGACACGAAACCAATAAAGTGAATACCAACTTTAATATTCTCGTAATACTGAATATATGTCCTCTCTAACTTTAGAACCTCGATCGACGACCTCTTCTAGTTTAGATTATTGAATAATGATAAATTAAATAGGTCGTGCTTAATTAACAAAATTAAAGCAGCATCAAATTAATATGGAGCTAATTAATAAGCTAGTCCTACTCTACGATCCCTACCAACATATATCTATATATATAGTTGTACGTGCCATATTGTATATATGCAATTAATTAAAGTGTAACATCCATGCATGTGCTTTCAATGAGAACACATAAAAAAATGGGGAAATTAAATATATATACATACATATGCAGATGCAGGTGATTGATGATAATAAGAATTAAAATCATATTCTTTAATATGATGTGTAGGAGTATATTAGATGCATGCTTCAAGATTAAAGACCATATATATATATATATATATTCTTAAAATATCTGTATTAATTAGTATTAGATGCATTCTTCAAGATTATAGTACAAACCAAATGGTCCAGAACATGTATATATAGTGTGTGCTGTGTTTGATTCCCCAAAGTTAACCCCACCACCACACCACACAAAAAGGATAACCCACCCACCAAGAAAAAGCTATACATACATGGTGACCACACTCACCATTAATGTCTTTTTTATTTTTGGTTTCGGATCGGTGCATGCGAACTTAGTGACTAATTTCTTGAATACTGCATGATATTAGGAGCTTAATTCCCAACAGATATATATCGGCCCATTCTCATTCCTCTTGGATCAAACCAACTGAGAGGCGATGGTTAAGAGAACACAGACCGGCCATTTATCGTTTATATGCCACATATATATATTGTGGTAGCAATCGAGACATTGTTTGTTTTGGTCTATGACTAGGGCATTCACTAGAGCGAGCATGATGACACTTCATTTTCATCCCTCCAGAGATCAAATCTAGCAGGCGATAATTAAGAGAATATTTTTTTTTTGTAGGGATTTAATTAATTGAGAGATAAGAATTTTACGTACCCATATGTTGATTCATAATTAATGAGTTAATGTAAAGATATTGTAGAATAATATGTCACAATTTGTTTAGGATATTTTATTTATCAGATCTTCCTGCTTACTTGATTGATCCACAGAGGTAATGAAATTCTAGCCTAGCTAGTAGCTAGTAGTTTAAGTCTCAGATTCGATCCATATTCAATCAATGTTTTTATTTTATTTGTTATCATTTGTTTCTTTGATCACTTGTTATTAAATTAATATATACACAAAACCTAAAATAGTGTTTACATTAAATGTCCGCATATTTGCCAATGAGGAGTGAGACGTTTAGTTAATGTTCGGATTCTTACCTTATAAGAGTAAATGTTCGAACCTTATGATCGATGTAAGAATTTTATGATGGTGATATATGTAAATTTTTTCATAAATTCTCAAAAGGATTCATGAGAGGTCTTCAATTCGATGACTTTGATGGAATACTGGTATTTACTCCGACTAAACTTTTTTCTACGAAAAAATGTTGGCATATTTTACAATAAAAATGTAAACAATGGTTCAACAGAAAAAAGAAAGAAAGAAGAGGTTTTGGTGCAAAATATATTTAAGAAGCAACAAGTATAAACTTGCTTATATATAGAACCTTTTGTATAAATTTATAATGATTTTGAGTACTAATTTCGTTTATTATATTTAATCTTCCAATCTATATGATAATTATATATATAAAGATACAAGGAAGTGTCAAGTTATAGAAGGAGAAATTTTAAGAAATTAGAGTAACAAGTTATTTTTCCTTCTATATTTTCATATTTAAAATTATTATCCTATGTGAAAATGCATGCCAAATGTACACTAGTAGATATCTATATTAATACGATTGAGGTCATTTGATTGATAGTCTCTCAAATATTCATTTTATAATTAAAATATAGGATATGATCAAGACTGGAGTGAAAAAAAAGTAAAGATAGTTTAAAAAAAATTACAAAAAATATAATAATACAGTTAATTAAGGTTCAAACACATATTTTATAAGAGTAAAGATTCACTGCCCTATCAATATTTTCTTTCACCTAAGTTATTCTTTATAATAAATAAATAGTATTTCTAATTAAATTTATTATTTTAAAATTTAATAATAATTATATAATATTTTTTAAAAAAAATTAGAAAAATATATAGATACATGTATAATATATATATATATATATATATATATATATATATATATATATATATATATATATATATATATATGATTAAGAGTTGTGTTGGGGGGGTGCAGAAGAGCACTTAAACTATACTCTTTATAAGTTTATGCTTATATTAAATTTTGACTTGTGAGACATTAAAAGTGAAGGGGAGAGAAAGGAGAGAGAGTGTGTGTGTTGAATGTGTCATAAAAATTAAAATTAAAATTAAAGTTTAGACTTTAGGCTGTTCTGCTCAAAAACCCTAAAATTAATTAATTAACTTTTTAGGGTTTCACATTCATTCAACAAAGGCCTTCTTTGGTGTGCCTAAAGGAGACAGACTTGTAAACAAATAATTAGCTTAATATATTCTTCCACCATAGTAAGGTATGTGACGCAGATCAAATCTAAATTAATCGAGATAGTACTTTGAAACTGCACTGACAACTAAAACAACAAGCTACCCACCCAATACAGTAGTTATATTATGTATGCAAACTATTACCTTCATCAATTTTTTGAAATCCACCAAAGTAATTAAATATCAATTTACTTGTTGATTATATACATTTTATATATTTTCAGTCGTCTCTAACTAAAGATTAATATTATAAAATTTTGTTTTTGGAAAAAAAAAAAGTTTTCTATTTCTTATTTAGTCACTAAAAAAAATTCATATTATACAATTTAATTTCTAAAAAAATTAGACCATATATATAACAATCTTTTAAGAATTAATATGCACATAGGATTTAGAATGACTGTACAATAATAGGATTAATTAATTAATATAAAAGGTGTGGGTTCGTACAAGTTCTCTCTGTCTCTGAAAATGTCACAAAAACATAATTAATAATTATATTGCTTGCTTTAGTAGTAGTGGTCCTTTTCAATGATTCTCTTAACCAAGTCATTAGATGCGTGATTAATGGCATCTTGTGTCTTTTAATTTGTTCTACTTAATTACTGAACAACTTGATGAGCCTTAATTAAAAAAATTATAATTAATTAATATTGTTGCTGTACGTATATACTGAGATGTTCCATCAACTTGCTAGGTATATATAAGCTAGGGCATACCATATGATGATGTGTGTTAATTTGTAGATTCTATTTGGTTGTCCGTTCGGTCTTTGAGGTTTTGCACCGACTAATGATTTGGACTCTAACTCGCACACCTGACTATGATAAGAGAGTCTCTTTACGAGAATAGTTATATTTACAAAATTTTAAACTTGAAACTTTGCTTAACCAAGTCATTATATGCATGATTAGTACTTACATTTACATCATAAATGTACACTTACGTTAGCAATGCAATATAAAGAAATGGTCAAGGATCCAGAGAAAAGTTCTCGCTTCACCAATGGGCAAGAGTTCGAATCCCCTTGAAACCATCCAAAATCTCGCTTGGTGGGCATAAATTCCTTGACATATAAGGACTAGTTGAGTAGCTGCGATCGGGTAAAATTACTTGCATTTTAGGCCTGTGTAGTAATCCTTTGAGTTGAGTCTTTACTGATCTTTCCAACATGCGTTGGAACGTGCATGGATTGGTGAGAGCTAGCTAGTTAGCAAGGATTATTCTCTTAAGTCATGCTCAATTATGGGCCTTCATAATTATGAGGCATGCAAACATAATTATAATTAGTTTAATTAAGTTTAATAGTCATGGCCAAAATTATAAGTTTAATTATTCTTTAGTTTCTTTTTTGCCTGAATTATTCTTTAGTTAAAAAAAAAAAGTTCTTAGGAAGATTATATATGTACTATAATGAATTTGTATTCTTCCAATTTCTTACAAAAGTAAGAGGTAAATTACGTTTGGGTCCCTAAATTATTGGTCAAACTACTATTTAGTCCCTATATTTTAGAAATAGACTATTTGGTTCATGAATTTACACTCCCGTCAACTAAAGTCACCACGTGACGTGGTTGTTATATGCTGACGTGACACCATTAATTTGCCACCTCACCCTGTCAAACCATCTGAATATTTAAAAAGTAACACTAAGTATATAGTCTCTATATTAGTTAAAAGTGACAACACGGCAGCAAATACATAGATTATTTAGTATTACTTTTAAATATTTAGATGGCGTGGCAAGATAAATTCAACCACGTCGCACGTCAGCGTACATAACAACCACGTCGTACGACGACTCAGATGGACCGATCTTTTCGCTTCAAAACAAGAAGCATCTGAGTTTTATCCCTGGATTTGGAATCAAGGTCTTGGGAGTTGAGTTGCATTAGGGTTGGGAGACGAGTGAAGAGTTGGTGGGTGATGTGGTGACCAAAGTGAGAGGTGAAGATGGGTTCCATTGCAGCCCTAACATGGATCACCCAATCAGGGATGTCTGTGAGGCTGCTCCGTGCCAACCATGGTGCTGGGTCCGATAGCTCCATTCGTTCAATGCTGAACTTCCCATTTGCTTCTATCACTTCTCTCATCTCCTTTGGACTTGGAGTGTAAAATGGCACATTGAATGAATCCAGTTCCGATTCCTCCAATAAACCCTATATATATACATGAAACGACAAATCTAATGAAGTTCAAAATGTGTAAAGTGTATAAAGTGTATCATCCAGATCGTTAAATAAAAATTGAGATTTGTGTCCAACTGTAATAGTTTCATCCAACGTTTTATGTTGTGCACTTGATGCACTTTACCGGATCTACACTTTAACAGATCCGGATATCAAACAAGTAATTAAATATGTAGGATCATCACTCAATATCCTCATCCTATTGAAATGTATATGTATATGTCTAATATAATCATACTTGATAAATTTATGGCATTTATATGTAGAATGCCTATGTGAAGATATTAGAGAAGATAATTGGTGACCATCAACTTAGTTAAAATAACAATAATCAAAACAATTTTTTAATAGGGGCTATATGAATTAATCGAAGCTAACGTTTTTTTAATTAACTCAGTTATATTATTAAGTTATGTATAGTTAAATTCCTCTTTCTCATAATGTTTATTTTGATTTTTTCCTACCTCTAGTTATTGAGTTGTCTTCCATTTGGATTCTACATACAGGAGCCTCTAATGATATTCTTTGTACATGAAAAAACTATCTCAGACTTGTTTCAACTAACTTTTTTTATGATAAATGTTAATTAATAACTTTCTTTCTAATGCAGTCATTCCTAATTCTCAGCTTAATTATTAGTTATGTTCAAATAAATCTAGAATGGGAGGCCATTTTTATTGTTTCACACATATTAACAAATAGTTGGTTAGTGTAATAGGCACTCCATTCTATTAAGCAAAATTTAATTTTGATTTCGAGTCCTCTGTGTATCAAATAAATCATCTTCAGAACTCACTTAAGTCAGATAAGCTAGAACCCAGTGATGAGCTTCCAAATATTTTAGTACTTTCAAAAAAAAGAGAAATCCTAACCAAAATAATATCAGACACTAATTATGAACATATCTCCCAACGAAAATTCGAATCATAAATTACCTCATTAACCATGTCCTTGAGAATGGATCCCATACACTCATACATAAACCCAGCAGGAACTTGAGAATGAGGCATCCCATGAGGAACACCTTGCATCACCATCACCAACATCCCCCCACTCACGATCTCCATAGCCCTACCTTCTAGAAACTTCCTCGCGTCCTCGTTGAACTGCCTCCGGTAGGCCTCCGCCACGTCTTCGGAAGCCCCGGTGTAGTGGACCCGCCCCTTGTTCGTCGTCGCGACCGCGCCGGATCCCGCCAGCTCCCGAGGGGATTCGGACAGGAAATGGCATGCATGCACACTGTATGCCACGTGAATGGAAGCTTCTGGAAACAAGGTTCCATAGAAACAACCTGGAACGCCACAGGCGAAGTAGTCTCTCTTGTCTTGTGGTGGGAGAGTGGCGAAGAGAGTGTTGAAATCGTTGGAGGGAAGGTCGTTGAAGAATACTTGGAAATTAATTATATTATTATTATTATTATTAGAAAGATTATTATTATTATTATTATTATTATTAGTGGTTTGGGTTATGAACTTATTTTTTATGGCGTGGAGGATGTAATGGGAATGAAAGAAGGCGTTTGGACCAGTGGCACATCCAAGATCGGCGATGCGAATGGTTGATGATGATGAAAGAAGCTTTTTCACGTCTAGTTTCTTCATTATTTCTTCTTCGATCTTTTTTCTTTCCAAGCTTGAAGTTTGTTTCTATATATGTACAAAATAATAATAATAATGAGAGAAAAAAATTAAAAATTAATATTAATATGAAGTTTATGATGGCAAAAGTAATTTGAGAGAGAATTAGTAATTTAGTCCCTAAAAGATACGGATTGTTTCAATTTAGTCCTTGAAAGAAACCACAGATACGTACGTACATAGACAGAAAGAAAAAGTAAAGGGACCAAATTAAATTGGGACAAACAAGCATGTTTTAAGGACTAAATTAGGTGTTTTTGTTTTTCAGAGACTAAATTGGAACAATTTGTATCTTTTAGAGACTAAATTGATAATTTTCTCAAGTAATTTTTAGTCTCAAAATTTTGTTTACTGTCAATTGTGCCCCTAAGCTTTCAATTTACAAGCAATTTTACCATTTACCGAAATTGCGTCTAAATAATTAACAGCAGATAGAAATGTGATAGTCATTTATTTAATTACACAATTTCGTCAATTTAGCCACCGTTACCTCCATAGTATGACACTATAAAATAAAGGGTGTTATAATGATGAAGAGATGGTTTATTTAAATATATGTGGCATCAAAGTTAGTATTAGAGGCTATATGGATAGGCACATTTTTATCCACCGTTAATTATTAAGACCGAATTTGGATAAATGAAAAAATTGCTTGTAAATTAAAAATTTAGGACACAACTAATAGCACAGAAACACTATAATTTAGGGAAAAAAAAGATACTTTTACTTAAACTTTAATCTAGTTTCTTTTATAATAGAATGGTATTCTACCATTCTAGCTCTTTCAATATTTTTATGCTTCATTAATATGTTATAATATAAGCAGAAGAAGCACAAGCGTCTCTGGTTAGTCCAAGGTTTCCTGAATTTTCCAGGAAAATTCTGATCAAATTAAATCAATTATAAACATTGTTAAATATTGTTTATTTACAATTAATATTAATTTTATTTATTAATTTTTGTTGAGCGGTCTAGTTTTGTAAGGATCTCTAATCTAGTTCTAGGGGTTTTTGGTTTGATTGTTCAATTAATATGTTTTATTTATAAAGTTCTTAATTTCTGAAATGAGATTATACATATCCACCTATTGGGGGAAACTAAAAAAGGGTTTAACTATTAGTAAAATATTTAATAATTTCAAATTAAAAAACATTTTAATTGGCCGAACATTTTTTATTGGTTCCTAATTATAATCATTACCCTAGCTAGTAAAAAAATGTAATTAATTAAAGGGGTGGAAATATATGCCATTTTTCAAGCTGTTATTGCCTAACTTTTTTTTCCCCAAAAGTTTTTAAAACCTGTAAAAGAATAAAATAAAATATCTAATGTACGATAAATTCATGTGGACTAATGTCCAAAATTAACAGACAAAAAAAGTAAATTAAGAAAATGTTATATCTTGAAAGATCCAATCCTTAATTTCATTTTTTTTTAAAAAAAATAGATTCTATTCTGAATGACTTTTGGAAGTTGGGAAAGTTCAAGTTCAAGTTGTTCTGTATAGTGAGCTGAATCACCAAATGAGAAATTAATTAATTAAATAATGGTGCTCAATTTAATTAATTAAAAAGAGTAGCTTTGTGGTTAGGTGACCCTATTCTATATATGATTTATTAGCTAATATTTATAAGAAGAATATGACTTTTTCTGTCTTGCTCAATTTATAAAAATATAATAAAAATTAAGGCTAGGATGCATGCATGATACCATCAGATTCTTTAGAATCAGAAATTAATACATATATATAACTGACCTTTTTTTCTTTAGGAAATTTTTATTTTGATTGGAAGAAAACTTGTCAAGAAAGAGATTAAAAAAAGTTGCACAAAGTATTTCTGTAAGGTATTTAAATATTGATTTTATGGGTAATATATGGGTAATGGAATATCTTTTTTAAAACCAACTTAATACTCTTTAATTAGTTAAAAAAACTATTGTCACGACAAATTAAAATGTTTATTTACGTGACGAAATTCGGTTAAAAAAAAGTGTTAACCCAAAGATTTTGTGCCTAAACTAAAAAATTCATGGGATTGAGTCCAAAATTTGAAAAATCATAAGGTTCTACGCCCCATGACCTAAAATGCACAATCTTTACCTAATTAATTAGGGAAGGAAAAAGATGCCCTAAATATTACACCATGAGAAGTTATTTTTACTTTTAAACCATCAAATTGTAGTGAGAAGTGAGATCTATCTATAATTCCATAGAGAGAGAGAGAGAGAGAGAGAGAGAGAATTTTGTGACTGGTGAAAGTGAATAATATATATATATAAATATATTTGTGTGTGTACCTGAAGTTGGGAATTTGTGGAGTAGCTGTATTTGCCAGTACCTCCATTAGTGGGTAAAGCAGTGATCTGCTTTTGAAGATGATGAATATCCTTCATATTCATAGATGCTGATATTTTCCTTTCTCTGAGTAGTGTGGGAGTTTTTGGGTTTAGAAGTTGGTGTTATATAGAAGACCAAACGTAGCACCATGCATAAATTATTGGTCATCTTTCATTAATTTATCCTCATTCCACTTTTATTTTATTTCTCTACTGTACTATCAACCTTATAGTACTTTTTAATTAATTAATTACTTAACGTATATATATATACACACACACACAGACATAGCTACTAAGTTTCACAACCTAGCTAAAAAAAACAAGAGGAATTATATATATATATATATATATATATATATTGGGTAAAGTATTCTTATTGTCCTTAAAGTTTGCTGCAATATTCATGCTTATCTTTAAACTTTTTTTTTGTTCATACTTACCCTAAATCTTTCAATTTTGTTCACTCATACCTTTTTTGCTACCACCGTTACGTTAACATGTTGACGGAATTTCATGACTTGGAGTGTGTATATCTTTTTACATTGTCAAATAAGCCCTTGAAGTTTTGTCAAGTTGTTAAAGTAGCCCTCAAAATTTCTAATATACTATCAAATTAGCCCATAATGTTTGTGTTACTATTCTTTTTGTAGGGTTTACTTTCAGCACTGGATGAGTTACTTCCTGGTATTGATCAGAGATGTTGGTATGCATATCATTCACCTTCTGAATCTCCAGCATCGCCCTCTCCCATTATTGTTTGAAGCTGTTGTACAAATGATACACACAGAATCTCTGATCAACGCTAGGGAATAACTCATCTGGTGCTGGAAGTAAACCCTGTAGAAAGAACAGTGACACAAACATTAGGGACTAATTTGACTGTATGATAGACACTTGGAGGGCTATTTTGACAAATTCACAAAAACTTCAAGGGCTTATTTGACAGTAAAAAATGAGGTGGAAAAAGAAATACACAGTCAGCATCCACATTAGCAACTTTCGTCAACCATGTTAACAGTGTTAGCAAAAAGGGTATGAGTGAACAAAATCGAAAGTTTGGGGTGAGGGTAGGCATGAACAGAACAAAAAAAATTGAAGGCAGGCATGGACATTGCAGCAAACTTTATGGCAACAAGGGTACTTTATGAAAGGACTAAAGTTAGGTATATAAAGTTCTTTTGTTACAAAGTTTTGAATATAAATAAGACACGTGACAAAAAATTTTTGTATAACCAATCATGTTAGAGAGAGAATATATATAACAATAATTTATATAACTAATCATATATAAACAAGAGAAGATAAATCAAATATATGATTGAAAATTTTCATAATAAACACCTAAAGAATTTTACTTTAGTTTTTCTTATTAAAATATATAAACTTAAAATACAGTTAAACTCTGCGATTTGGCTTATTGTCTATGGTTTAAAGTGTGACAATTTATTTTCTTGTGATTATTTGACTTAAAATTAATGTACCCTTCTGTTGTTTTTGGCCTGCGTACCATTCCGTAGTTAAAAGTGTGACATTTAGTCTTCATGTAGTTTGTTAAGTTGCCATTTAACTACCTTGTACTATTTTTCATCTAAAATTTAATCAAAGTTATAAAAAAATTACCTAAATATAATTGAATTAACTAATTAACTAAATGTTTTATTAAATAATATTTATTTTATCCCTACATTAATAAAAAAGCATAGTCTTTTGCTTTTCAACTCTTTGCCGTCTACCCCAACTTTTTGGCAATGATGGAGTAGTTTGTTTGTTTTTGTTTTTTCTTTTTTTCTTTTTTTAAATTTTCCTCTTCGCTATGAAATACACTCCTCATTCTCGATCTCATACTCTGTGATGTCTAGAAATCCAGCACTAGGAAGTCTTCTTCTTGATCCCAGAGTTACCAGAAAGAAGATTGACATGCTGCATGCCTTTGGATGGTTTGCACAATACTTTCTAGGTAATTTCTCCTTTTAAGCTTTCCATGTACAATTTATTTCTAACTTCCCAAATGTTATTAAGTGTTCTCTCCGGTTCACAATATTTGCTCCATTAGTAGTAGGTTCTTCTTCAACAAGTTTCCTTTCCAAACAAGTCTACCTTGGTTGCACTTGCAGCACCAAGAGAAAGGGGTCTGATGAGGAGTGGCACAATTAATTAAGATTTAGGCTCTTACCCTACAAGGATGAGGGTTTGAATCCTATAACCGATGTGAGGGCCTGGGTAATATTTAAATCCTCTCATAAACCCTCAAAGAGATTGGGAGGTCTTCCCTAATCCTGGTGGGATACCGGTGCTTCCACCTAAACTGTGTTTATCACAAAAAAAAAAAAAAAAAACCTCTTTCTATTCAACACAACAGATGCATTGTTGGTTCATCCCCTCTGAATCCCCTGAAGAAATTAGAAGATATAGCATCTGTTTGACTTGAAAATTTCTTGGGCAAATTGAGAGATGCAAGTTGGTAAATAGGGGTCGATTGAAGAACAGATTTAACCAAAACCATTCTTCCTGTGAATCTTTTCAATGATCTCTTTATACACCTCAGTTTTATTCTGATGACTATCAATCTTAGTACCCAAATGCATCCCCAAGTGATTAGCAAAACTAATTTGAAATCCAGAAGCCATGAATCTCTTAAATTGCCTTGGGGTGGGGTGTTAGGACTAAAAATCAAAACTGATTTGTCCTTATTAATTTTCTGACCTGCCAATTTGCTATAAACACTAAGAACTTGATTACCCTGATTGCGAGCTTCAGGGGATGCTTTGAAGAAGAGTATTGGGTCATCGGCTAAAAATCCAAAGAAGAATTTAATTCAAATTTTAAAGAAAAATATTAAATGATAATATCTTTGCATTGTTTGGAAAGTTAAAAATTCAAAGAATTTAATCCTATATTATCTCAATCCTTTATAATTTTAAAATATTTTAATTTAAAATATTTTGGAGAATTAAAAGAATAAAAGAGAAAAAAATTAGCTTCCTCTTCCCTTCCCTCCCCTCCCCTTCCATCTTTGGCCCTCCAAGGGAAGGGAGGGCCAGAGATTGAAGAGAAGGGAAAGAAAGATGAGGGGAAGGAAAGGTGAAGAAAGATTAAATATCTATTTTCTCTTCTTTGTTTAAATAATTGAAAATACAAAGAGAAAGATATTTGATTTCTTTTTAAAAAGTTTAAGTTAGATTAATTCAATTTATAATTTACATAAATAAAACAATGAAAATAAATAATTTTTTAACCACAAAATACTATTAAATTTAATTATTTTCAATTTTGTCAATAAAAAATCAATTCAATTTGATTATTTTTATATTTTTCCCTTTTAAATCAATTAAAAAATAAAAATTAGATAAATAATACACAAAAATACAACTTATTATTAAATTATCTACTCTTAAATTAATTAATATTCTACTAATAATATCAAAATTGATCGGTTCTTTTTAAGGTGCACATGTCACTCTCTCATGCTCACTTGACCAAGGTAATCAAGATCGAGATTTTAGGTAGCATCGGTAGAGGCATAAGATAGATCGAATCGTAAGATCGGATCGAGGATCATAAGATTCTATCAATTTTAAAAAATAATTAATCTATATATTTAATAATATATATTTTAAATAAATATATAAAATTATCAAAATTTCATGATATTTTCATAAATTAGTTCATAAGTCACCAAAGTGAAGGTATCTATACATCAATTCAACAAACAAAATATCAAAATTCATAGTCATAAATATCTAGGACTAAAGCTGCGTTTTGGGCCTCTGTTTTTTTTTAAATTAACTTATACGATCTTATGATCTTTTTTACGATCTTATGATCCTTTCTTATGATCTTACGATCAAGATCACGATCCTGGAATTTTTCGATCCTAAGCACGATCCAGATCGAAATTACGATACAAGATCGCGATCTTAAACGATCTTACGATCTAGATCGCGATCTTGATTACCTTGCACTTGACTGATAATTTAATGGGCTTTCGAGTTTCGATCCATGATGCCTCCAAACCACTATAGAAGGTGCCTCCGCACACAATCCTAGACACAATAACAACTAACAAGAGTCAACTTTCCTATTCTTTCCATAAATCCCCGAGATTGCCTTCCCACATATGAGCATCCCAGAGCATCCCATCTCTCCTCACGAAAACTTGCGTGAGTAAACCTTCTTGAGAACACAACCCTCATCCTCGTGACTTGTGAGTGCTTCCCACATCCACGGGCCACAGCACTTGTTGCCTCTGAACCTTTCATGGTTCTACCTTCGGTGACTCACCACCATGGATGTCGTATGATTTCGAATTACGTGAACTTTGATCCCTCTTCAAAATACATAGACACCTAAGTGCGCTTAAATCTATTTACCAAAAATAAATTTATCACCTACATAATATGCAAAAAATTGACCTAATAGTGAATAGCCGGTGTTTGATGCCGTGGATGTGATACCTGTTATAACAATGACAAGATTATAAGAGGAGTATTTTAGTAAATATATTTATAATATTCTTTAAAATATCTCAGTATTTTGAAATTGTAGAGTAAAAGGATAATAGAGAATTAATTTTTAATCTTCCATTATCTCCACCTTAATTTTTTAGTTTCCCAAACAAAGAGAAAATATTAAATTTCTCTCCCCTTCCATTCCTTAGAGTGTGTTTGGTAAGTGGAATGAGTGAGGGAATGTGAATGATAATGGAAATGGGAATGTTGGAAGGAATGGATATGTCATGTCAGTATGATGTGAATGGAATAAAAGTGAGTAAAATAACCATTTTATTCTTACATTAAAAGTAGGTAAAAAAGTAAGGACAAAAATATAATTTCATCACATATAAAAAGTAAGATATATTTGATAGAAAAAAACCCAACATTACATCCTCCACCTCACTAACCAAACACACCCTTAATCCCCAAGTCAAGCATTCTTAGACATTCACAGAAATATAAATATATATAAATATATATATATAAATTAGCACGAAAGCTATTTATCCATAAGTTTTACAAAAGATGATATCGACTCAAGTGTACACGTGTGATAACTCTATGAAAGTAGAGTTATTTAAGCTCATTTACTATTGGAATTCGGATGTTTATTTACGATTAAGAGTCATTTTAGCCAAGTTCGCATAATCTCGGATGTTAGTATGTTAAACAGTATTTTGATCGGATTTCTATGAATTTTGACTTCTTTTTATTGGCTAGAAGATATTCTCCGAGGCCTTAAATTGTGGTGTGATGTTTTTCAGGAACTGAAAAGGGCTAGGAGGCAACTTTGGAACATTGCGAATGTTGGAACAAGTTAGAAGCTAGAAAATGGACATACAGGGACCCATGTGCAAGAAAATCAGAAAGTTGGCTTAGCTGCGCCCAGCTTCTGTAAAAATAAGGAAAAGAAGACGTCCAGGGGCAATGAGTTGGCGCTGCTGCGCCAGTTTGGGCGCAACTGCGCCGAGACGAGAAGTTAGCGATTTTTAAGCAAGTTTTACGCGTCCGGAACTATTATAAAAGAAGGTTTTCAAGTGGAGAAGATGCATTCATTCTAGGTTACGAAAGAGGCAAGGGAGATACTCAATATTGAGCTTAGGAAACACCAAAAGTTCGTGATTCTAGCGGATCGGAGCAAGGAGAAGGCGGATTTGATCACCTGAGACGGAGTTCTTCATCTCTTTTCTTCTTCTCCTCTGTATTTTCTGATTTTTACGGATTCTTTGAATGTGTTGAACATGAACATGTCGGGCTAAACTCTCCAATCTTAGGATTGTAGTGCCCTAACATGTAGATTTAGGAATTTTGTCTACCTTACTGTTTTGATTCGATTTTAATGAAGTTTATTCAAGTTGTTTGATAAATTCTATGTGCTTGGCCATCACTTAGGGTTACTTGGAGGTTTTGGGTATCCTTGGGAGAGGAACCCTCACTTAGTCCTAAACTTGAATATTGCTAGTTCTAGGTTGAATACCTGATTATTCCCTGGGTTCGTTTTAAGGATAGAGATATACCTGAAAACCTAGCAAAGTTGAATTAGTTAGGTTTAAAGCTATTATTGAAATTGTTTACCCATAGATGTATGAGGTAGTCAACTAAATAATTAAGGATTATATAGGATCAGGAGACCATATAACGACTATAGAAACTAAAGACTAACTTCGTGACTTTGAATCGGTATAGTTAAAGGTAACAATTGGACTAAATTGAAGTGTTAGTGGTAGCTACAATCTTAGGAACTCTTCCGTTAACTGATTGCTTGAACTTTATTTGTCATTTTGATAGCACCCAGAATCAACCTAATTTTAGGGTATTAAATAACACAAATAATAAAGAAATGCATATAATTTTACCCTAAAATGGATGAATATTTTGATATAAGGAATAAAACTGAAAATATAATAAAATGCCCATAAAATGCTCTATTTATTATATTGGATAGGTGCGTTTGAGGTTTGTTAAGTGCTGCAGGCTTAACAGGGATCAATGGAAAGATGTATTCCAAGCGCAAGGATCAAAAGGAAAGTAATAGGAACCAAATTGAAGAAGAAAGAAAGAACTAAATTGAGAAGTGAATAAAGAAGGTTTGGGGCCAAAATGCAATTATTCCGCGAGAATGCTCCTGACGAAAGGAAGAGTTCAAAATACAAATGTTAAATTGGAGATGACGCGGGAATTCAATTGGAATCCGGATTGCATTATTCAGGCTTTAGATTTCAAATCAATTAGGAAAATAATATTATTCTATAAAAAATAATATTATCTTTAGATAAATAATATTTCCTATTTGAACTTAAGTAGGAAAATATATTATTCTATCTAGATATATATTATTATACAACAAGGAGTTGGAGATAATTTTAATTAGTTTGAATTTAAATATTAAATTCTATACTAATTAATAGTTATCTACATCATATTCCTAATCAAACTGAAGGTCCAGGAAGCGATATAAATAAGCATCTCACAAGGTTGGAGAGGCATCCCAGAATTCAACAATTCTTAGATTTAATAAGAGAGATATTCAGAGTTGGAAATCAAGTCCAAATGTAAAGTTGTGCTAGGGTTTGAGATACACAAATTCTTGGAGCAAATTTCATGATCTGGAGGCAATCGAAGAGTTGATTTACGCTTTAGAAATGGAGTTTTCTTCTTCTTCTTCCCTTATCTCTGTGATTTCTATGATGTTTCTTTCTAGAATTTTGTTTGCATCAATGACACTGCTAGACTAAGTTCTTCAATCCCAGGGTTATGGTGTCCTAGCACGAATATTATGTTTGTTTGACAATTTTTATAGTTGAATTCAATTGATTCGATGTTTATTCAATTTATGCTTAAACTCTGATTATCTAGCCAACACTTAGGGTAATTTGGAGGATTTATGTGACCTTGAAAGAGGCGTCTAGATTTAGTCCTAGAATTGAATACCGTTAGTTCTAGGTTGATTAATCGGTTAATTACTAGATTCGCTCGAATGATAGACATATACCCGAGGGCCTAACAGAGTCAAAATTAACTTGAACGACTCTCTATTTTGATTTTCTACATAGACATATGAGAAGACTAATATTGAGTTAGAATTTGTATAGGATCGACAAACCATACAATGATAATAGTGTCTAAGACTAATATCGGCATATTAAATTTAATTGTCAAAAATAACCAAACAACATAATTGAAGTGTTAGGCATAACCATAACCTTAGGAATTCTTAAGATTTGATCACACTCATTATCACTTGTGTTTATTTCATTTTCATTTAAATTTTGTTTATGCAACTTCAAAACCCCCCTTCGGTTACTTTATATTCTTTTCCATTGAAGTCTTGATTTATTGAAAAGTGTTAAAAATCTCCCAATCCCTGTGGGTTCGACCATACTTACTCTATACTCAAATCTGTGTTAAGTGGAATTAGGAAAATTATTAATATTAATTTGATTGCGCTCGACACGCATCATATTCGCTACGCTTACTTTTCATACTCTGATTTCTAGTTTACATTCTTGCAAAACATATCAATATTCTATTTGTTTGACTTAAGCGAGTGCTACGATATTGGTGCTCAATTTATGCATTCCGTTGTAGTTCCTTGGACGATATCTGGTTTACAACCACTTTATTACTTGTTGACGGTGTACACTTGGACCGATTATTAAAATCCACAACAGTGTGCTTTCTTTCACCTGGAGAAGAAAAAGGGATTCTGGGAATAAATTGAAACTACAGTGGCTCAATAAACATGCAGAGTATTAAATAGCTTCTAATAGTGTTAATTTGTACCTCTAAAAGCTACATGACCAAGTGTCACTACCAATTCAGGTAATTCTTCGACTGCTGTAATTTTGCACTGTATGAACTTTCTATATCCTCCTGCAATATTCATTATTAGCAAAAGTTGTTCTAAATGTTCCAGAATTTGTATTAAATATTACGATCAATAGCAATGTATGATGAACATGCATAAAAAAGAAACTGAGAAAATAACCTAAGAGGGAGGGTGAATTGGATTTATTAAATTTAAGTCTTGTTAAAATTTTTTTTTTCACTTAAAATCAAACTTGGGCGTAGGAGACAGCAATAAGAGAAGAGAAACAACCAATTTACTAGAGAGATTCACTACTCAAATTTGCCTGAGATAGCTACGTTATCTCTTCTTCTAACTAATCAGTTAAAAGATCTATATAAATACCAATTCAAATTTACAAGTAACCTAACCTTTAGAAAAGCACACTAGCATTTACACTTACTTTACATCCACCAGGAGTCAAACTCACAACCGAACACAGAACTTAATATAAAAAGTTTCCTTTTGTAACCTTGCTCCACCTATAAGGATCAGCCTCACTTGGCTTTTACCACTAGAAAACTCAATGTATTAAATTTTTCTTACCCCTTTAATCCTAAACAGGACTCAGACTCAAGAACTTAACGTTTGAATATCTCCTTGCAACCTTGTTCACTAACAAGGATTAGCCTTCAACCTTGGCTTTTACACCTAAGATACTTCAAGCATTAATTTCTTAACACAACCAAGAAGAAAAGAAATATATGTAGTCACTATGAGACTACTACAAATTACAGCACAAGAATCACTCAGAAAACAACACACAGGAGTCACTCAGGCAAGCTCAGCTTTTACACTCAGTAGGATTAATTGCTCTTCAGAATGCTAGAACACTTAGTTTTGCAGCTTCCTCCTTCACAACATTAAATAGATGGACCAGGAAGCTAGCCGTTACTTAAACAATTCAAACTTCTCCATCTTCATCTCTCTTCATTAAATGCAGAGGCTCCTCACATTTAATGCTCTCCTTTCTTTTGGCGCTGCATCTTCAGAGAAGAGAGAAAAATCAATGGATGGAGTAGAGAAACTATGGACATCTTTTTTTCTCGACCTACTTTGATGCATAGACCCTTTGATAGGCTCACGAGTATATCCCTTTTGTCTTTTCATAACCTGCACACACAACTTCTACCGACTCCACTTTTTATTAAGATTAGACATCCATAAATCAAGTAGGTATGCCATTTTAATGTCCACGTGATATACATATAAAAGGAAGCAGAAGTTATTTTGTACAAGAGTTAAAATCACATAGCTAAAGCATGGACTTGAAATTATATAGGATTAATGTGCATTTTCTATTTTGGGTCCAATTATACATCTACCTTTTGGCTTAAACCATTCATGCATCAAAACAAATTTAATGCCCAATATTAGCAAGTCCAATGATTAAACAAAATTGGTTAACATATTGAAACCACATTAGTAAATTTATAAACCGTTTTTTGTTCAACATTATCCCCTTTTTGATATGTCAACAATTTTGTTTGTTTATAGTACTCCCCCGTAGTTTATGCATCCCAAAAAAAAGTTTACTCCTCCTTTCTATATGCAATAAAGTACTTAGGCATTTCTAACAATAACATAATACAGCATATGAATGATAATCTACTTTTCAGACTAAAATATGCACAAAATATCCAGAATATTATATGTTAGAAGAATTCATATAACAAGATATGTAAGAGCATTTAGTACCTTATTATTTAGTGCAAGTTCATATGCTTCCTATAATCAATATTTCAAAAAACATATTTTTCTAAGATATGCTTATAAGCCAGAATATAACAATTAAAGATATGCATATAGAACATAATACTAAGTGAATATACTAGCACTTACTGGCGTTCATTCACAAAATAATTTTTGAAGTTCAAGGGCATGGGCATTGCAGCATTATACATACCAAGTTCTTCTCCCCTTGACATAAAAAAAACCGTGGAGGAAACAGAAAGAAGATTCAAAACAGTACATATATGCCAAGAAATTAAATAAGAGAATTACAAAATATAATGAATGTGGCAGAGGCAGAAAAAGATTTTAGCACAACAAAGAGGCATGCCACATGGAAGCAGAGGATCAGATTAATCAATGTGACAAAGGCAGAAAAACATTTCAGCACAACAAGGAGGCATGCCACATGGAAGCAGAGGATCAAATTAATCAATATCATCAATCATAGGCTTCTCACTCAAATTGAGAGTAATCTATCGAAGGCATTAGCAGTGTAGAAGAAGTCACGTGTTTGTGGAGTAGAATGTGCACTTGTTTGAGGAGGCTATTGTTGGAGTCTAGTGTGTCATGGATGAAAGTTATGGTACGAAGGGTTTCTCGCAGATGGCGAAACAACACATTTTCATTTATAGGGTCCTTAAGTAAGTCTTCCAGAGGATCTTTGGGCTCAGGTTTAGGAATTGCCTTCTGGGATTCAGTCTCAACAGAAAGGCTAGCTAGAATAGACTTCTCTAGAGCAGTGTGAGGCAGGGTTTCTTCAGACAAGTGATCATCATTAACAACATGAGATTTGAATGAAGCTTCGTCTTCCTCAAGATCAGACATAATGATGGTTTTCTCTATTGACTTCCCTCTTCTCTTCGTGAAGCGACTAGCAGGAATAGACTTCTCTGAAGCAGTGTGAGGCAGGGTTTCTTCAGACAAGTGATCATCATTGACAACATGAGATTTGGAAGAAGCTTCATCTTCCTCATGAAAGTTCACACTAAAACCATATTGTAAAAGACATATAACATATATCAAGTTCCGTCGGATGTCAGGAGCATAGAGTACATCATGGAGAATGAAGGTTTTGCCACCACATAAGGTAAATTTACAGCTGTCAATGCCTTGAACCTCAATTCTCGCGTTGTTTCCAACGTAAAGCCACTTGCTTTAATATGGCAATCGGCGGTACTCAATAAAAGATCCCCGCTCCTTAGTTATGTGGTCTGTGGAGCCTGAATCAATAATTCAAGAAGAAACAAGTTCTGTTAGAAAAACAGTACTAGATACATAAGAAACATGTGAATTCACATAATTCACTAATACCTTTTCGCTCTCAGTCTATTTGTAACAGTCACGTGCAAAATGACCCATTTTCTGGCAGGCAAAGCATTTGACCTACTTTAGATCTCGCTTTTTCTTCCCACCTTTGTTTTCTTTCCTCTTGAATTGCTTCTTTCCCTTGTTGGGAGGAGGATCGCCCTTCTTGAAATTGGGCTTAGAATGGGAAGTACCAGCCTCCTTAGTGTAAAAAAAATGCTTGCCCAGAGGCTTTGTACGCTTCTAACCTTTCATTCTCCAACTCAAGATGCTTAGCCACATCACTAAAAGTAACGATGTTCTCATTGTGTGTCAGATTCACTTTCATGTGCTCCCAACTAGAGGGAGCGACCTGATGATAGCTTGCACCTGTTGCTCATCAGATAATACATGTCCAGCCTCCTTAAGTTCTCTAATCATGTTTGCCATCTCTCGTAGATGTTGTTTCATGGGAGTGTTTGGCTTGAACTTATAAGTGTCGAACTTTATCGTTAACCTTCTCAGTTTAGTGGTAGAGGTAACACCAAACCTATCCATATTGCTTGTGCAGTCTTGTGCTTCTCAAATTCGCACATTAAGTCATCAGTCATTGCACTCAAAAGTGTGATTCTAGCTATGTTATTCTTCTTTTTCCAATTTTGATAAGCTTCACAGTCTCTCCTATGTTGGGCCGTATTCCCAGCTTCTGTTTCGACCAAGACATTGGTTAAGGGGTCAACAACATCTTATTCTTCCAAGATGTTTTATACCTTCCTATGCCAAATGTCCCAATTATCCCCGTTTAGTTTTTCCCCTTTATTTAGCTCAGCTATTATGTTCTTTGTTGTCATTCTTAGTTCTGTGACAAATTGATCCCACATTATTCAACGATTTCTCTAACAGAGACACGTACCAAAGAACATTTCAGTTTATATATATATAGCATATAAAGTATAAAATGCCATGCCCTTATATTATTCTTGATCAGAAAACAATGACATTGCAAGACCCATGATCAAGAGAATACGTTTGTATCTCCCATCTCATAGATACAACAAATAATCATTAGAGTCTAACAAGAATTATATACAAGTGCCTAAAAAAAATTGTGTCTCTTAGAAGACTTGTCTTCTAAAAAAGCTCCCACTTATAAAAATCATACTTATAATTCACACATGTAATCATGGAACAAGTAATTCTAAATAATTTTATTAAATAAAATTAAAATGTTCAACTAGAAATGTAGAAAGCATGAATCATGTTCAATAATAAGAAAAAAATTACATCATATTAAATAAGCTCGCAGGTAATCAATCACTGTGTTTCTTAATATCCTATGTTTGCGTGATTCAGTTACCATTGAGCATACTAACTCTATCGTCAAAAACCAGTATATGTTGCTAGGAGGTCGGCCTCTAACCCTGATAACTCTAATGTATTCCAATATACCTCTAAGGTAAAATTTAGTGTTTTCCTTATCGGTCATGTTTTGGATGTAGTTGATGATTACGCCATTTATGCCTTTTATGTCTGTTAGTCTTGCTTCATCTCTCTCAGCTATATTCATAGCTAATGCAAGGGTTAAAGGTTGATTGACTTCTTCGCCTTCCTCTACCACAATTTCTTCTACCAATATTTGATTTAATGAGTCGTTGAAATTTAATTGAGATTCTATGCTGAGGGTTTCAATTGGAAATAGTGTTTCCAACGTTGGTCCGAAAATCATCAACTTTTCCTTATTGGTTCAATTGGAAATAGTGTTTTCCTTATCGGTCATGTTTTGGATGTAGTTAAAGAGTACGCCATTTATGCCTTTTATGTTTGTTAGTCTTATTGCATCTCTCTCAAATATATTCTTTGTGATTCTTGTGCTATAACTTGTAGTCTTTTAGTGACTGCATTTATTTCTTTTCTACTTGCTTATGATAAGAATTTAATGCTAGAAGTATCTTAAGTGTAAAAGCCAAGGTTGAAGGCTGACCCTTGTTGGTGAACAAGGTTGCATAGAGATATTCAAACATTAAGTTCTTGAGTACGAGTCCGAGTCCTGTTTAGGATTAAGGTTGTTGGAGGAATTTAATACACTGAGTTTCCTGGTGGTAAAAACCAAGTGAAGCTGATCCTTGTAGGGGAAGCAAGGTTGCAAAAGGAAACTCTTTATATCAAGTTCTGTGTTTGGTTGTGAGTCTAACTCTTGGTTGATGTAAAGTAAGTGTAAAAGCAAGTGTGCTTTCCCAAAGGTTGGATTAATTGATTATAAACTTGAATTGGTATTTATATAGGTCTTCTAACTGATTGGTTAGAAGAAGAAAAGACATAGCTATCTCAAAAAAATCTTAAGTAGTGAACCTCTCTAGCAAAAAAACAAATTTGATTTCTACAGAATCCTAAAATACTAAGAGTCCTAAGTGAAAGAAATTTTAATAAGTCTAAAATTTAATAAACCCAATTAACCCCTCCCTCTTGGGTTATTTTCGGACTAACAATAGACCACGTTTAAGAGATCAATCAAAAGGATGCTGTTTGAAAAGGATGAACCTAGAAAAATCTGAATCATCATCTAAGAACTGCATAGTCTCCCATTTATGCCATGCCTCATAAATGAAAGCGACTTTTCTTAATGTGAAGAACTATTTCAATTGAGAAAAAAATAATTGGGCGGTTAAATAAGAAAATTTTATTTTCAGAGAACCAAGTTAGGTGAGTGATCATTGAGGGCTAAATTATTACTTTACTCGTTAACCTATAGTTCCATACCTTGCTGGCTTTTAGTAGAGGCTGTAAGAATGACGATCTGAAAAGGCTAACAGCATTTCCAAATGAAGTTCCCTTCCATTCTGAAATCAGGCGAAGATACAAATGTCACTTGTATCACAAGGTAAATATGATATTGGTAGGAGTGTAGGACCCCTTCCCCAGCGTTAGTAAAGACGAAATCAATATATACATGGCAATGTGATATCTTTTACAACGAACATAAAGTTAGATTGTCCAAGGATCAAGTAAACATACCACCATCAACATCATCTCTCAAACCTCTTTCGTTAAGCTCATCTAAAAGCTGCAATTACACAACATTAGGATTCAAATAAACAAAAGAAATATCCAAACTCCATATCCCTGCTTCGGTAAGATAACTGAATACAACATCCCCTTTAAAAGACCGATTTAGGTATCAAAAAGTGACGTTTTTAATGTGCAAATGTGTTAAGAGATGGGTGTAAGTATCATTGAGATAGAGCTTGCACAGGATAGATCAGAAAATTACATTCTACTATTCAAGAACAAGTTTACCTGTGAAAGGGTCGGTACTGTGGTAGGATCAAACTGCTCACATTGATTTGGATCAATAGGGACACAAACACGGCCTGGAACAAAGAAAAAATAAGTTAGCTTAGAATGAAACTTCCTAATAGCTTGTCAAGTATAAGAAACAACTTTTTAGTGGCAGGCAAGTTGTTACATGAAAAAATTTCAGTTGATAGTCAAATGCAATCTGAAAAATCTAACAAAAAGAGATGAAACCAAAACATTTTAGATACTGACCTGTTTTTGGGTGTACACAGAATGGCGCTTTAAGCAAATGATTCATATGCTTTGAAACCTACAACATATATTGGTGTAATTAAATACTACAAAAATTTAGAGTTGAAACTTTAAATCGTTGAATAAAATAATAGACCTATCTATAGAGATATTGAAAACAGTTCAAATACGGCAGTAGAAACAGGAAAAAAAAAAAAAAAAGCATTATATATAGACAAACCTCCATGTCTAGCCTAGGATAAGCAAAACAGAAAACAATCTCTTCAACACACCTTCGCAGTCCTTGTGCGTGCAAAGAAGAATAGGTAAGCATTAATGATAACTAGAGAATCAAATGGTTCTTTCAGTATTGCAGGACACAGACAAAGTTGACTGAATAACTATGATAGAATATCATGAATATAGGCACAATTATAGTTATAGGCATATTTACCTTGATTAATTTGTTTATTATTGCTGTTTATATGTATGATAGCAGATGCGAGATTATAGGAACCACGCATGTATATATTGACATTAACAGTATCTGTAAAATCATTCCATTAGAACCATTTTACATTCAAAACGTCCTGTATGACTTTGTAGAATTAAAAATGAACCTTAGAATTTATAAAGATCCAATCCAAACATAAGCTCGTGATTATTAAAGTGGATCAGAGCAAAAATTTCCAGACCAATGTTCCCCTTATGAGTGTTCACTTGCTGCTTTCTACTATGCACACACTAATAATGCCATAGAGCAGAGCAGATGCCGTTTTCACCGTGAAAATTAGCATTTTGTAAAAAGTATGTGACTGTACCTTATGCTTTCCTGATTGCAGCAACTGTTTGAGCTGTTCCCATCGAACAACATTAATGTCTTCTTTCATACTAGAAGACCGCCTATTTTCTTGCCACCTGCCCCTAAGTTCAGAAGTAATAGCTGCAGAACATAGCTCACATATTATACATAGAACAGGAAATGTCGCAACAAGGTTCATGTTAAGGGAAGACATTTACCTGCATCAGGAATCATCTCTAGGATCTTCTCATATCTCTCTTCAGTAGAAAGTAAACTTTGACTTACTAAAAGTTTTTTCTCAAAAAATTCTTTAAGAACTTTAGTGTATGCTGTTCTGCAGAAATGAAATACACCTTAGATTAGGATATAAAATATGATTCTAGTTCAGAGCCAATTATACATAATAAAACTTACGCCAGGAAAGGATGAAGAGCATGGCCCGTCAGAGAAACCTTTTTAGAACTATTTTCATTTCCCTATATAGAATAAAAAATTAAATATACACACTTATACATGTATTCAGAGAACAAACACAATGTTTTTACTGAAGTATACTACCTTGTAGACACGAAAATAGTCAGCAATAGCAGCTCTCTGCTCATTAGTCAATCTGTAAAAGTAAAGGTAGCATATTAGAATCTGGAAGCTAAGAAACAGAAGAAAATAGAAAACAACTCTTGATATAGTGGTGTCACACCTACCTTCTTGCTTTCCCATCACAGACCCAACAATGAACACCACGTCGGCCACTATAGACCCACAGAATGTGCTTAAAGCCAAAATCATCTGAAACAGTTAAACTAAACAATAAGTTAGAAAATGTGATAGACAACATTAATGCCAGAGAATACTAAATATCTCAAAGTCAAGACTAATGCAATTATGATAGTGCAAAACTTAATGATTATCCCATGGCACTTTTGAATCTAAAATTTCCCAGAAAGTTATGATCCAGGTAGATATGATTTTGGAATGTACTAGCTGTAGCATTCCAATAAATCTGATATAAATTAAAATAGGGATACTTTTTCCTTCTGCTCAGCGTAGCACAATGACGTTTCTGAAGAACAAAATATCTTCCCTTGCTATACCATTAAGCTAGCTTGTCATTTAGCAGCCTTTCCATTAAATGGCTACGTCCATTTCTTTATAGAAATGCTACCATCATATTGTTTCATGAAACTTAAAAGGGTAACTCTTTGGAACTATAGATAGTTAAAACTCATCAATTGTGAGCATTTGGATCTATCATGACATCTGTGCTATCTTAAATTGTAAAAAAAAAAAAAAATTAGCACAGTTCTCAAGACAAATCCAACGGCTGCCAGATGATAAGCCAAAGCTCACCATCTTCTATAGCATTACCCAACTTAAAATCACAATTATGAAAGATTCACTACTTGAGAAAGTAAAATTAAGCTTATGTTCTATGGGAAAAAGTGTCGCATTTTTTAGTGAGCTGAAATGTACTATACCCCTTAAGGCAAAATCAATCACTTTGATAGCTATAGTCATCAATGGCCAGCAATTCAAGCAAACATCAGCACCAGAGCAGCAGTATCTTACGTCATCATAATCTGTCATATCCTACAGAATATATTTTAACTAGAGTACGTCAAGAGTTGTACAGTAGCAGATTTTACTTGGAGATTAAAGTTGGAAAGCCTACTATATCAAAAATTAGCTCCCTCTCAACTGGAGCGAAAACATTATCGCCACTCTGAGCATAGGCGTTCCTTTTTGTAGGCTACAACACATAACAAGATGATATCTAGAAAATAATTTTCAATGAAATCCACTACAAAGAGTAAATAGAATAAGAATCTTGCATGTGCCTAAAGATATTAAAATCCATGTGAAGGTTGTGCAATGAATAACTGAACTCAAAAAAGCATATTAACATTGAACTTGATAGAAAATTAAAGCAATTAGGAGGTTGATTGTGACTTGAAAACATTACATAGTTTGTTTTAGACGCCAGTAAATACTACAAGGACTATAACATTTATACGCTAGGACATGATTTTAAAATAGAGATTAAGGAAAATATGGAGATCTTACATCCACACTATACACAGGTCCAATATCAATCTTAAATGGACACTTCTCTTTGATTTTGCTTTCAAGTTCTGCTGCACTGTTGAAAGATAAGAAGCGCAGATATATATCGTTGTCAAGTGTGAATGAAAATTCCCTACGGCTGACATATGAAGAATCACAAGCCGGATGCTTCCCATCTACAAATACACAAATTGAAGAAGGCGCATGAGATAATATGCATTGGAAGAGAATTAGGATACATTCAACGCTTACCGTTGCCGTAAGAAATCCATCTAAAAATATCAGCATATGGAAACAGCCTTCCTGATGAAAAAAAAAAGTATCCTAAAGATATGAGACGCCTTTTACCATCAAAACTAACAACGTTTCTATCTAATTTGCCCTAGTTGAGCCACTGAAGCGAAATTTACCGTAATACACTTTAAGGTAATGCGAATTGAACTCATTAGGAAGAGAAGCCCCTTGTTTTTGCTTAGGAGCTTCTGGTTCACATCGATCGATAAGCATGTCATCGCAACTGTTCTGATTCGTCATTTCTGCGGCTTGTGTGTACGCCGACGAACGAAAATCAAAGTGGAAAAGCGCGTAATTTGACTACAGATTTTGGAACGCTGAGTTCGAAAAGCAAACAGAAGATTGGGAGAATGGTATTTGCTTACGAAACGAAGATCAGCGATGGCGGAAAGGAGAAAAAATATGGCGCGGATTGGCGGGAAATTGGCTGTGAAGGTTTTTTTTTTTTTTTAATCATGGGCCGAAGGGTTTTAATAATGGACCTCAACCTAATTGATATTAGACTCATATATTATTAATTCACTAATTTTAAATCGTTGAATCTAAATCTGAAATTTGTATTAAAATATTTGTAAAGATAAAATGATATAGATTATGAGATTTCATAGTATTATTGTATGTTGGTGTTTGGTATTCGGTGAGTATTTTAGTAGAAAGTGAAAATAGAAATGGAAGTGGAAGTAAGTGATAAAATGTACGTTTGGTATGTAGGGAAATGGAAGTGAAATATAAAAGTAATTTTGTTTAGTATGGTGGGAAGGAGATAGGGAAATAGAAGATAAAAGTATGAAATACCTTTTTTACCCTTACTTTTTTAAAAGTCACAATTTTCTTAAAGAGTATTTTGCTCTTTAAGGTGACGTTTGGTATTCGGTGAATATTTTAGTGGGAAGTGGAAGTAAGTGATAAAAAGTATGTTTGGTATGCTATAAAAGTAATTTTGTTTGATATGGTGGAAAGAATATAGGGAAATAGAAGATAAAAGTATAAAATATCTTTTTTGTCCTTACTTTTTTAAAAGTCACAATTTTTTAAGGGTATTTTGGTCTTTAAACCTCACCACAACTTGCCTCTCTTCACCCATGGCACTTACCTTCCCACCTATGATGGAACTTGGGTTGGCTCCCCATGGAAGAAGCCTCACCATGTAGCAAACAAGCTCATGAGTGGTGAGAACATTCACATCTCCTAACTTCCATCCTACCAAACGAGGGTAAGCATGGCCATGACATCAAAAAAAGTACGTGCAAAAATGTATGTGAAATCATAGTTAACTGTCACAAAAATAAATAAATTGTATTTAACTATATTTTAAATTTTATTTTTTATTTTATTTTTTCCACATATATCCTCTTAATGGAAGAAATCTTGTTCGAGCTAGTTGAAGTCCCATAATAGGAGTAGAGCTCTCTTTAACTATTTAATTGTTGACACTTAGCAAGTTCATAAAAGATTAGACAAACTTGAGTTTGTGAAAATATTTTCCTTAACTTTGGCCTAACTGAAAAGTATTTACTTTATTTTTAAAAAAAATATGTATCTTCCTATTGAAAGGATCTAAATTCTTTTAACAATTAAGAATGGTTTAAATTATTAATTTGGGGTTTCAAATATTTAGCAACTTGATTAAAATATATTTTGGATTAGTTCTTACAAATATAATAGCCTGACTTAGTAATTAAGCAAAAATAATATTTTGTCCTTGACCTGGGGTATATATACCCTCCTTGACAAGGTGAAAAACCCTAACCTATACTCCTCATCTCTTCTATTCTCTGAGCCCCTTCTATTTCCCTACTTATACTGAAACCTAACTCAATAATTAAGAAAATCCATTGTCCATCGAAGCTAGCCCTCTCTAACCAGGTAAGAACCCTACCCTTGATCTAATCTCCTTCTCAACTCTTCGATTCCCTTTGGTAAACCTTATCTTTCGTTCATGGAACAAATTTAATTGTCATAGTTCACAAATAGGTCTCTGATACCCTAGTAGTTTTGACTCTCTTTACTTGAAAAAATTGAACTTTAACATAGTCGATCATTAGAAATTACTACTCCTCAAATAATGTCCTTTGTCTCAAGCAAATGGCTTTAGGTTTCACTCAAGGGAGGTCAAGACTCAGCCTTCTATTGGTTGAATAATGTTGACTTTTGTATTGTTTTTATATTTTATCTCTTCAAAACTTTAAAGAAAGAAACTAAAATGGCCAAGCTCCTCTAGAAAGGTATAGAGAATACATGTGGCATGTTTAGTTTGCTTCTTTGTGTAAGGCTTTGAGTTTGTCTTTGTGTAAGCCATAGTTTGATTGACAGCTCACATAAAGTATGGTTTGGAGAAAGGCATGTTTTAAGGGCTTGGATAAACCTTGAGCTAGACGTGGGTTTGTATCAAACCTTGGGTTTGAATTTTACTTGGACAAAAATTTCCCCATATAATTCACCAAATGACAAGATTATCCCTCCCCTTTCCAAAAGTTGTCATCAATCTAGTTCAGAAAAAAATTTAATAATTTTTTATTTAAGGAAAAAATTGTAATCTTATCCAACTCTCATCCCTTTCCATCCCTTATTTTATATCATACCAAACATATTCATATTATTCTCTATCCCACTCCCATTCCCATTTTTAATCCCATTTTTATTCACTCAAAATAAATTTACCAACCAAACATGCCGATGGTAATCATAAGCTATAATTAAAAATTAAAAATGTGTCGATGGCACTAGCGACATATTTTATATTTTTCTTAGAAGAGGCAAAATATTATTTAGTCCTTAAATTGTTGGTCAAACTACTATTTAGTCCTCAAATTAAAAAAAAATACTATTTAGTCCATATAAATCTATATATATATATGGCTTTGGAATTTTTGGTGTCACACAAGCAAAGTGTGACACCAAACCCCCTCAACTTCCCAATAAATAACCAAGTATGATAGGTGGTTACTAAAAAAATGGAGCAGTACATTACTTCTCATTTTTTAATTTTTTATTTTAAATTATGATAAAAATTTATTTAAATATTTAATTTTTAATAATTTTAAAATATAATAACTATTTTATATTATATTTTTTAAAAAATTTAAGAATAAATTACATGTATGCACGTAGGTGCATGCGAAGCCTCTAGTAAAATTATATGGACGTGCAAAAATGTATGTGCAATCATAGTTAACTATCACAAAAATAAATAAATTGTATTTAACTATATTTTAAATTATATTATTTTTTGTTTCTCACAGATATCCTCCTAATGGAGCCACTTGAGCTAGCTGAGGTCCTATAACGGGAGTAGAGCTCTCTTTAACTATTTAAATGTTTACACTTAGCAAGTTCATAAAAGATTAGACAAACTTGAGTTTGTAAAAATATTTTCATTAACTTTGGCCTAACTAAAAAGTATTTACTTTATTTTTTTAATATGTATCTTCCTATTGAAAGAATCTAAATCCTTTTAACAATTAAGAATTGTTTAAATTATTAATTTGGGGTTTATAATATTTAGCAATTTGATTAAAATATATTTTGGATTAGTCCTTACAAATATAATAGCCCGACTTAGTAATTAAGTAAAAATACTATTTTGTCCTTGACCTGAGGTATATATATCCTCCTTGACAAGGTGAAAAACCCTAGCCTATACTCCTTATCTCTTCTCTTCTCTTCTCTGAGCCCCTTCTATTTCCCTACCTATACTGGAACCTAACTCAATAATTAAGAAAATCCATTGTCCATCGAAGCTAGCCCTCTCTAACCACCTAAGAATCCTACCCTCGATCTAATCTCCTTCTCAACTCTTCGATTCCCTGGGTCCCTTCTTTTTCGATAAACCTTATCTTTCGTTCATGGAACTAATTTAATTGTCATAGTTCACAAATATATCTCTGATACCCTAGTAATTTTGACTCTATTCTTGAAAAAATTGAACTTTATCAAAGTCGATCATTAAAAATTACTACTCCTAAAGTAATGTCATTTGTCTCAAGCTTGGCTTTAGGTTTCACTGCAGGGAGGTCAAGATTCAGCCTTCTATTGGTTGAATAATGTTGACTTTTGTATTGCTTTTATTTTTTGTCTTCAAAACTTTAAAGAAAGAAACTAAAATGGCCAAGCTACTTGTATCATTCCCCGATGTTTCTTTACCCTGATCTAAATAAATAATTTTTTCGTATATATATATATATGCACGCGCTAGAAAGGTATAGAGAATACATGTGGCATGTTTGGTTTGCTTCTTTGTGTAAGGCTTTGACTTTGCCTTTGTTTAAGCCATAGTTTGATTGACAGCTCACATAAAGTATAGTTTGGAGAAAGCCTTATCTTAAGGGCTTGGGTAAACCCTTAGCTAAACGTGGGTTTGTATCAATCATTGGGTTTGAATTTTACTTGGACAAAAATGCCCCCATATAATTCACCAAATGACAAGATTATTCCTCCCCTTTCCAAAAGCTGTCATTAGACTTGCTCATGGGCTGGGTAGCCCATGAGACTACCCAAGCCTAAGCCCATGGGTCAACTACCCAACATTAAGAATTGGGTATGGGTAGTACTTGGGCCTTACCCATCAAATACCCATTTTATTAAAAATACTTGGGCTAAAACTTGGGTAGTACCTGGGCCCTACTCATCACTTACCACCATTCATTATCTACCATCACTACCCGTATTGGCCCGCAGACCACTTTTTTTAATTTCTTTTCTAAATATATTTTTTAAAAAAATAATTATAAAATTATATATTTACATAAAAATTAGTATTTTTAAAACTCGAAAAAATACGGGCCGGGCTCGGGCACCTTTTTTGTAAGCCCGGCCCGAAAGCCCGCAAAATATAGGTCGGGCTCGGGCATTTTTTAAAGCCCAACCCGAAAGCCCAAAAAAATACGGGTCGGGCTCGGGCATTTTTAAAGCCTGGCTCAAAAGCCCAGAAAAATACGGGCCGGGCTCGGTCAATTTTTTGTAAGCCCAGCTCGAAAGCCCGCAAAATATGGGTCGGGCTCAGACATTTTTTAAAGCCCGGAAAAATACGGGTCGGGCTCGGGCATTTTTAAAGCCCGGCCCGAAAGCCCGGAAAAATACGGGCCGAGCTCGGCCAATTTTATGTAAGCCCGAAAGCCCGCAAAATATGGGTCGGACTCGGGCATTTTTTTAAGGCCCAACCCGAAAGCCCGGAAAAATAAGGGCCGGGCTCGGGCAATTTTTTTGTAAGCCCGGCCCGAAAGCCCGTAAAATATAGGTCGGGCTTGGGCATTTTTTAAGGCCCGACCCGAAAGCCCAGAAAAATACGGGTCGGGCATTTTTTAAAGCCCGACCCGAAAGCCCGAAAAAATACGGGCAGGGTTCGGGCAATTTTTTGTAAGCTCGGCCCAAAAGCCCGCAAAATATGGGTCGGGCTCCGGCATTTTTTAAAGCCCGACCCAAAAGCCCAGAAAAATACAGGCTGTGCTTGGATAATTTTTTGTAAGCCCGGCCCGAAAGCCCGTAAAATAAGGGTCAGACTCGGGCATTTTTTAAACCTCGGTCCGAAAGCCCAGAAAAATACAGGTCGGGCTCGGGCATTTTTAAAGCCTGGCCCAAAAGCCCGGAAAAATACAGGCCGGACTCGGGCAATTTTTTTAAAGCCCAGCCCGAAAGCCTGCAAAATATGGGTCGGGCTCGGACATTTATTAAAGCCCGACTCGAAAGCCCGGAAAAATACGGGTCGGGCTCGGTCATTTTTAAAGCCCGGCCCGAAAGCCCGGAAAAATACGGGCCAGGCTCAGGCAATTTTTTGTAAGCCCAGCCTGAAAGCCCGCAAAATATGGGTCGGGCTCGGGAATTTTTTAAAGCCCGGCCCGAAAGCCAGGAAAAATACTGGTCAGGCTCGGGCATTTTTAAAGCCTAGCCCGAAAGCCCGAAAAAATACGGGCCGGGCTCGGACAATTTTTTGTAAGCTCGGCCCGAAAGCCCGTAAAATAAGGGTCGGGCTCGGACATTTTTTAAAGCCCGACCCGAAAGCCCGGAAAAATACGGGTCGGGCTCAGGCCTTTTTAAAGCCCGACCCAAAAGCCCGGAAAAATACGAGCCGGGCTCCGGCACTTTTTTGTAAGCCCGGCCCGAAATCCCGCAAAAATACGGGCCGGGCTCGAGCATTTTTTAAAGCCCAGCCCGGAGGCCCGCTATAAAGGACCAATATAGAACTTCAATGAAACATAAATGACTAATATAAAACTTCAATGAAACATAAATGACCAATATAGAATTTCAATAAAACATAAAGGATCAATATAGAACTTCAATGAAACATAAAGTACCAATATATATATTTTTTATAAAATATGAATAAGAATGGGCTAAGCCCGGGCTTAGCCCATGGGTTTGGGTAAATACCTAGCCCATTGTAATGGGTAGTAAAACATGTAGGCTTAGGCTCAAGCCCAAGCCCATATATGTAAAGCCCATGGGCTTAAGCCCAAGCCCGGCCCGGTCCGACCCATGAACAGGTCTAGCTGTCATCAATCTAGTTCAGAAAAAAAAAATAATAATTTTTTATTTAAGGAAAAAATTGTAATCTTATCCAACTCTCATCCCTTTTCTGTCCCTTATTTTATATCATACCAAACATATTCATATTATTCTCTACCCAACTCACGTTCCCATTTTTAATCTCGTTTTCATTTTTATTCCTTCAAAATAAATTTACCAATAAACATACCAATGATAATCATAAGCTATAATTAAAAACTAAAAATGTGTCGATGGCATGGCCAGTGACACATTTTATAATTTTCTTAAAAAGTTACGGTGAAATGATTCGAATAAGATTGTGCCTTATCCATTAAACGCCCCAACCTTCTTTCTTTCCCTCATTTAATCATTTTTACCATCTTCTTTGCCTTTCATCTCTTTCCTCCTCTCCTTTTCATCTTTAATCTTCTTTTACAGTAAGGTCGTGTTGGCTTGCTTAAGGGGACCACTTGATTGCTATTTCTACTTAGCTTAATATATATATATATATATATTCTACTTTTTTGGATAAATTTTGGATAAAAAATATTACATATTAATTAAGTGGTAACGCAACAAATTAAGAAAGGGCAAGTGTCAAACAAGAACAGGACAAGTGTTACACTCTAAATCATAAGGAATTAAATTGATTTTAAATTTAATGAAAACAAATTAAAACTGAAGTTATATGTAATTAATGAATTATATTCAATAGTCCTTTAATTTTGTTTATATTAATTAAAAGACATCCCGAAAAGCTAATTGGTCCATCTTATGGCGAATTCGGGTTTCTTTTTTCCAACTTGGCTGCACTCCTGTCACTTTTTGTACAGCTACCAATTAAGTAGCACCAATAATGAAACATAAGATGCAAATCTGTACTGTTTCACATATTGATTATTAAGTATATCTGTATATGTATATGTATATATATAAATAATTAATTATGCAAATAATTTTCAGCATAATTTTATAAGAAATGAACTATGTTAATCAGTTAATGAATTATGATCCATCATTTACATTTATACACCAAAGATGAAGTGAACTGAAAGATTATTTGGACAAGTATATATACTATATTATTTTCTTCCAAATATACAATAGCTTGTAAGAAGAACTATATATCTTAGTTTGTGGGAAAGAATAAAAGAATAAAGACAACAAGGTAACTATGAAGCCAACCTGGCATTGACCATTTGACCTGCACAGTTATGTATATGCTATATATATATATAGTTACAATACCAAAGCACAGTTAAGCCTATAAACTACCTCTATCAAGCAGCTAAAGGAATATATATATATATATATATATATATATATATATATATATATATATATTACACGTTGATTTATATATCCAGCATTTTGGGATATATAGCAAGAACGGATCCTCTTGGCGAAGAAGCGTGTGTAAAGTGTGTTATTTTTACATATTAATCCGTCTACGGATTAATGTATAAAACGAACGCACTTCAACACTTTTAATTCGCTTGCAGCAGGTGTGAGTTTCAAATCTCCTTCTCTATATGTTTCTTAACTTTAAAATATTTTTCTCCATGGTCATGAATCAGTGTTTAACAAAGAGAACTTGACCCATAAACATATCTTACCTTTCTCCAGGATCAACCTTGCCCCAGTGACCAACCAATGGCCAGGGCTATCTTTTGGGCCCTTGCATAATTCTGATGTGTCCACAAATTTCAAGAGCTTTTGTGTCTGCACAGGCACTGGGGGTCCATTTGGAAACACACTAGAATCCACAACCACAGGTGGTTTCTCTTTCTTCTGATTATCTTTATTACCAGAAATTGAAGTGCTTATTGCTGAGAAAATTCCAGATTTCTGGAAAAACTCAGAGGAGGAGCATTTTGTCCAGTTTGACTGTACAACAAGAGAACTGGACACTTTAGAGAACAATAGCCTCAAATGGAGGACACTCTTTGAGTCATGTAATTTTTTCACTTGAAGCTGAGCTCCTGTGACAATGAAGGATACATCTTTCCCAGAGCACCATCTGGGGTTGTATTTGACTGGTGCTGTGCATACATGAGAGAATTTTCTGCCATTGATGGCTTCAAAAAACCTTTCATCACTGATTTCTTCTGACCACATGGTTGTGTCCTCTATTCTGTTCTCAAGCATTACTGGAGTGTTTAGTAGGTGTTGCAAGTGTATGGCTAATCTGTGTCACCAACACGTATCCGTGTGAGTATGACTAGAATAAACAAGCTTAATTATGATTAATGAAAAAGTACCTTTTTGGTCCCTAATTTTGCTCTTCACTCTAATTCCGCCTAAATAATTAATGGCAGATACTAATATGATCACATAGCCTCTAATACTGAATGTGATGCCAAATCAAATATTTAGTTATAGTTTTTCATCAAATTAGCCATACTAGCACTCTTTAATTTTTAGGGCCACAATGATAATTGTGGTTAAATTGACGAAACAACACAACTAAATATATGATTTAGCATCATAGTCAATATTGGAGGCCATGTAAAAAACTACATTTGTATCTATTGCTAATTATTTAGATGGGCTAAGGTGAAGGACAAAATTGTTTGCATATTGAATGCATAGGGACGCAATTGACATCAAATAAAGTTTATGAGTAACATTCACAGAGATCCTGTAATTTGAGGACCAAAAATATACTTGTACCATATGATTACTCGATAAAGTGGAACGAATGAAATGGGTTTAAGTTGTATGGAAAAGAAAATAAATAATCAATGACCTGTTGCATTTCATGCCCTCAAGAAACAATCGCATCCCTGTAATAGGCCTTTTGTCCACTATTACCTGCTTTGCATATATTTTAGCTATATGAGAAAGAATCTTAGACACTATAATATAATATAGAATTAGCATTGTCAAACGAGCCAACTCAAACTGCGCCTCTTTTTTAAATGGGTCAGCCCGGGCTAAGGTGTTTATAAATGGGCACGTTTTTATGCTCAAGCCCATCCGTATTAGACCACAGGTTAAACGGATCAGTCTCCGACTTTAAAACCATTTTGACGATGCTACATAGAATCAAAGTCTACTAATCTATTTTAAAAAAAAAAAAAAATTGGGCACATTAGGAATGATTAGAGAGTACCTTAGCAGTGTTTACATATAGCTTAGGACCCATCAAGTTGAAGCTGAGAGAAGGCGAACGAGTGGTCCTGTTAGTGACTGGACCGAGAGGGAGATCATTGTGAATGGGAGCCCAAAGCTTGTGTGCTTGGAAGTCAAGAAAGTATGGCAAATCTGAGAGAGGAGGCTTATCTGCATTTAAGATTAATGTGATTCAACAGTTATACTTATACCACACAATCAGTCCATTATATATAGCCCATACAAACTCAATCAGTCCATTATATATAGCCCATACAAACAGGTACACTTGCATTATATCTTATTATTGTGGGCCGTGATTTGAAACTTACTTCTACTTTTGTTGTTTATCTTAAAACTTAGGTATATCATATATGATGAACTCATTTAAGAACTCTTCGTCAAAAGCTACCTATTGAGAAAAAAAAAAAATCAAGGTACTAGAGTAACCCATCCAACATCATATACTATTCGATATAGACTTGAGCAATTCATACTGCCTGAGGACATCCCATGTTATCATCATCTTCATTAGTATACTTTTTTTTTATTCATTTTGGATTTTTTTTTTATCGGTTAACCCATTTTTGATTACTCTGCCAGTCAGCCTGGTTGTTTGATACAGATAGAAGTTGGGCTCACTCTAAGGCCCAATCTTGAGGTAGAAAAGGGTTGGGCCAGAACTATCAAGCATGATTTTTCATGGGTTCACTCTGTGTAAAGACATCATTTACTCAGAAGTCAGAACAATACTACTTACACGACTGAAAATTCTTACACTTCTCACGACAATTACTTATAGCTGTATTCAATTTTATTTGGCCCCACCTTAACATTATTTTAGGTGGACTCACTTGCCTTCAGAATTTAGATGCATCCACATCGCAGTTTTGAGGTCAAAAAGTGTACAACTAGCATTACCTTTTGACATTTTCGTTAGCTTACCGACTTATAAGCAGAAATTTTTATCTTTACTATTAGGTTCTCTAATCAATAAAATATGTGAACAAAACTTTTAAAAAGAACCAAATCATAAGAGATATGGTTTAAATTTATGTCCTTCATCTGGTTAGTAAGTTTCAAACTTTCATTGTTCTGTATTCCACTTTCCAAATTGCTAGAGAAGAAAACAAGAATGAACTTACATCGAAGGTAGAGGTTGATGGCATGGGATAGGAAGCCTCTTCCAGGAGCATTCTTAAGAAGAGAAGTGATGGGAATGAAGCTAAAGTGAATAGCATCTGGCTTATCAGGAACTGTAAGAAGCCATTCACAATGGTTGCTCACTTGGGTATCTCCTCCCGTCTTTGAACATATCACAGTAATTCCCTGCATATATTTATCTTTGAAACCCATTAATCACGTAATCAATTGTCAACTTAGTTAACTTTTTTTTTTTTTTTGGGTTTGGTAAAAATGTCCTCAAACTCCACCAATTTCTAATTTTGTCCATAAACTTTTTTTTTGCAGTCAATTTTGTGTCAAGTTAAAAATTTCAATCGATTTCGTCCTGACACCTAACACCACTCAAATTAGTAACGAGAAATAATGACATGACATCACACATGTAATATTAATGTTAACCCAACACTCAAAATGATGTCACTTCATTATATTTATATTAACTCATTACTTAAAACGATGTCATTTTGGTGAGTTGAAAATTATGAGTGATGATGAATCATTAATGTCACATGTGTGGTGTCACGTCATCATTTTTTGTTAGTAATTTGAATAAGTATTGGGACAAAATTGATTATTCATCAAAACTTTTAGAACAAAATTAATCATAAAAAATATAAAAACAAAACTAAAAATTGGTATAAGGTTTTACGACACAAAAATTGAAAAAAATACTTTTTGCCTTTTGGTTTTAATTTCAATGTTCATTAACAGGAAATGATTAGTTGCGCTAAGATGGAAACTTACATCTTTTGCAGAAACAGATGTGTAACTATTGAAGGCAACAGTTTGTGGGCCAAAGACATCAAAAGCCTGTGGTACTGGTACCTGTATTTCCAGCATATCACAGTGGCATTATTTACTCAGTACAAAATCTCTAAACCAAGAAAAAATTTACAGTTATGGAGGAATCTGGAGGCTTAATAATATATAAATATTAATTAGGAGAACCTTGCATTTCTGCTCTTTGGTGTTCGGAAGGAAATTGCATGTCCCATTGAATAGTTGATCTCCAAGCTCATCCAAGTGTTTCTTCAGCTCACAGGGCTCCAAGTTTGAAGACACATCTTGCCTAACTAACACAACATCTTTTCCTCCAATGCTAAGTCCCACAAGGATGTGTGTTCCATAATTCTCAATGAATCTGATAAGCATATTAATTTTTATTATACAAACTATATATATCAGCAACTTTAAAACTTTGAGCAAGTTCCGTTTCTACAGCTTCCTAGTCATAAGAAGGCAGAGAATCATCTAGATCTGTACAGCAGCTTAAAAAATTGATTAACATGGATGGGACCAATTGGAACATTTTGCTACATTATTTTAAAATGTATAATCTGCTAGTAAAGATACTAGTATTTTTTTTTTCAATTATTTATTATTATTTTTATTTATCAGGTGAATCTTTTAGTTTAAAAATAAAGAATTGATATTATTGATCAATACATGAATAATATGATACAATGTAAACAACTTCTCCCAATTATATAGCACCAGCTCAAAATGCCTATGAGAACTAGCTTAATAGCTTATTTTTCTCTACTTACAAAAGATATATATATTGTTTTGATAGAAAGTTAGAAACTCTACTTACAAAAGATATAAATTCATTATATGTGTAATTTGCTACATTTTGTTACATTACAAAAGATATAAATTCATTACATGGGTTCTTTTTACAACACTAGTATTTATGTTGTGCTGAAGAAAACTGCATAGGTTCTTTTTGTTTCCTTTTTTAATTTTCCTCTCATTTGCTTATCTTTCCTTCTTTTGGAGTTAGGACCTAGGAGGCTTGAAGCCGGAAGATACTTGACTGTAATGCATCAACAGCTCCGAGTAGACTCTTGAATTTTGAACATTAATGTTATTTAATAAAGTATATATAAAGTTTTCAAATCCTTTAAGTTCCAAGTAATTCTAGAGCTTTGAACAAAGAATAAGATAACCAGTTATGATAGTTAATTAGTCGCCATTCTAATTTTAAAAGTGTGAGAGAATCCGTATGAATTTCTAACTAATTACAATAAAGCATTGACTTTGAATGATCATCTAAACATATTACATATGTAGGCTTAGTTAAATAAAAATTATAGCAACATAATATATATATTTTGGAAAATAGCAACATAATTATTTATTAATATTATTAGACCAAATATTATATCATTGTTGATAATATTATAAAATATTTAAAAATTTAAGTATTGATTATGTAAGTTGAATTTTTTTATTGACTTGTTCAATAAATTTTAAACATCGTTTTAATCTATACTAAAATAATACTAATTAATTAACACAGTTGGAAGTATTACATTTTAATTGACTAATGACTATTTTCGTATAAACACTAATTACCAATAACAAAGATCTTGAAAGATTTTTAAAGCATTGAATAAGTGATGTTTAATCAAATGTTTTAGTCCACATCTATTTTAAAAGGTATCCATCATTATTGAAGTCATGATTATTTTCAAAAGATTAGGCTAAAAGTCAAGGGTTTATCTAGAAGAAAGAGCTTAAGCTCACATTTTAGGCGTCCCAACGAATTTTTTATAGAATCAATTTATGATGATTACGTACAATTCATATTAATCCAAAAATAAAATAAGATAGAGAAGATATTAAAAATTAATCGAAGTAAATAATAGAATGTTTAGTTATATACTCAAAAATCATATACTACCTTTTTAAGTTATTTTAAATATTTTATAGAGTAATAAATTAATCCCTAATGAAGTAGATAATATGAAAATTGTTTTATGTAAATTTGTTTTAAGTTCTAGCTACTATTATTTTTTTTGTTAATCCTTTTATAATATATATTTAAACTGTAAATTTACTGAATAATAAATAAATAATTTTTTTCTATATAAAAAATCAACCTAGACTATAATTTTTATCCAGAATAGTTATTCTAAACTAAAGTTGACATTCAGTGTATATATATATATAATATCACAACAAAAGATGGTACAGAATACAGATATGCCCAAATGCCCATATCAAACAAATGGAGAGTGAGTAATTCTCTACATTTTTTGGTGGAGTTATGAGAGAGATAGAGAGAAGAAAAATTGGGAGAGAAAAAAATCAAGAAAGAAAATATTTTCCTTATCTCTATCTCTCTCATAACTCTACCAAGAAATGTAGAGAATTACTTTAGAGGATCCTATCTCAAACAAATGTGGAAATTTTGTGTCCAGGCGGCTAAGCATGTTAGGTTACTTACAGGTTTGCCCCCAACCTATTTGACCTTTCTTGGTTGGGAGGTAGTTTGCCAATTAATTTCTCTAAGGGAAATTTCTAAAGGGCAATAATAAAATAGAAATATGAGAGCTAATTATATGAAGAAAAAAAAATTATATTTTAAAACTTTTTTTATAGTCAATAATCAATTTGTACCACTTTGGTATTTTTGTATAAGCTAAAATGAATATAATCCTATGAATTATCCAGCAGATGATTCCCTCAATCTTAAAAAGTGACAACGAAACCTCATAAAATTTGTAATTTGTGCGTAAAACTCATTTTATTAACTTTTCTATCTAAAATTTTAATAAAATAGTAACATGTAAACAAAATTAAGTTATATAAAAATGCAAAAAACCCTTGAACTTTTGGTTTTATGCCAAAAAAAAAAAAACCATTTTGTGTATAAAACTTTCTTGAACTTCAAGTCCTGTATATAATTATCCCTTCAATAATTTGATATGTTTGCCCTCCCTTAAAGATTTGGATATGAAAAACTTAACAAAATGAATTTTGTGCATAAATTACAAAATTTTGAGTGTTCCATGTTACTTTTTAAAGTTGAAAATATTATCTATAGTTGAAAAAAAATATATGCATTTTAGCCTTTTATATTTAAGGAGTCTTAATATTATGGACACTATGAAATCTCCAAACAGAAACTTCCACTTGAGGACTTTGTCACTATAATATTTAGAGGACAAAAAATTGAAATATTATGTTTTGATTAAATTAATATTGCGCTTTTTATTGTTTTAATTCATATTTAGTAGGCTTTAATACTACTGGAGTTTAAAAGGCTGTAATGACTTCCTACAGTTTAAAAAATTTTAAATTCAGCAATATTGTCAACATATACTATTTTAAGACTCTACAACTAAATTAAAATTTTATTAAATTATTTAGAGATTCAATTACAAGTTTTTAAATTATAAAGATTCAATTGAAAATTTACTAAAACACATGAATAGTATTATCTATTAATCTCATATATATATATATATATATATATATATATATATATATATATATATATTTATTTATGAAAAGTTGCAATAGATGTGAACGCAGTTTCCATGGTTAATGTCAACACAAAAACCAATTCATTTTTCTCTATGAATCTTTTTTTTTTATGATAAAATTTATCTCAATTTAATCATTAAAAAAATAAATATGTTAAATTTAATATTTGAAAGACTAAAAATTAGTATAAAAGATATAATTTATATCAATTTAATATTTAATAATTTTTATTGACATAAAGAAAATTTTAAATAATAAAACTGAGACATTATTTCTAAATGAAGTTAAAACAAATTCTACTTTTTAACACCAAAATATATATAATCTTTACATTTTTTTTTTGGTGAGTTCATTGCTGAATCATTCAAAGAGAAGAAAGGGGGAAAAATCATTACCTTGCAAGCGCAGGAGGATCCCAGGAAGAAGGAACGGCTTCAAGGACCTGTTTGGACAGAACAAGAGGATACCTATCGATATGAACGTTGAAGAGGACGATGAAGTAGCCATCAAGAGCCAAGGACTTCGTATTTTCCGCATCAATCGCCCATGAACTTCCGTCGAATCCAAACACGGCGTTGAAATATCCAGACGGAATTTTCCCGGGAATCGAATTCTTCTGGTTGAACAACTCCGACATCTATACCACCATCAAATTCAAACTCAAACTCAAAATCAAAATCAAAATCAAGAGACCAAGCAAATATATATATACATATATATGTAATTAAATTCTCAGTCGAAAATAATCACAAACAATTGCCTACCAAGTGTTCGATGAAATGCCTGAGTGACTTACTTGTCTGAAAGTGAGGAAATCGGACTGGTAGCGAGTGCGATCGCCTTTATCGCACTTGATGTCGACGGAGACATCGGTGACGGATCCGAAACCAGGAATCAGGAGCTCCGTTCTCTGCGATTCGTTGAGAAGAACGAGACGGTCTTCGCCTTTGCAGAATTTGAGGCGGAAATCTGAAGCGACGTCGAAGCCTTTTCCTAAGCTATTCACAGCTCTCTCGACTATACCGCCGAATTCACCCATTTGTGAGTGGGCTTTTTTGAGTTTTGACCCAATCAATCAATAAAGGAATGAAGCACCAAGTTTCACATACGGAAGGACCTTCTTCTTCATTATGCAACGCAGCACAATACAAATCTTTTAAAGTATATATTTATTATATATATATATATAATAGAGACTCTCCAAATCACGTTTACACTAATGAGCTCTCCAAAGTAAGAAGGTTTATTCCAAGGTTGGAGTGATATGTATTTTATTTTTTGGGTAAAGTATCCTTGTTGTTCTCAAATTTTGTTGTAATGTTCATTTTTACCCTTAAATTTTTTTTTGTTTCATACCTACCCCAAACTTTCAATTTTGTTCATGCCTACCCTTTTTGCTAACACCGTTAACTTTCTTGACGGAATTTGCTAACGTGGACGATGAATGTGTATTTATTTTGCCACGTCATTGTCCACCTCACATTTAACTTTTTACTTTTATTAAAAAAATTAATTTTAATTCAAATAAAAAAATATTTTAGGGTAAAAGTTTGGTTTATTTTTTTTAATTTGGATTAGGTTAATTTTTTTAATAAAAGTAAAAAGTTAAATGTGAGGTGGAAAATAGGTGGACATTGAGGTGGCAAAAGAGATACACATTCATCGTCCACGTCAGCAAATTCCGTCAAGAAAGTTAACGGTGTTAGCAAAAAGGGTAGGCATGAACAAAATTGAAAGTTTGGGGGTAGGCATGAAACAAAAAAAAGTTTGAGGGCAGGAATGAACATTGCAACAAAGTTTGGGGGCGGCAAGGGTACTTTACCCTATTTTTTTTAAGTAAGATCTTAAGGTTCGAGTTTTGTGTATAAAAAAAACTTTGCTAGGAGAATTTTAGCCATTATGAGACCTCAGTTAATTCGAACATGATTACTTTCAATAAAAGGATAACGGTAAGAAACCAAAAACCTTTGATTGGTTCTCTTCTAATTTATTTTTTATTAATAAAACATTATTCTTTTTACATAATTAATAAAAGCTTTCTTCAAAATTGAATAAATAAATAAATCAATTTTATTTAAGGGAAAGATATTTTTTCTGTTCTTGAATTGTTGTTTAAACTATTATTTAGTCTCTTAATTTTAAAAATAAATTATTTGGTGTCAGAATTTTTATATCCGTCAATTATTTAGTCTATGTGTTGTTACCCGTTATCTAATTGAGTGGCATGGTCGTTAAGTACTTACATATTACTATTTATTTATCACCCGTAACATCATCTTAATATTTACTAATTAAAAAAATACAAAATTCTAAGAGAAAAAAATATGTAGGGATTCTCTCTGAGTATTCTCTCTGGGATAATACTCTGTAATGACCTTACGGTTGCTTCGCCATTGTTCAAAAACGAAAGTTTCCTCGTTGTTGTCGTGAGCTTCTCCTTTATTTAAGTATAACTATAACAATAACAATACCTCAATGTAACAATATGCCCCCATTGGAATCTTTCATTGTGTGTCATGGCTTCATTTTCACTATATCAACTCACAAAAAAAATTTTTGATTGGATTTCCATACTTTTTCGGTACCGATAAGTTGGCCATTGTTGAAATCATCTCTCAAGCACAAGACGCGTGCATTTTGGAGCAAATTTTCGCTATCAATTGATATACCTTTACTCACTATGTCATCTACACGGACCTTGAATCTGAATTCCACAAACTCAAATCCTTTCTAGTTACTACTAAATCCAACCACAATACAGAAACCTTGCAAAATTCGTCGGTAAAGGCAAAATCACACTTTGATGATTCTTCAATTTTTAGCTTTCAATAAGGAGAGTCAAATGGATTACAAAAACAAGTTATGATCTAAGTTATCGGATTCCTCAGACAAAAAAAAAAAGATTCTCATCGTTGAAAGAGAATTCATGCAGGATAAAGGAGGTGAAACTAAAATCTAAAACCACATATGTTCGTCTCCTTTGAAATTAAATCTAGGTCTCTGAATTCATTGAAGGATCGTTCATCATCTCCTCCTCTTCGAACGATTAGTTTGTTTATGGTGTTCTCTGAACAATACCTCAATTATTGAAACATATTAGAAACTCACGACAACGACGAGGAAACTTGTCTCTAAATTAAATAACAATGGCGGAATGATCCGTAAAGTCATTAATTACAAAGTACGATCTCATAGAGAATCCCAACATATTTTTTTCTTAATTTTGTGTAATATTTTTTTTTAATTGTTAAATATTAAGATGGTGTAAGGTGTAACTTTACAGCACAGGTGGCAAGTAAACAGTGACATGTAAACACTTAATGATCACATCACTCAATTAGGTAATGGACAAAGGCCGAGGGACTAAACAGTTGATGGATGTGAAAATTCAGGAATCAAATAGCCTATTTACGAAATTCATGAACTAAATAATAGTTTAACCAATAATTCAGGGATCAAAAAATATCTTTCCTATTTTATTTATTATTAGATTAAGACGCCAAATCAACAGAGTGATGTCTTTGTAGACTTTAGTCCGACTTGATTAGATGTTTTAAAGAGAGCGGGTAAAACTAATAGGTGGTTGGTTGGAGTGGTAGGTACTCCATTTCCCTTAAGCAAGGTTCGCGATCAACACTTATGTATGGAAAAACCTCTGCTGAGATAGCTCTACCCCCATTATGGAACCTCTGCTAGCTTGAACAAGATTGCCTCCAATAGAAACATACATATGGAAACAAAAAAAGGGGAGTGGGGTGAAATGGTTATTAACGGAGTAGTGATGTAAAGTGGTGTGGGGTAGAATAATTTAAACAGATCATCCCATTGATTGAGAGTTTTAAAAAATGAAGAGTAGTGGAAGTAAAAATTTTAATATTAATCTTATAATAAATAAATAAAAGTAGAAAAAAAAGGATAAATTTTAAATTTTTTAAATTAAATAATATATAATTAATATGCAAATCTTTATAAACTCTCCAATTTAAAAAGGTTTAAAATTTGGAGTACTATTGAGTCCCTCTACAATTTGTTCATTAAACTCCAAACCACCTAATTTGACCTCACACCACTCCAAAGTCATCTTTTCAACTATCTTAAAGCATATATAAACCTACCACCGTTTGTTAAGAGTTTAATAAAAAAAATGGATGCAATAATAGTTGATTGTTAAAAAAAATTATATTATATTTACTTTTAAAATCATATTATTTTCTTTTGATAACTATATAATTAAAAAAATTCATATTATTTTCACTTAATTGTTAATATCTAGCAGGTTTACATATAATTAAATGACACGAGTCCATGAAAATATTTTCCAAACATTAAAGCCCATTTATTTATTTTTTTTATCACATGTATCTAAGCAAGTTTGTCACTTTGTTGGCTACACATTCTGAGAACTATAAATGGATAATGTTTTAGGTAGAAGAAAAGCATGATTTCTTTTTTACGTCATAAAATCTGGTTAAATATTAAAACAATATGCCCATCTATTTTTTTTATTTATCACATGTATTTTTTTTAAGCAATTTTGTAAGTATTATTAAATGCTTAATGTGAACACTTTTTTTTTAAAAAAAATTAAATTTTAATTCAGTACATTGGGAAGTACTAATCCCTTTTGCTAGCCCTATATTCTTTGATTATCTGTCCACATAATTGACCAATTGTATTTTTCTATTGAGAAAGAAATGTTCAGGGACAAAAGACATACCATTCAAATACTAGTGAAGATAATGAATATAATTTCTAAAATAAAAATAAGTATAATTTTACTAAGTTTCAATACATTCTTTATATTTTTTTATTTTTCTAAAAACAAAATTCCCACTTTAACAAGATATAAGAAAAATAAAATAAATAGTTTTCTTTCTATCTCTAATCTCTTAATTAATCAAATAACTAAAGTGACTCAGAATTTTTTTTTGAAAATTTAAATTGAAATAATATATTTTTTAAAGAATAAATTAAAAGAATATGCATTTTTAATGACTTAAATTAATAATTTATTTAAAAAAATAAAACTTTATGTGTAATAAGTCAAATTAGGGACTTCAATAATTTATTAGAGCCGTTACTTTCAATGCTATAAATGTGTCACATATACTGGAAAACAAATTATATTGGTATAGGCGCCATGTTGGTCCAATATTCAAACTCGACATAAATAAAAATATGCACATTCAAACTAGAAGTTATTATAACAAGTTTTTTTTGAGTAAAATATCAATTTGGTCCTTCTTAAATGTCATCTTTTTTAATTTAATCATTATTATATGTGTCTTTTCAATTTAGTTCTTTTCAGATAATTTTGTTATTAATTTTGTTCTTACCGTCAAAATCACAAATTGTGGACTAATTTTGTAATTTTTAAACATTAATATAATTTTTAATGTAACTATTTGAATTTAGGTCAAAACCCCAAATTGATCCCTTATGTTTGCACGAAGTTTTATATTGGTCCTTTATATTTTAAAAAGTTTAAATTGGTCCTTTATGTTTGCAAGAAGTTCCAAATTGGTCCTTCCGTCCAAGTCCGTTTATTTCTTCCGTTAAGTGTTGACGTGGCGTGCTGAGGTGGACATATATCATCTCTCCTACATGTCCATTTAAGCTGACATGTCATGCCACGTCATCATCTACTATCATATGTGATGGTGTGGCGCTGTTGTGGCAATGACGTGGCATGACTTGTCATCTTAGATGGACACGTCAGCACTTAACTTAAGAAATTGACGGAAGTGGACGGAACGAACAATTTGGAACTTCTTGCAAACATAAAGGACCAATTTAAACTTTTTGAAACATAAAAAATGTATGAAACTTCGTGCAAACATAAGTGACCAATTTTGGATTTTGACCTTGAATTTATTTTGTAATTTTTACAAATTGAAATAAAAAATTGATTAATCAATAAGAAGTTGACATATAGTTAGATATGAGATGATGATAACGTGGAATAAACATAATGGGAATGGGAATATTGAAAGATGATGATGATGATGATTAAGAACACATGAGAAATTTAGGAAAGAAACCTAGAAATTTATAGGAAAGAAAAAAAGGAGAATATGGAAAGATAGAGAAGAGGAGGATTCAGTTGTAGAAAATTAGGGCTGGTTTGGTACTGAGAATATGGTGAGAATAGGAATGGAAATGAGATTGCTTAGACTACTAGGAAATAGCAATGGAATGAAAATGGGAAAGGAATGAAATTGGGTAAAATAACTATTTTACCCTTATATTAAAATATTAAAAAAAGTAAGGGCAAAAATGTAATCAGTCAAGTATGACAAAAAATAAGGCATGTTTGATATAAAAATTTTGCCTTCCAACATTCCCTTATAAATTCTTCTAAACAAACAAGAGTTTAGGGTTTATTTTTTAAATAAAATCTCAATTAATTAACAGAAGTTAACAAAATTAGATGTGAGATTATGATGGGAACAAAAAAAAAAAATTACATGTCTTTATTTAATTGAAGAACCTAATGACAAACATATAATGAATTGTATATAAGTTTTGTTCTTAAAATTAGGACACCGTGTTTCTTTATTTTAATTTGTAAGAATTGAAAATAAACCATATAATTACATTTAAAAAATACTATTAATATTTAAAAAGTACAAAGTTAATCTACCGTGGCGTTAGTAATTTTTATGCTAAGAATCAATTAATATCAGAATAATCTAAAAAAAATTAAATTGAGAACACACGTTTAAGAATGATCAAAATAATATCTTACTCAACTTTTTTGTTACAAAATTGGCAGTAAATTAATTTTATCCAAATTTTACAATATTACTTTTGTAAATTTTTATATTAAATTACTAATGTGTAAGATGTTGGTGGCAGAAAAAAAAATCATTTATTGCGTAAGTTGACTCCATAATACTTTCCTATAAAAAAATAAAGGGTAAACTACAGTTTGCCCCCCTATAGTTTGGCCTAATTCTAATTTGCCCCCCTGTGGTTTAAAGTGCGACACTTAACTACCCTGTTGTTTTGGCTTAAAATTAATGTGCCCCCTGTGGTTTAGAGTGTGACACTTGACCCCCCTGTGGTTTGTTATGTTAGCACTTAACTAACTTCACTTACTTTCTATCCAAATTTTAGTCAAATTAATCATCATTTTTATATTTTTAATGTTTAAAATTTGTTATTCAACACTCTATAATTATAAAATAATTCAAAAAATATATAATTAATATAAAAAAAATTATAATTTTAAAAATCAATAAAATCATTTAATATTTATTGTTTACTCTATTGATTATTTATATTTAGTTATTTATTCATTTTATTTTTATTTTTTATCTTTAATATTTTAGAATTATTAAATCAATCAAAATAAAATTGTAAGAGAATAATATAATATAAATATATAACTAAATTTAAGTTTTTTTTATTGTTCAAGTTCGGAACATACATACCTGAATTGAATGTTAACGTTATTGAGCTTAGAAACTCTAACATTAAACAATAATTTTCTTAGAAAAGTATCCAATTTATCCAATCATATAACGTTAATAGTGTACCAAAATAAAGTGACAATCCAACTTCATATTAAGTATTAACATATTCAAATTATTGATTTTTTAAAATTATAATTTTTTTTATATTAAATATAATTTTTTTGAATTATTTTATAATTCTAGAGTGTTGAATAACAAATTTTAAACATTAAAAGTATAAAAATGATGATTAATTTGACTAAAATTTGGATAGAAGGTAGGTGAAGGTAATTAAGTGATAACATAACAAACCACAGGGGGGTCAAGTGTCACACTCTAAACCACAGGGGGTTACATTAATTTTAAGCCAAACCACAGGGTAGTTAAGTGTCGCACTTTAAACCACAGGAGGGGCAAACTGAAATTAGGCCAAACCACAGGGGGACAAACTGTAGTTTACCCAAAATAAAAGGTAGTTCCTAAAGTTTTTTCATATATTATTCATTCTTACTTTATTTAAAAAACAAACAGAAATTTAGGAAAGAAACCTAGAAATGAACAGACACATTTTTTATTTTTGAACTTAAATTTAAATAGATATCAAAATCAATCCGAATCTTTAAATTTTAGGAATAATCCAATCTTCATACTCGCATTCGGATTAATAAAAAATTTAAAATAAATTATTATTTTATTAATATAAAATTTATTTGTATGATCAATTTTTTCATTTATACCCATAAAAATTAGAAATTAAATAAAAACTATAAATATATAATTAAATTAGTCTAATATGTATATAAATTTAATATTTTTTCTTACTATTATATATCTTCTTTAGACAAAATATTTAAAAATATACTTTTTATATATAAAAATAAATAAGCATTATTGTGGGAATGGTATGGTAGAGTTCTTTCTTACCTTCTTTTTTTACATGTTGACTTTGTGTTTGAATTCATACCCAAATTTACAGAGTGAAACTTTAAAATACCCATTATATATGAGTATTTTGATAATCTATATTTAATTTGCAAGTCACATTTTGTGTCATATTAATTTCATTTGTTTTGAAGATATACTTTTTTTTTTCTAAGTATGATCATTTTAAATATTATAATATAATATGTATACTTATTATCATGTATGCATATTATATTATAATATTTAAAATGATCATACTTAATTAGATAAAAAAAGTATATCTTAAAAACAAATGAAATATATATATATATATATATATATATAAAATTTAAAAATACATAATCACAAAATGCTAATTATAAAAAACTTAATTATCTGTCATTTTATATATACATATAAAATTAAATAACAAAAATGTAAAAACTATAAATAAATTTTTATATTTAAAATAATATTAACCAATCTAATATATCAAAACCTGCCCTATATCTATTAGTTTTTATTTTGTATATGTGGACAAGAATTGAGATGACATAATTTTCCAAGAAAGGGGCAGATAGCCTAATAAAAATTAATAATACGTGACAGCTCTATGTAGAAAATTTTGTATAGAACCACACGTTCATGATGGGTTTGAGTTTGACTAGGAATTTTACTTCTGCCTTGAATAATTGAAGTGGCAAGTGGGTCAAATAATTCTGTGATTTTCTTGTCTTTTCTTCCTTCAAGAAATCAAAACCTCAAATACCTTTCACATACACAACCAAATGGAATAATATGTTTGTGGGTTAATTAAAATATTGAATTAAGACAACGGTATTTTTGGTATTTTTAAAATTTACACTAACTTTTAAATTCATTACTAATTTTTTTACAGTTAACTTTGTCTCCAAAATTTTAAATTTAATTAATCGTAACACTATAATATCATTTAAATTATTAATAAAAAAAATATAACACATGTAATATTAATCATAACTCACGCTCAAAACGTTGTCTTTTCTTCTTATTAATTAATGCTAACTCATCATATAAAACAACGTCGTTTATTCTTATTAAGAAGAAGAATATGAAGAAGTTACGTCATTAAGTGCAATTTTCCCACTCATTAATTATGAAAAACTTTTGTAATTGTTCTTCAACCAGCTTCTTTTTGTAGATCTAACTGGAGGGGTTGCCAAATTTTCTTCTTCTTTTGTTATCGTTGTTATATTTTATAAACAAGGTAGATATCCAGTCCCCTAATTTCGGTGGTGATTCTCTTCCAGATTTTCTTCTGAGTTTTTTAGTCTTCTCTTATAGAGTGCAGTCTCCCATTGTTAAATCGATTCAGATCTAGTAAGTGGAGCTTGTTTTAATTTTTTGTGTGTTTGTTTTCTTTTGTGAATTTTTTTTGACAATCAGGTGATTCTGGATTCAATGTTTGTTATAATTATATCTAAAATCTACGAATTATCTATGTTAAAAATTTTTCACTCGTTCATCATGTTGTTAGAAGAGCCTACGACAATTTCAACTTTGAAGATTACTTCAGATCTAATATGCAGGAGGTATAAAAGTAATAACTCTGTTGGCAACACCAAGGACGGTAAGATTTTTCATCCTGAAGAAATAGGATCAGCTGAGCTTACACTTTGTTTACTTAGTTCAACAATTATTAGGGTTTATTCTTCAGTATTATTATATTGGAGTTTTCTAAATTATTGTAAGTGCCGTTTGGTTTTTTCTATAATATAATGGAGGTTTAATGCTTTTTATCAAAAAAAAAAAAGTTACGTCATTAAGTGATAAATTAACATTAATATTTGCAATGTCATGTCGCCATTTGTCGTTAATAATTTAGACAAATTATATGTTAATACAATATTAAAAAATTTTGAGACAAAATTGACCGCTAAAAAAACTATGAAATAAAAAATCAATATAAATAAAGTTTGGGAATATAAAAGGGTGTTTTTTCCATAAATTAATTAAAGATTTTATCTTGTCAAATTTACTTATTTAAGTTTATTAACAAAAAAATAATTCTATTCAATATAAATAATAAGAAAATGTAATAAAATTTTTATTCATTAACAATATAAAATCACATTGGTTTCAAAGTCAAAATTTTAGATAGATTAAATTTTTGTGCAT